>WEIV01006964.1:0-62987 GCA_013390005.1 Calyptomena viridis
CCAGTTTTCACCTGTTATATGGCTTTGGGAGTCTGTCCCATTGTAGGGACTGTATCTAATTCATTTTTCACTGGTTGTTGTGTAATGTGCTGGATTACTCAGCCTTGGACTACATGGTGGGCACTGAAGAGAGTCTGGAAATGTTCAGACCATTGGTTCAAGTTGGAGGATTTATCCGTGAGAAGCATTTGGCCATCTGCACTTAATAGNACTACATGGTGGGCACTGAAGAGAGTCTGGAAATGTTCAGACCATTGGTTCAAGTTGGAGGATTTATCCGTGAGAAGCATTTGGCCATCTGCACTTAATAGTTGGCTTTGAACATGGTAGGTGGGTCCATAGACTGATTTCAGAGCCTCATACAATCCTCTGTGATCTCCCAAATCAGCACAAAGTTGAGTCTTTTCTGCTAGGTGCATCCACCACTTGTTCTGGATGTCTCGAAGTCTCTGTTGGGAGCTTACTGCATGCAAGGTGAAAGGCTGCTTTTCTTCCATGGCAGGACAGCTGGGTGATGTGTGCTTGATGAGCAGTTCTCTTCTTTGTCAACAACTCTTGGATCTCTTGATTGTTTTCATCAAACCAGTCTTTGTTTTTCTTGAAAGAGAACCCTAAGGATTCTTCAGAAGACTGGAGGATGCTGTTTTTAATATGTTACCAAAGCGCTTCAGGACAGGGATCTATAGGATAGTTGTCAAGTCTAGTTTGGAGGTTTGCTTGAAAGCTGACTCTCACTGTAGCTGTTTGAAGATTATTGACTTGGAGCCTCTTCCTTGGGATGCCACCTCTCTTTAGTTTGGGCTTAAAATGGAGATTAAGTTTGCATCGCACAAGGCGATGGTCTGTTTGACATTCTGCACTGGGCATCACTCAGGTATGGTGGTCATCGCAAACATTTCTCTGGCGTACTAACACGTAGTCAATGAGGTGCCAGTGCTTGGATAGAGGATGCATCTCGGTTGTCTTCAAGCTATCTTTCTGCTGAAAGATGGTGTTGGTGATGGTGAGCTGCTGCTCTGCACAGAATTCTAATAACAGACATCCATTGTCATTGCAATTTCCAACACCATGCTTGGCTAGTACTCCTTTCCAGGCTTCAGAGTTCTTTCCTACTCTAGCATTAGAATCACCAAGAATTATAATCTTATCATCTGCAGGAACCTTTTGGATCAGGTGGCGCAGGTCGGTGGAGAGTTAAAGCATATATGCTGGAGAGAACAACATTGCTTATTGTGTAGTGGGAGGTGCAGGGAGATAATACGATCAGAGTGGCCTATTGGTAGGTTTTCAAGTTTGGAGGCGATGGAGTTTTTGATCATAAAACCAACTCCTGAAAGGTTTCTTTCAGTTTCTTTCAGTTTACCCGACCAATAGAGTGTGTAACTGGCACCATGTTTTTTGAGGCTGCCTTCCTCATGTAAACAAACTTCACTAAGAGCAGCAATGCCAATGTTGAGTCATGATAGTTCACGGCCAATTAAAGCAGAACAGCACTCAGGACATCCACTAGCCATAGTATCAAGCATAGTTCTAATATTCCAACATGCGACTGTCAATCTAAGCACATCGTTAGAGGCAGAAGTATGCCTCTATATTCAGAATTTAATGTTCATCTGGTCAAAAAGTATTCCATCTCCCATCCTCCTACTAGGGCATAGTTATTGCTCAGTATTTGTCCAGACGACATTGTCAGATCCTCCTAGAACCAGGTTCTGTGTAGCAGTGAAGGAAGCTATTTTTCCTTATATTGTGTGTATATGCGTATATCTCTTGTGTAAAGATTTCAGCTCTTATGTGGCCTCACACACATACTGTGAAAGTAGGTGAGAAGTTACACAGCAAGCTCATGGCCCAGGGACATGCAGCTAGATTCTTGTTGAGGTTATAATATTTATATTTCATTTTCTGAAAGGCCATTAAATTATGCTTGAATAATATAATGTCTATGTTTACATTCTCCTTTTCAGAAAATGGCAGATTTTTTTTTTTTAATTATAAGAAAAATAACCAGCAGGCTGTGTCCTCTGTAGTGTCAGCAACCGCATGCAACATACTTGTTAGCATGTCAGTGGCATGCTGAATCTTATAATTTCTGTAGAATTTAATGATAGAAAAATACTCTGGAAGTGCATAAGAGAATAACGTGAAACAATATTTTCAATGGAAGGTGAACAAAGTAATGTCAAGTGTCATGGGCTCCTGCAGACTTGTCTTTATTAGTAAATTGCTTATCAGTTTATGCCAACACTGCCACAAATAACTGCATTAATTTGCTGCCTTCGTAGTACCACCTGTAAAGTGGAGACCCTGCATGTGGGACAGCTGTTCATGGCATTACTGCCCTGGGGATTGATGCAGAAGCATCCTGTGCTGTGGGGTCTAAGTCACCTCAGTGCATTGGGCAGCCAGTGGGGTTAGAAATCTATGAAACCCTGGGGGGGAGTATATTTGAGTTGTAATGGCAGCCTGCCAGCCAGCATGAGAGAAGCTCTTCTCATGATGCTTATTAAACAACTATTAATGTATTTACTGTGGTTTTGCAACTGGAAAAATGTTTCATTGAAATATTTTTCACCCAAATTTCACTCTGTAAGGAAAACTGCTGGGTGACTGATGTGAGGACATTGCTATAAAAGTTCACCTGACTCTACTCAAGAGTTTGGGTCCAAGTACCTGCTTTCATGGTAGGAACAGAAATTCTCTGTGCGGCTGTTGGTATTTGATCTTTCTTATATTTAAAAGTGTACAAACCCCATCTCTCCCAATCTGCTCTGCTTTGCATTCAGTGATGTTTTAAACAATGCTGAAATACTGCATTGTGTTATAAAGCAGCAGAGGAAGGGATAGCTGGGGTTGGGGGGCAAGATTCAATGAGCAGACAAAACAGTGCTTTGTAATAAGAAGAAAGGCAACAGATATTATGTTTTGCCTTGGCAGTGCAACCTTTTGTAATTACATTATCAGGATGAAAAAAAGCTCTCTTAATTATTTAAGGACTGGGAGAAAACTACAGTTAAATAAATTACTTGAGAGATTTTTGTTTAATTTGAAGTTATAACCCCAAATTTATATTTTGTTTTCTTGCAGGTAAGTCTGGATTGGTCTGTTTGAACTGTACAGTCAGAATGTAAATGAACAAAGTAAGCCTTCTTCAGCTGTTTCAACCTGTTAACAAGGTCAGAGTATTGTCTTTATTTTTGAGCTTTAATACTGTAAATTAAAATTAAAAATCAATGGATAATGTAACTGCAGACTGCTATGGCTATGCAAACTCAGTGGAATCTTTATGTCAGTTGTGAATGCCACAGAAAAAATATGTGCACTGGGAATTATTATGCGGGCTGCTGTTTCTCCGGACCAGCCTCAAACCAAGACTGAGTGGGGACAATATGAAATATTCACATGTCTGACATTTTAGAGGGCAATACAACTTTTTATACTGTTTTTTCATTGATCATTTAAATGGGTTCTCTAGTTGTGAGAGATTGCCAGATATAAAAATTTCAGTGGCTGCTCTTGAATAGGGTTGAGTTAACGGATCACGCTCTGAAAAGCTTACTTTGTGGATCATTCACAACTGATCAGCTTTTATCAATCACCTGGCAGTAGGATCTTGCTAGAAGTCAGTAGAGTGCTGCTGTTGGACTGGTATGTTTTGCTTCTTACCTAATCCATGCTCTGTGACATTCCTGCTACCAATAAGAAACCTCTTTCCTTTGCAAGCTTCTGAGCATTGGAATGAGTAGGCTCCATTGAGACGGTGTCATGTTTATTGTGTCAGAATTGAAAATTATTTCCTTTGAACTTTTCTTCCTCTTTTTTTCTTCTTCCATTATCTTCAGAAACAATTATAGTCTCCTCCTGCCAAATCTTAATGTTGTCAGTATAAATCAAACTGTGATTTCTTTAGAAGTCCATACTATGAAAGATTCTGTTGTCCTAATCTATGATTCCTGTGCATATACCAGTAACAAAAACCTTTTAGCAATATTTCTCTACACCCATGCTGTAGTATCTCTTCAGATCAGTGCTGCTGTAATGCCATTTAGAGGACAGATATTGGTGATCAATATACAGAAAATGGTACACAAGACATGTTCCCTTCCAGTAATTTGTAAATGCTCAGTATCCAAATACAAATTTTTTCATATTTCAACTAGACACTCTAAAAGCTACTGACTGTCTTCAGATTAATTGCTTAGTTCTGTATCACTTTAATTTTTATGGATTTGGTTATCTCGTTTCAAATACTATTCAGATCAGCCAGCTAAATGCTATATAAATGCTAAGAAGCTTCTCATGCTTGGCTTTCCCCTTTTCCCCTCTTTCTTTCCCCTTTCCCCTTTCATTTTTCCTCTTTCCCTTTCTTTTTCTGTTGACTGATGTTAGGATGGTTTTTATCAACTGAGAGAAGGAGACAAATGTTCTTTACAAGTATATCACCACTACCCTTTTGAGGATTTTCCTATACTAGCGAGTGCCTCACTTCTGGAGTAAAGCTGAGATTTCAGGTTAGCAAAACATGTTACTGGATTCACATATGCTAATTTCTCTCTCTGAATGTATTTTTTTCTTCTGAAAGATCAAAATGGCTTTGGTCATGCTGCCTTGGTTTAAGGTAATATCTGCCAGGAAGGCAGGACCTCCTGAAACAGAAAACTCCTCCGTCCAAATGACTGTAACTTTGAAATTATGAGACTTTCAACCAAAATGTAATTTTACTAAAAATGGAGAACAAAGCAGAAGAGGACAATAACAAAGTAAAATATTACCCAAAAAATCACTTTCCCCTTTAGGAATAGTGAAAACTGGACTGTCTTTGGTGCAGTTACAGCTGCGGCCAGAAGGCGTTGGTCAAAGATGGTGGCCACTGTGACCTGCCATGCAGGGCGGGTGCCAGGAGTGCCACAGGCACAGACAGGCACGGTAGCACCAACACGGAGGGGCTGGTGTGGCAGAACCTCCCTGATTCCCTGGAAGATAGCTGGAGTAGCAGTGGGAGAGCCCTGTCAGGGCGTGGCTGGCAGCAGTGGGGTAGGGACTCTTTTCTGCAGGTGGTGAGTTCTCTCGCCCCGTGGTGACTGAGCAGCTGGGAGTGAGAGACGGAGGCTGCAGCAATCGGCACAAGGGCAGCGCGGAGCACAGGGTTAGCAGGCAGTGGCAGCATGGAGACTCCTCACAGCATGTGTTCCCAAAGACAGAGAACAACAACTCTCGTCCATGGGTCTTTAATACAGCTCAGCTATCACAGGAATCTCACCCCTGGGGCTTCCCCTCAGACCTGCCTCACTGGGCGGGAACAGGACTATGTCTAATGTAGCCTAAGTTAAAAGCAGCATTTTAGAAAGGAACTCTCATTTAAAGAAATACATAAAAAATAACTTACTATAGATTCAATTAAGCCGAAATTAATCTACAGCTCATATGGTCCTTCTATTGGCTGGAGGAATGTTGCTGAGTGTTTAGGAGAGAAGCTAAAAGGGAATGCTTTTGAAAATGCTGTTCATATATAGCCAGCATCTACCCTGGCATATCTCAGAACTCAGCACTACGGAAGTGTTCATCAGGTTTTAGTATTTAATTTTTAAAATCTACCTCTTCTGTAAGTCTCACATGATGGAGTATGCCTTTGTTGCCCTTGGGCTAATGATCATATACAAAGAAAAATATTCTGCCTTAAAACAAAATGAATCCTAACTCCCAGCAGACTAAGACTGCAGTTCCCTTCAGTAATGACTAGTTTGTGTGGTGTCTATAGAAAGCTGCACTCCCAATTTACCTTGGTAGGCTGTGAAACAAGGAGCATTGGGAAGTATGTCTATGTGGGAGTCCTTCGTATGAAAGAATTGTCATGAGCAGCACATGCTGCAGCTCACTGGATGAGCTGTGCAGAGGATTGATTGCAGCATTGTGCTCTGAAATTGACCACAACACCTTTTGGTTTGTGATTTATACCTTCATGTTGATGTCAAATTCCTCCTTACCATTGTTTTAGTAGAGAAGAGGAACAAGACAGAACTGTTTATGGAAAATGTAGGAAGGAGAGGCTTGTGATTAGACCTTTGATCGAGCAGGTTATTGGGATAGCACCAGCAGAAAAACAACAAGGAAATTCAGCAGAGAGAAGGGGTGGAGAGGATTTGTACTTTTGAGTACAATTTTGCAATTTTAGTATGAGAAATGAATACACTTCTTAAGTTTACTATAAAGTCAATATTTATAATATTTATAAAGGGAGGGGGAGTTTGGAACTAGATTATCTTTAAAGTCCCTTCCCACACAAACCATTCAATGATTCTGTAATTCTGTGAATGGCATTTGTGCAACAGAAATTGCAAATATGGTTGGGAGGGGAAGAAAACAAAGGTTCTAAGATTAAAAGTATGCTTATTTTTCTTTAAACCTTGCAGTTCTAGATCCCAAATGGCAATCATTATCCCTGTGTCTTGGGGTGACTTTATGATTATCCCATATTCGTCTCCTATATGCCAGGAGAAAAAAAAAATCTTGTGCTTTTAAAAACTGAGCCCCAAGAGCCGAGAGAAAAAAACTAGCTGGAGAAATCTTTTCAAAACAATTCTACTGTCTCAAGGTCAATTTTTGCTATGTTACTGTGCAGTTTTGGTTTTGTTTTTTGGGGGNTCTGAATATATTTGTTCCAAACCAGGACACCCTGATAAAGCAGCAGTGGTAGTTTAACCACACTTCTGTGTACTGCATTCTTTCTCTTGCTACTGTTCTTCAAATATCCATGGACCAGAGAATTGATTGTGCTCATCTTCAGATATAATGATTTCTCTGATTTTGAAGGAATTGAAATATGACTTCTGTTTAATTGATGGAACTGTTTTCTCAGCTGGCATGGTCTTGAAAGCACTGGAAGATGGTGAAGAATAGAGTATCTTAAATCTCCTCTAAGCAGGATCAGCTACTCTGGCCCTTGAAATGCCAGTCTACTCCCTGAAGACTTTCTAAGTGAAAAATTGTGCTACTTTCACAGACATGGCATGAGCAGCAGAAGTGTTTTAGCCTGTAACCTTAAGTTGAAATACAAAGTGACCAACTTTGGTAAAAACACAGAGGAAACCTCAGGCTGCTCCTGGTTTTCTGCTGCACTTCAGTGGCTGAGAAAGAAGCTTATTGCCCCTGGAACATAACTTTTATCTGGAGTCAAATGACTCACCCTCTGAAGGTAGGGGTGCTTAGTGGAGCTAGATGACTTAAATTCATTGTGAAATGGCCATGGAGGAAAAGAACAGGGCCTTTTTGACTATTTCTGATTATTTATCTTTATTTCTGATTATTTTTGATTATTTTATTTCTGGAGATTTGTTTTGTGTTGTTTCTTAGTGTTCATTTTCCCAGTGTTCATTTTCTCCCTCATGTCAGAAAAAAAACCTGATAAAAGAATTCTCCCTGAGTTTCTTGCTTCTCTGTATTGCTGATGCTTGTACCGATGATGGAAAGCAGTACAACATCAGGTGTTCTGGATAACCCACCCATTTCTGAAGCCAGCAATATGGTTCTTGTCACGGGTAGGCATGCAATTCTGCGTGCCTGGAGAGAGAAGGGGCAGCTGAGATGAGCAGAGAGCAAGTGCTGTGCCTTTAGCCAATGGTGAAGTAGCTAGATAACTCTCTACCAATTATGTTAGAATATGCAAACCTTCTGATGTGTATAAATGTCTATTCTGTAAACAATAAATTGTTACATTTCGGCACCCCTGAACACGCAGCACACGCGTGATTAATGTCACACGGGCCGTCCCGACCGCGACATTATGGTGACCCCCGACGTGACTGGGGGGCAACCGCGACAGTTCTGGCAGTAAGTATCTAAAAGACACTGTTAAATAATTTATGTAAAATTGAAGGTTTTTGTTGGAACCCTATTTCACCATGTATTCCTCAAACATTTTCTTTCCTGAGGTGGAAGTTGAATGCTCAGTAGTCAAGTACATATCGAGGAGTACACAGCCTTTTAAAGAATGTCTTATTAGTGCACAGATGTGTATCAAGTGCCACATCATGAACATGGGCCCAGCTCAGTTTTTGCCAAACCCACAGACAAATCTAGTTAATTCTGATTCACTTTTTCTGGTGTTTGTGGTGATGTAAAATTGCAAGTATATGTAGTCTTCTCAAACAAAGTTCAGATTTTACAGAACTTTAGTCCTGTCACAAGGGTACAAGGGTTACACCAAAGTTCTGAGCACAAAAAGTCTTCCTGTATTTGGATAACATAAAATTAGTTCACAGCATAATTTCTAATCTTCTGAGGAGGATGAAACTGGCACCTCACGTTCTGGTGCA
This sequence comes from Calyptomena viridis, assembly GCA_013390005.1. Classification (NCBI taxonomy): domain Eukaryota; kingdom Metazoa; phylum Chordata; class Aves; order Passeriformes; family Eurylaimidae; genus Calyptomena; species Calyptomena viridis. The sequence continues at coordinate 8,313 of WEIV01006964.1, forward strand.
ACTTTGTCTCATGACAGAGTACTTTCTCTCATGATGTTAACACTTAATGAGAGTGCAAACCCTGCTACACATTTTGTGACAGTGCCTTCCTTCCATTCCTCTCAGTAATACCAAATTGGGTAGCCTTTTATTTTATTAGATTTGCTAATCCTGCTGCCTCAGCATTGTTTTCAAATGGGTTTCCGTATTTCAGATATCTTTAAGCATCTCTTCAAGCATTTTTTCTTTTCATCTTTGTTGTCCGAAATTACCAATATCAAAAAAGTCAGAAAAAAGCACTGTGTAATTAATATTTTCTGTGCCTCTGTCTCCTGTATGCCAAAATAATGGCAACACCCATGCAAACAACAGATATGTATTTATGATGTTTGAAAACTTTCAGATTACTGCCCACCTGCTTTCTATTTCGGTCTGGTGCCTTCAAAGGCTGGAAAGAACCCTCTAACACTCCCTTTTGAGTATTAGAAAGCAAAATATTTTTATTTACACAATGCTGAGTGCACAGGAATCATTTCCAAAGTATGCACACCAGATTCCAGAGGTTATATAATTTTATGCTGTAATATCTAGACATTACATCGCTCATTACACCCATTTCTCCAGGTGTCCCTCCCATGGTACTGCCTCTAACACACCTCCCAGGTTGGGTCGGGGGTCTCAGAAAGAGAGCAAGGCTGATTAGAAGACTTGTTTTAGGCTACAAGTCCTGTTATTTCCTGAAAAAACTGAGCACAGTTACACATTCAGTGGTGCCACTCAAGCTGTTATGAGTGCCTGGATCACCAGCGTTTTGCTCTCAATAAATGCAGTATTTTGCTACAGGGGAAATGTTTGACAGTGAAAAGAGAAATATTTTGCACCGAGCAAAGTATTGTGTCTTGTGGCTGGGAAGTGTGGCTGTAAGGCAGCCTGTCTGAAGTCTCAGACAACAGGTACATTTTTCTGTTCAGATAGACTCACACATGTACAGAACCAGCTTCTCTTGCCTGCTTTCAAGTATCTCTCAATTCCACAATCCAATCCAATTTTTTTCTTTTTAAGCAGAAGGGCCCTAAGAAAGGATGCCTCTGTCCTGTCCCATAGCAATACATTGCCTTTTGTGTGTTCCAGTTTCTCATCACTAACTTGTTTCTTCCTGTAACCATCTCTCAGTATTATCACAGTGTGCAGGTCTTCGTGATTTTTCTCTATGTAGGTCTGTGATATTTCATCTCCCCTTGTTTGTTAGAGCTATAAAACACTCTAGCAAGTGCATAAATTGCCACTGTGATGCAGTCGTCACAACAAAACACAATTTTCTAACTCTGTATAGTTTTTCTAGATCTTCTGGATGTCTGTCTCTGTATCTCTTAGAAATGGTTGCCCCAAAACAATTGTTTTGTGTTGGGTTTGATCTGAGCTGAGAAGCATCGGTGAGCCTTATGCATTTATCTACATTGTTGAGGAAAGTGGATTTGTTGATAAGTCTCCTAAATATAAGGACAATGTATGGAAGTATTAAACTTTGGCTCACAAAATGCAGGAGTATATTTTCACTCTGAGTTTACACCCTGTTAATAATTTAGTCAAGATCATTGAATGGCACTTGATCTACCAGAAAGTTATTAGCACCTCTAGAGGGTTGGGGCCAACTAATGCTTTGGGAGGAGAAAGTGGAATTTTCTTTTTAATTAGTTAAGAATTAATCAGTGCATGACGGAGTGTAGCAGGGTTAAAGGTATCACCAAGAAAAATTGTGTGGCTTAAAAGCAAAGCCAGAAAAACAATTTCATCTCCTGTATTGATTGTTGTTTGGTTACACAACAGTTGGAAGTTTGCCAGGCCTCTGAAGCCTGTTGAATTTGCTTTTGGAGATGAGAAAATTAAATTTAGTTGTTTTCCCTTTCCTGTCACCTTGTCTTTATAAACCTTTCTATTTCTATTGTTTGTTTTGAATCACTAAATGTTGTTTGTGTTTCTTTAGAGTGGACATTTCTTTTTTAAGGGAGAATTCTAAGAAATTTAATAACATTACACAGTTCCCTCTTGTGGGAAGTAGTGAGCCTGAAAACTAGGTACCTCAGTGGTCCTGGGGCTCAATATCCCTTTGCCTTTCTGCTGCCTTCTTGCAGGTGTTCACTCAACTACAGATCTTCTGTAAAATATGGTTGTTACCATGTTTGCACACTTTTCAACATTCAACATTCATAGAGACCAGGCATTACTGCTATCAGACCCACATCATCCACTAATCAGTATTGACAAAGATCAAACAGCACACTGCAGAGATGTGTGTTGATACATATTGCATGGAACAAGGCCTTTCATTTCCCTAGGTTTTTGGTCAGACCATCTGCAAGAGAGTGAGTGTTTCCATTGACGCTTCCATATTTCAAAGCCCATCCAGCACAGCCTGGGACAAGGCAAGAAGGGATGAGTAAGCCTTTGAAACTGCTCTCAGAGAGCAAATAATCTCAGTGAAGTGCATTGTTGATGCTTCTCATCAGCAAGTGCCAGTTTCAGCCAGTATTTCAGGAAATCTTCATTAACTCAGATACAGAGTACTCCAGCAGTGAGATTCTAGGGACCTAATTGTGAGCCTTGCTTGCCTATGAAAGTCGTGATTAGACCTGCACTTTCCTTTGGCACTACTTCATCACATTATTTTCAGTTATGTTTTGCAAACCTGTTATGTTTTGTAAACAATTCCTCTCCCTCCTTTAAATATACATGGACAGTTAACACCTCTTCCTGAATCAAGTTGTAAATATTTTTTTAAATCTGTTGTAGTAGGTTGACCTTTGCTGGATGCCAGGTGCCCACCAAGCCCCTCTGTCACTGCCTTTCTCAGCCAGACCTTTCTCAGCCCTCCCTCAGGGGAGGGAGAATGAGATGGAAAACAACACGTAGGTTGAGATAAGGCAGTTTGCTGAAGCAAAAGTGAAAGTTTGTGCATGAAGAAGCGAAGAGGAAAATAACAAGGTTCATTCCCTATTTCCCATTAGCAGCAATGTCCAGCCACTTCCCGGGAAGCACGGCTTCAGCCTGTGGAGCAGCTGCTCTGGAAGGCAAACATTTTAACTAAGGAATGCTTCCCCCTTCCTCCTCATTTCCTTGGGTTTATATCTGAGCTGACCTCATACGGGCTGGAATATCCCTTTGGTCAGTCTGGGTCAGCTGGCCTGGCTGTGTCCCCTCCCAGGATCTTGCCCTCGACTGGGGAGGGATGTCCTGGTGCTGGTGCTGTGCCAGCCCTGCCCAGCAGGAGCCAAAACACTGGTGTGTCATCAATGCCTTCGTAGCTCCCTGCAAAGCACAGCACTGGGGGGGGCTGCTGTGGGGAAATAACTCCAGCTCAGCCAGACCCAATACATCTGTCTCTACAAGTCACCTACAAGTCAGCCTTGTGAATACAGTCTTGTCATTCCTGCAGATGTACAGGATCAGCTGCTCAGCTTCAGTCTTGATGAAAAATGCTCAGGGCCATTGCATTTACTGTGTGGTAGGTGAGACCAAGATACGAATTTTGGTGACCTGCTGGGCTGCAGAAGGCATACTTCAATATCTTCTGCTTAGCTGAATTTACAGCTCTAATTTCTGGAAAAAAAGAAAGTAAAAATTAGCCACTGAGTAAGTCTGAAACAGTTTTCTTACTCAGCAAGTCTGATAGAAAATGCTGTAAGAGTGCTTCTTACAACACAAACTCGGCAGCTTCCAGCACAGTCTACATATCAAGCAGCATATTGTGTCTGCATTTCTTAAATGTCTTGTCTGAGGCTATGACACAACAGGCTGCCTTCAGACATGCCTTTCAAAATGCTGCTTCAAAACTAAGGTAGTGTTTCTTCCATTAATATGTAATCTTTCTGAAGCTGTTAGTGTACATTATCTGACATGATATTGGCTAAAGTTGCTATTTTAGAGAACAGTGATCAAGTATAAGATTTGGTTCCTTCAAGAAGGATTTTGAATACTCTGATAAAATTGAAGCAGTGGGAGTTGCAGTAGATCTGCAACTCTGCTCTGCTTCAGGCCCTAGTTCTGCTAACTTTTAATGGTGACATCATGGACACAATCTTGGCTCTCATCAGCCCTTTGAATGAGTTAAGTTTGAATATAAGCCTGTTCCTCTCAGAAATGGAGGAGACCTTAGAAAGTAACTGGAGAGCTAAGTGAATGTCCTGCCCCTTGTTTCTCCAGGATGTGCACAGCAGGAGTGATGGCGGTGGGGAGGAGTCCCCTCCTGTCCTACCACCACATGCGTTGCTAAGCTGCAGTGACCTCATTTGCAGGCTGGATGGGAGGAGAAGCTGTCGCATGCTGGGCTGAGCCCATGGCTGTGGACGGGAGAATGGCAGCAGAGCAGTGGAGCTGACACGTAGCACTACAACCAGGACTGAGAACACAAGCAGCCATGGCCATTGACTAGAATGAACTCACGTCTTTATACTACAGATAGCAGCTCCTTTGGCTTATAGGACACGTATGGCTGGAAATTGATACATTGTGTGGGAGAGTTTGTAAGATGCTTTGTCTTCAGGCATAATTCTCATTTTTCCTTTCAATCATGACTTTGTCTTGATGATAATTAGAATTCAGCAAGGAAAAGCAACTGGCCTAGTAATGCTGCCATGTACTTGTAAAAATTGATGGCAAAAGCTGCAGGTCAGACATGATGACCAAGCTTTACCTTGTACTTGAAATGAGCATGTGGCAGTGTCCCTGCAGCCCTTGGTGGGTTCCAGCTCTTCTGCTCCAGCCTGCCATGTGTTCCAGCTGCATGTCAAGGGCAGGATTTAATTCTATCCATTTTCTAAAATAAGACCAGGAAGATGAGAGCTTCACGTAATTAAGTTAAAGGTTAAAACTGATCTTGATTTTTTGGCAAGTCTATATGTTGTGCTAAGATAGTTGGGATTTTTTTTTCTTCAGGGAAGTTTCTTGAAATGGCTTCCTGTGTGATAATCATAAATTGGGACTTAAAAGTAAAAAAAAAAGCAAAATGTTTCCTTCCTTGGATATCACATATGGCTTGTAGAGTCAGGGCTGGGTCAATCGAGCAGTGCCGCTTTGTGTTTGATTAGAGGAAAAATTCTCCAAACCAAAATTTCACCGAAATTTTTTCAGACCAAAAGTCTGAAAACTTGCTGTATTTTTCTCCTGCTCTGCTCTGCAACATATGGGTATTTTTCTCATACTTTCTCATACCATTAGCACCCTCTGTCTCCTTTTTGTAGCAGAGATTGGCTATGTTTAGTGTTTGGGACATTCTCCATTGTTGGGAGAGCTGAGGTTTCTCTAAAGGTTTGGCAGTGTGATATAGCCAATTTGACTAAAGCTTCAGGAAGGGAATGAGAATCCACAAGCAGTGCTATAGCAAACAGCACATATCCCTGAGGGCTATACAATCCTGTGGTGGCTGCCTGTTTTAACTCTAATTTTGTGCTTTGTCTGGAATGACAGGTTTTTACACAAGGAGGCATTGGTGTCACCTTTAAATGTTAATTTTTTACAATGTGAAAAGTTCAGCTGCTTTCCATGCCTGGTGTTATCTGTTCTCCTTGCTAAATCCAGGAGAGCAGAATAGCTTTGTCTGGGCAAGTTTATCTGTGAAACACTGAAATGTGCAAGTACTGCCCTGGACACCTAACAAATCCTGACAGTACTGTTTTGTTATATAGTGAAGTAAGCAGGAAAATGACAACTCTTTTTTTGAAGACTTAATTCCCATTTGGATTAAATTCTCACTGCATCCTTCTGTATGACCCTATTAGAAAAGAATTATATTGTTGTGTGTGAATTTTATTAATTGAATAAATTGGCCTGGAATTAATCATTACCACCATTTGAGAAAATACTGAGAGCATTAATGGAAATATTGAAAGAGCTAGAACTGACACATTTGCCTTAACAGTATCATTACAAAGATACTGAGGCATAATAAAACCTCCTACACACATCATGGAATAAAATATTTCTACTGTAATCATGCTATTAATAAAATGATGGATCACCCAGCATCTGCTGCAGCAAAAAAGCTGAGAGCCTGGTTACTGTCTAAAGGAGCAAAACAATGTAAGAACTAAGAAGCAGAAGCATATGGACTGCCTCGGGAATCCCTGTCACAAATTAGCTGTGCAGTTGTGTAATACCCTGACTTTTCAAGTGGTCTCACATGGCAGCTGTCACTGTCCCCATCTTTATTTTGGGTGTGAAGTGAAGGGCCGGGGAGCAGTAGAGGGAAAATCTGCAGCCCTGCTTGTGCTGCTGCCATCCCTGGTGGATGCCTGTGAGTGATGGTGCAGGTTCTGCAGTGACCTCGGTTGTTGAATGTAATCTTGAGACCATCAGGAATGGCTGGTCTTGATTAGAACAGGGCAATCTCAGTGGCTTTGCTCTTGGTTGCTGCCCTTATGCCCTGATTTTGGCCAGGACAGTTGATTTTCTTCCCATAGCCATGAGGGGACAGAGGCTGGAGGTGTGTGTGTATGTCCAGGTTGTTTTTCTACACCACCCACGTCATCAGTGGGGAGGTATGGTATGTGTGGGAGTGAGGGATTCTCACTCCCAGGAAGGGAGGGGGCATGGTGGCCGTGGTGGGTGTGCTGGGTGTGGTGGGCCTGGGAGGTGTGGTATACTTTTATCTTGGAATGGTGTGTGGCACAGAATCAGATCGATCTGGCTAAGTGAGCATATTGCATGTAATCACCCTGTTATATACTGCTGTCATTAGTATTGTTGTTGCTACTGTTCATTTTCTTATCTCATTGCTGTTTCCAGTAAATTTTTATCTCAGCCCATAATCTCTCCTTTTCTCTCTCCCTCTCACCAGAGGGGGTGGGGGAAAGGGAGCAGCTTCATGGGATTTAATTTCCAGATGGGCTTAAACTCGACACATTGTCAGAGTGCTGCTGCCAAACAGGTCATCTTTTGCTCTTTGGGCTTGGCCCAGTTTCTAAGGTTTAAATAAAAAGATTAGAAAACAGTAGGTTTATGTAGGGGAGAAATCACGTATAGAAATGAGAGAACGAGTTTTTCTAGACTGTGAATGGATACCTTGGGTCCAAATCTTAGACATATGCTTAAGGATAACTGTGCAGGAAAATGTAACTAACAAATAGATATTGTCCTGCTGCTCTCCCAATTGCTATCCTGATTCCTGCTATCTGATGCACATGTGAATTTGCCAGATGCATTTGGATGCCCAGTTCTGCACCAGTTCAAACTATATCCAGCTTCAGAGCACTGTATGTGAGAACCTCCCTGGGAGTCTACTGAGAGAAAAGCTGTCTGTAGTTTTTCTTTTTTTACCCATGCCTTTCTCCTCTTTCTTTCTTCCTTTTGTTCTGTCCTTCATGCACCTTAATTTTATATCATGCTGTGAAAACTACCTGTGAAACTATGCTAATGAAGCGCTCACTTAGGGCTCACATCCACACCTCCAGGAATGCTGGATTCAGTGTGTGTATTATAGTGACAAAAAGAGTTTGATTTCCTGTTGTTCTGTGTCCCTCCATACACTGTGATGACCTGGAAGTCCTGCTGGACAATTGTCCTCTGGCTAGCTGCTGATATCCAGCCTATCTCCTTGTACAGAGAGGAGAAATGTGGGCAGCAGTGTCCATCATTGCACTGTGTGCGCATGGCTGAATGGATAATCATGGATAATGGCAAGTGATTATTTTTCTCCCAGAATACTCCTGTGTTTCTTTGTTGACAGGAGTGTTTTCCTGTACTGTGACTTGCTGAGGCTCAAAAAAGAACAATTGAAAATTATACTGGAAGTTTTTTACAAATACAATCCATTGCTGTGAGTAGGTAACAAGCAAGGAACACACAGCCTGCAATTTTATTCTGTCAGCTCGTCCAAGCTAAATCAGTTTTGACTGGAGTTCATTTGAGTAGGCTACTCTTCTTTCTGTCTCTGTCTCTCCCCAAAGACATTATTCCTGGTGGCTTAGGCTGGTCAGAGAACAGCTGGGAAATTTCTGGGTTAAAAAATTGCGCTTTTTTTGTCTGAAAAAAAGAGAAAATCTCACATATCTTCCAGGAAGTAGGGTACAGAGCAATCAATAATTCAATAACAGAAGTGTCAGAATGGCAAGGCAGAGTCTGTGGAAGTCCCTACTCTGCTTTCAGAGGGTGGAAGGCACCTCCCCTAGTTGAATCTGTGGCGCTGAGGGCATCTCTTTGCTTTGCTCAGGCTGAAGCAGAACTTGAACTTAGCCTCTTGACACCAAGCAGGGAGAATCACAGAATGATAGAAACATAAAATTGGTTTGGGTTGGAAGGGGATCTTGAAGATCATTTAATTCCAATGCCCTGCCATAGGCAGGGACACCTCCCACTATCCCAGGTGGCTCCAACCTGGCCTTGGACACTTCCAGGGATGGGGCAGCCACAGCTTCTCTGGGCACCCTGTGCCAGGGCCTCCCCACCCTCACCCACAGCATTTTTTCCTAACACCTAGTCTAAACCTACTCTCTAACAATTTGAACCCATTCCCCCTTGTCCTGTCACTCCAGGCCCTTGGAAATAGTCTTGCCCCTTCTTTTCTGTAAGTTCCCTTCAGGTACTGGAAGAACATAATTAGGTCACTCCAAAGCTTCTCTTTTCCAGGCTGCGCAATCCCAGTTCTCTCAGCCTTTCCTCGTAGAAGAGGTGCTCCATTCCCCTGAGAGAGGGAGGATGCCTTGACATGTCAAAGAGCTGGAGTGTTTCTGAAAATGCAACTTTCATAACAAAAAAATCCATTTCTGTGGAACATTTTTATTTTCAGCAAAATAAATTTTTTAATAAGGAAAAGAAATTACATAATTGTTAATTGGTTATGTCGGTAGCTCAGCTGAGAGCACTAGCAAACCAGAAAAGAGGTACAAGTGCACTGGGCTCCAAGAAATCCCTTTTCCAAACAGAAAAAAATCAATTTTGAATGTTCATTGACATCACCCAGCTCATGTCACTTTTATTAGGAGCAGAGATTTTAAACCTGACCAAAATTAAACTTAACTTTCTTCTTTTTACTCCCTGTCTTGGTCCATTTCCATCAGGCAGTGTTTCTTGCTTTTGCTTTCTGTATTAAACCAGTGTTTGTTGCTATAAATTATAATAACTTATGTCTGCACATACAGTACACCCTGGTCCTTGAGCAAAGACAATTCCATGTATGGGTTTGCCTTATCCCATGGGAGGAGAAATGTACACTGACTTCCATAGTCCCTTCCCCATGCGTAGTACACAGACTTTATCTCCTCCAACAGTGTGTAGTTTTGTTTGAGCAAGACCAGGGCGGTTGGCAGATCCCCTGCTGTTCACCAGCCAAATGGTTTTGGCTAAGTTGGCATCCCATTGCTTCCATGTGCCATTACCTAATGCTCTTAACATGATCTTCAGCAGCCCATTATACCTCTCAGTCTTTCCAAGGCTTGTGGGTGATAAAGGATGTGATATATCCATTCAATGCCAGGTTTCTTTGCCCAAGAGCTTATAAGGTTATTTCAGAAATGAGTTCCATTGTCTAATCCAATTCTCTCTGGAGCACCATGTCACCACAGAATGTGTCTCTCAAGGCCTAAGATGGTGTTTTGTGCAGTGGCCTGGTTTATAGGATGTGTTTCCAGCCAGACAGTTGTTGTCTCCTCCATGGCGAGGATGTAGCTCTTGCCTTGGCATGTTGGTAGCAATGATCCAATGGGGCCAGTTTTTCAGGCCTCACCATATAGAAACTCAGCCACTACCCTCTGTTCCAGGGAGATTTTACTCTCATGACCCTGTTTGATTGCAGCAAATTTTCACGTTTGTGAATAACCTGTGTGACAGCCTCCATGGTCAAGTCAGCCCTTGATCACAAGTCCATTTTGATGTCACATCTCTTCCCAGATGTCCTGATGTTCCACAGGCCCATCAGGCTATAAATAGCTCACCTTTCCACTTCCAGTCTACCTATTCCAATCTTGGCAGCCTTATCTACCTGCTCATTGTTCTGATGTTCTTCAGTGGTGCAATTTTCTGGCATGTGAGCATCTACATGAGGCACCTTCAGAGCCATGTTTTCTACCTGTGCAACAATGTCCTGCCTCAGTGTGGCAGCCCAGATGGGTTTACTGCTGCATTGCCAATTGCTCTTCTTCCATTACTGTAGCCACCTCCACAGGCCATTAGCCATCATACAGGAGTCAGTATAGAGATATAGTACAAGGCACCAAGGGTGGTTTCATTTCCATGATAATTGGATTTTATACTTCAGTAAATTCTTAATTCCTCCCAGGAGGTTCAATGAGAATTTTTGGTGAGGGCTGTGAGTTCCTCAAATGAAGTTCAATAATGAAGAAAAAAGCATAAGATTTATTTTTGAATGGGGGGTACCTGAGAAAATCTGTAGGCGTAGATGGTATCAATTATATTGATAAGGAATTGATACTTCTAAAATATTAATACATTGGAATATTTGTACAGAAAAGAGCCTCACTCAGGCCTCCAGCGACACCCTGCTACACAGCAAAGCTTTGTTGAAGTCAATAAGAAAACTATTTAGAGCTTTCAAAAGAGTCTATGGGACCAATCCTGCTGTGGACAGCAACACAGGGTCCATTGTGTAGCTCAGGAGGGTCCACTGCCGTCACACAGACAGCCTTGGACTCCAGTCATCACAACATCATCTCACTGTGTAATGTAACTAGACAAGAGTGTCCTGGGAGACATTAACATAAAGCATCAGATAAAGGTAACAGTACACAAATGCTTAAAAAAACAGTAACTGAAACAGGGACCTGGATTTCAGGCTTTCAAATGAGTATTATTAATGCAATAGTTTAATAATTGCAATAGCAATGTAAGTTTAAACTTTTACATATATATATATCTCTTTCAATGTTAGATTGTCCCAAAATGAGTTAGAAGAATGATGAGTGTGATAAGTGATATTGTGCACAGGAATCACAGCCACAGGAGACCAAATAATCAAAATTTACCAAAACAAGTGGCCCTATTTTCAAAAGGTTGCAGGGGCGTTTTTTTTTTGTAATTGTGTGCATGTCTGACTGCAAATCTGGAGAGCTAAGGGAAGGTAAGTAGGAAGTTCAGACAAGTGCTTCTAATGGCTGCAAGTAGGGGTTTAGAATAAGATCCCTCAGAGAATCCATTCCTAACTGTCACACCCAAGGACCTGGAAGCAATTTCAGTGTTTCTGAGTGCTCAGAGAGGTGCTTCCTGGGTCAGAGCAGTCAGTGGCATGCAGTGCTGGCCACGGACATACTGTGTCCCTGATGTCATTTGTTGCCTTTTCTTGCCTGGAACAGCCCTGGAACAGCAGCTTACCTGCACCAAGGGCAGTTGTTCACAATCTGCACGAGCCCTCAGGGGTGGGCAGCAGGAGGGAAAAGCATTTGTTGCCTACAGACACCTCAAATTTAAACTAATTTCCCTCTAACAAGCCTCTTCTTAACTATATTTCAGATTTTACTAGATTCCTGTATTTGATGTAAAACGTGTTTGTAGTGTGGGAAAACAAGCTACTCAAACAGATGGCTAACCTTGTGTAAGTATATTCCAATCCCTAGACAGGAAAATACAGCAATAGGTCCTCTTCTAAATGAAATCATTTTGCTCTGAGTTTTCTGAACTTCATTATCAAGCAAAGAATGTGTTTGGACTATTTCCTTTGTGTTACAAAACTATAAGATCTCTCTAAAACTGTAATTCAGTGTAAAAAAGAAGCAACCATTTATATCTGATTATATATCTGTATCAAACAGATTTGGTGAATTTTGGCTGTGAGAGAGAGGAAATGCTAAACAAAGTGGTTACTGTATATTCTGTTGCCTTAGAGACTGAAACATCTGTATCCATGCAGGCAAGTGATGCAGACGTGGTAAGATTTGACTTCCTTACATTCCTGTGTTCATCTAGCTGTCAATGGAAATGTTTTATGATGCGAATATTCTGGGCTTCTTTAGCATTGTATTTATCTGGTTATGTGGCATGTCTTGGACTAGAAGGGCTTTTTAATTAAAGTCTAACTCTGAAGTCAGGACGCTCCCTAAGAAAAGATGCTTTTACATAAATAATTTTTCAAGATGAACTTGGAGGGACTTGAAATGATTGTTGTACTGGTAATAATTGTTGGATTTGTGAAGGCGCTTGAGCATCTGGGTCTGCTAGAAGACAACTATGAAGGTAGGATGTTAAAAAATAGAAAATATTTGATTCTGAAAGCCATTTGCTGCAGAGGCTTATACTTTTATTTGTACATGCATGTGGAGTGTTTGAGTATCAGGGTAGCTGAAAGGCAGCTGAGATAACTTTAAATGCTTTTTTTTTTAATTTATCTTTAGATAAATCAAATATATTTAAATGTCTATATAGAATTGTAGTTCTCATTGCAACTCTGAAAATAAAAGTCACATAATCTTAAGCCATTGTTTTTTTACATTTAAGACTGTTTCAAGAACTTCAATACAGATTTGTGTGCTTTAGTAAACTGCAGCTTGTATCCCAAAGCTCTGAAAGAAAGAAATGTTTACATTTTATAAGTTTATTATTATATGTTCTCAATTTTCCAATTTCTAGAAATGACATGTCTTATCTTTAGCTATTGGTTAATATTAACAGGAAATCCCAAAACCTTACTAAGCTTATTTAGATGAATGTTTCTGTCATAATCAATTTATTCATCTTTCATAATACTTATTTTTAACAAATCTGCCTGGTCTTGCTCTCTAATCTCATGTATGTTTTAGGAAAACACTGCCAATTGAAATGTAAATATGTTTTGTAGAGGATAGTTTGAGAGAGATGACTGCTGAAGATGTTTTAATTCTTGTTACCTCTCTGTTTTTATAAAGAATGTAATTCATGGAGAAACATGTGAATCTTAAATAGAAGCAGAAGGGATGAATTATAGACAGTGAGCTCTGTAAATCAAAACAGGTCTGTGCAGACAGCCTCGTTGTTAAATAGGAAGAATAGATTTACAGTATGCCTAAATGTTCCTGAATATGATATACATTGAACAGCTGCTTTTTATCAAAACCTGAGGGTCATTTTTAATGGTAAGCTAGAATTACACAGGTATTAAAATAACCTTCAGCTACTCACAGATACAGAACAATTATTCCTTTTTCTTTAGAGTTCGTGACAACCTGGAAAAGGCAAGCTTGCTGGCCTCATATTAATTGCACCACAACATTTGGTACAAGGTTTGATGAGCCTTGAAGACTGGCAGCAAGTACTATAAATGGGGGGAAGAAGTTACCTTTAGTTCATTGATTGTTTCCTTTTTTTTTAGTTCTGATGCATGTGTCTGTTTCTCCTACTTCCTGCTGCTTTGAGCATTTTTCCTTACTTCTTATATGTTTGGATGAATTAAGAGGTACCTGGTGATGATCGATGCAAAGCATTTTGAAGCTGGGGCAGTAATGCTGATTGCTTTATATACCAGCTCTAGCTTTGCCAGAGCTATTGAAATATCAAATTGTGCAAGCAAAACAGAGTATCAGTAGAAAAATCCATTTATTCAGGCTTTTATGAGTCTTCAGAAGTCTGTGTGCTCCTATCATAGAGAGATGGTAGCTCTACTTATGTTATGAGGAGGGAATGGCACATTGGTACCACTGACTCCTAAGGAGATGGAAGGTTTGGAAGTATTTGAATAATTCAGAGCAAATCATAATGATGTCTAGTAGTTTTTCTGATGAAATTTACATTAAAATACCATGAAGTATACTGAAAAAGGGATGAGGCAAACTTCACATTAAGATAGAACTTCAGATGAAGCTTGTATTCAGACTCTGTAGTTTGAACATGAACAGAATTATGGCTTCATTGCAGTTGCTTCTGCCACATCCACCCTGTGTAAGAACAGACGACAGCATACACAAACTTAACGGAGCTCTCGTCCTTGTGAAATCGGCTGCTCAAGCTTTGCTGTAATGGTAAGATGACTTGAATGAGATCGTATTTTTCAGCAGAGACTATTGACTGTTTGTTACAATAGGTTAGTTCTTCACACTCTCATAATGGTTATTATACAAAGAAATTATACTTAATATTCCAGTGAGAAAAACTTTTAACTACTTTTGACTTCCATTATTTTTAATAGCAGTGCTTGATGCTATAGGATTCAGTATAATGTTTCAGACAAATATACACTGTCAGTGTAGTATAAGTTCCACACGTATTTGTTATCCTAGGAAGAAACAAATTTCATTAACCAGACTTCATTAACCAACAGGAAAATAGGTGTCAGCTGTAGAAAGGGGTATGCTGGATCTCAAGCACAGCATATGGAGTGCTAGCAAACAGCTGAGATAGCTGGAAGGTGCCTTTGGCCTACATAACTCTCAGCTGTGGTTTCAGCTTCCCCAAACTGTTATGGTCCGTGTTTATACCAAACAGTTTACAAAAATACAGTGTTAATAAATGTGAGCTGAAACCAATGTAATTATCATTTAAATTTATCAGTACTTTTAATATAGAGACTTTCAAAGTGACTTACAAATATAAAATCAAAAATCTTTACATTTTTAAGTGGACAAGAGGGCCCAAATTACCACAGACAGAAACAGGTAGAACTTTTTGAAATTCATCACTCTTCCAGCCAGTCATGACCTACCAGTCATGAATGTGCTCTACTGAAAGGCATTGCCCTAAAAGATGCTGGTGCTGGAGTTGGAGTCCTTGACTCTGGCTGGCCTCTTGCTCTTATTCTAACATCTGTGGGTATCTGGAGAGGTGAGACAGCTGAAGCTTTGTGCTACTGAGAAAGGGCCTCTGTATAAGCACTCAAACTTAGAAACTGCTTTGCAAAAACATTAGTGCAAACCACATGCCAGTAACTGAATGGAGGGGAGGTCTTCAGAGTTTTCCTAACGGAGCTTTTGTTTCTATCCAAAACTGATTTTGAAATAACATACAAAATTTCACAAAAAACCAGAATTCCCATGCCATTTCCCATCTGCTACATTTCTATTAAAATATAGTGGAGAACAGTGGGCTCAACACTAGGTGTTCCTAGGGGAAACTGCTGCCTGAAAGACAGCCTGTGGTTTACAAGGTGCCAGAATCTGTTATGGGTTAAAGAGAGAAGTTTCTCACTGGAGAAAAGCAAAAGGATGAGATGATTCTCTTGACAACTACAGTTCGAATCTCCATGTGGACCTTGTAATCTTAGTTTGAACACCTGTATATTATTAATTCCCATCTTTTTGAAAGCCAGTAGCATGTAATCTTGAAATTTATTTCTCTGTTTCTCAAGTCTCTTAGCTCCTTTTCATTTTCCTGCTCAATTTACTTGAAGTAATTGCCTTTTTTAAGTCTAGGCTGGCTTGCTTCCCATACATTGCTTTACTCTGGCTTGGCTGTTTGGCAGCATTTGGGTGTTGGGCAAGGGGTCTTCACTAGAAGCAGTGGCAAAGCTCTCAAGGAAGGGTTTTGGATGGCACTGCTCCAGTGGCTCTGTGTGTGGCCGACTGGACAAAGTCTGGCAACATGTGCAGGGACTTCTCAAACTGCAGTGACACAACAAAGGGCAAGGGCATTGCTAGAAATATATGGTCACAGAATAGATTGAAAGGCCTGATTTTGTATTTTCTGATGCCAACACTCGGGTTTCTTCTTTGCTTTCTGGCCCATTTGTGACTGCTCTTTATCTTTAAAAAAAGTGATCATGCCAATGCCTCAGAATGAGCTCAAAGAGCTGTCCTTGAGTATTCGGGACTGGCAGTGGGTAGATTGAGCCAAAACCTCTTGAGTTTCCAGACTAACAATCAAGACAACTCTATGTTTGCATTTACCTTTGTGAACTGAGAGATACCTACTGGACTTGAGAAGGTGACAGAGCTGGCTGGCTGTCACACACTTGCAGGCTGAAAGGAAATCATTATTACCAGAACTGTAATATTTTCTTCGTGTTCCCACAGCAGTTACAGCATGTTTTTTTGCTGTCTCTCTGCTCATACATGTTGGCACTTGGTGCACACTGACACGTGCCAACAACACACCCCACAATGTGCCTTCAAAATAGGATCCAACTCTTGTTCAGCACCTCTGCTTTGGGCTGTACCGAGTTATCACAATTAATCTAAAACTGGGCGGTTTTAGAGGTGTTATTTGCTGTCATTGGTGAACATATTTTGGGGTGTATGCTTCAGCTGTGGACTCGGGAGGAACAAGTACTCAGTTTTCTTTTCCAGCTTTGCAATTTTTACCTGTTGCACTTTCTTGGCTTTTGAGTGGCTGATGAACTCAATAGAAAACATTTATATGCTTACAGAGGAGCTGCAAATCACTTGTCTGCAACTCATATGAGGACTGTGCCACTGTTTGTGAGCACAGAATAATCCAAGGACAAGGAGCTCCTGAGCAGAAATAAACTTGTTTGCTACCATCTGCCATGTTTTTCTACATTCTAACTATGACAATAATGTGCCAGAGGTTTTCCTCTCACTTCTTCAAGATGATGCCCAGACAGATGGAATGTCTTTTTCTCTACATAATTAATCATTCCTATGTAAAATAGAATTAAAAGTAGTGACCAGATCCATTTCCCTCCAAGCTTAACCTTGACCATAAAATACTTGGAACTTTTAGATGGAAAGGTACTAAATAGGCAGGCTGTAAACCCTAAGAACCTGCTAACAGTATGTGCTATTATGCACTGCTGTGCACATAATAAACTTCTCTCTTCGTTCTGCCACTACTGACAGACTCATCATAGTGATCATCTAATTCAAGCCTTAGAAGTTGGATGAGAGATCGTCACAGGAGACTTGGTGAGTGTAATGCAGAATCAGCATCCTAACTTTTTTACATTGATCTTACATTACTCTTAGTTTGTAGTATCAGCTGGATATTTTACACCTCTGTTCAAAACCTATGCCTGAAAAATCTTTCCACTGATGCTTTCCAGGTAAATATACCACTGCACCTGTCTTGTATTCAGTGCATTCCTCAGGCACACATTTAATTCAGATGTGCAAAGTGACAAAACAAGATTCTGTCTTAGTGTATAGTTCCTAAGAGGCTGTCAAGATGAAAAAGGCATGAAAGCAGGTTAGGACAGAATGTACCTGTTCTCTTAGGTGGGGAGGAGCAAGCACTGCAGACAGAGCAGGATGTGCAAGATTAAGTCTTCCTCTGACTCCTACAACTACATAAGAAAACTTCTAAGAACATCATAAAAATTCTGTCTTCTAAATGCATTTCTCAGTGTTGTCTGGTATCACTGTGGCTGAGCAGAACTGATTTCTCATATTGGCACACTACTGACATTCCTGGTCTTCCTCTATATCAAGCAAAAGGGTTGTTTTTATTCTACCAGGCAAGTCAGGGACTTTATCGGCTGCTGTTTCAGTTTACTGAACATCCTAGATAGAGGACAACAGCAAGGAGAGTGAGAGGATCTGATAATTCTGATGGGAGTGGGATCGAACTTTTGGGAGAGATAAGGTCTGTTTCTTACACGTCATCTAGAACCCATCAGGCAGCTCAGAGAGTGGAGGGATCTAAGTGGGGTTAACCTGCTTCACCTGTCTGAGAAGACCAAAGGGAAACTTGTAGCTGAAGGCTGACTGCTCTAAGGAGACAAACTCAGATGGATCCTGGCAGCACAAACTCCAAGCAAGCATTTTGACCAGTACTGAATGCTCTTTCCTCCTTTCCTTCCAGAAGACAAAGCTAAAAGACTGTACTTTATATTGGAAATGTTTGTACTGTGAGTCCATGCTGTGAACATGCTCCTTATTTGTGCTGTCATAAATTGCAGTGTGAGGCTGAGACCCACAGCAGGCACAGGATGCAGCTGGATTGCATGTTCTAGGGAAGGTCCAAGAGCACCAGGCATCATTTCCTCCTTTGGATCCTTTCATTGGAGGGGTTTTGTTTAGTTCCTAATGAGTCACCTTTACTGGGGGAGTTTGTAAGTAGCTGAGTCTCTCAGAAGTACAGTACCTGCAGAGCATGGCAATTAAAGGGCAATATTAATGAGCATGGGCTGGTATAACTGCCTGACATGGAGCTCCTCTGGCCCAAGCAGTTGTCAGCATCGGGTGGTGACATGAAGCCTGAAGGCTCTCCTACACGTGGTTCTTTTTGTCCCATTCATCCAAGTTCCTTTTTAAACAGAATTCCAAGGCTCTTCCCTTCATTTTTCATACCTCCTTATTCCGTTGAGGTTTACAGCTCATGGGGAGGTACAGAACAACTCGTATGTGTGCAGTGCCCCAGGTGATCATGTTTCTCCTTGTTTTTAGCTAGAGCAGTCAGGGTAGATATTAGTCCACCCAGCATATTGTGCAATGGCAGGGAAACAGCCACTCAAAACTGTTGTAAGGATAATGCAGAGTTCTCACGTTGTTCTTCACATGGGTTTTCTCTTGAAACTGGAAATTGCTATATTGTGGCCCTGATTTTTGTGAGTGTATTTGCATAGCTCACACAGAGCTCACGGTGTGCTCTGTGCACACTCAGTCCAAACCTAGTGTGCACAGAGCTTTTTCTTCTCTTTAATTTAAAGATGCCCTCATTTCAAGGGCTGTTTGATCAATATTTTTGTCAAGAAAATTTTCTGTCTGTGTATGAAAGGAGACTGCATGTAAGGTCCAGTGGTTCAGTTGGGATTTATAAGCATAGCTGTCTGCTCAGAGACAGCTCTTGCACAATATAAGATGAATTTGTTTGCCCATAAAATACACACACACATTCACACATATATAATACAGATTAACTTACTTATCCTTAAAATATATATATTTTTTATAGTTATATCCTATAGCCTTTAAAATCCCACCTAATAAAGGTACGACCACTCTATATTCTTATCTCATGGGATAATGAAATAGTTTAAATAATGTATTTCAGCTTAGTTTTTAGTAGGTTTGGTTGCAGGTGAAGAGTGGCTGTGATACTCAGAGAGGCCTATGTTCGCTTGGTTGATTTTAATGAAAGCTGAACAATTTTTTCCCCTTTGTTGCTCAGTAGGAATGAGAAGTCACTTTGCTGTGAGCTAGTGAAATGCTCTTTTTTTTTGATGGATGTTTAAATATGTTTCTGCAACAACAAATTCACTCGTATCATAATTTAGATTAGAACCCTTATAAAGAAAAGAAGAATTCAATTAATCTTTTTCACTAGATTTCTGTGGTATTTTCATTCTGAAAAGACTTCTTAGATGTTGATACATTCACAATTAATAATTACACGATTTCCCATATTCACTAATATTTACACTATTAAATATTTGTATGAGTTTTAAAATCTACAACCTCTTTGGCTACTACATTACTGTCTTGTTACTATAAGCAATGCTGTCCAGTTGTGCAGACCAGGCAGCTTCTTTGCCTAAATGACCAACAAGAGTTAAAATAATAATAACAACAAAAAAGCCTCACAAATAGCACAACAATTCGTATTCCAGTTGTATAAACTACTTCTGCCCCAGACACAAGAAGGTCCATGAGCTGGAGGGTGAAGAGTGGTGTTGAGAAGCAGGTGCAGCACAGTGAGCACAGCCAGGCTCGAGGTGTGGACTCTGAGGCTCACCAGGGACCCATACACATATGGATAAATACGTTTGTCTTTGCAAATACATGGTGATCCATGATGCCACGGAGTGTAAGAACAGGCATGCTTGAGACAGTGTCCTAAGAAGCTCTAGAGGGACATTTTAAAGTTCCAAATCAGCTGAGAAAAATTAGCGGAGCTCACAACTGTACCAGGATAGATTTTATTGTAGAATCATAGAATGGTTTGGGTTGGAAGGGACCTTAAAGACCATCTTGTTCTGACCCCCTTGTTCATCCACTAGACCAGGTCACCCAAGGTGGTCTCCACAAAATTATGAAACTTCTTTTCTCAGTCAGGAACTGGTAGTATATGTGTGTCCACAGGGAATTTGCACGAGCACAAAAAAGGGTGAGCACTGTGTACCACTGTGAGCTGCTGTGTTGGTGGGGCTGCTGTTAACACGTCAGTAATGGTGCCTGGCTCCGTGTTTGCAGTGTACCACCATCCACAAGAGAATACATGTATCACAGAAAATTCCTACTGTAGGACAACGCAGGTGGGAATTGGATGCAAGAAGCTGTCTGTATTTACAGCTTCATCATATCAGATCTTTCTGACAGGTTAGGGGAGCTTCTGCAGCCCCAAGATTCCCACAGAGCTCACTATGGTGGGTGTCACCTCTCTGGGACATTCACTCTACTTACTAACTAATCCTAAATCATATTGACAGAATGCCAATTTTATTTTTCTATCTCAAAACCCTCTAGCTTTGGGCTTGTTATTTAATGCAAGTTTGCTGTACTGTGAAGTGGAAAAATACTTTTTGCTTTAGTCTGTACTTTTCCACTAAACACCTGACCCACTTATGTCCTGTGCTTAAAATTGCTTCCTAGTTCAGTTCTCCTGGATTCAAAGGATTTTACCAGTTGTTGAAATTGTCCCCTTTTTTTACCTTTTGTCCTGACCTCTGAATTGTTACTATTCTTAAAGAACTTCTATTGTGTCATTTGATGAGGTAGAAAAGTATGAATTCAATAAACATTGCAAAAATGTTGAGATGACCTAATTCTGACATCCTCAGAAAGGTGGGGTTTTTCCCCTCATTCATTCTTGTGAAAATTCTGCTGTAAAATTTGTGTATTTTAGGAGGGGAAAAAAAAGAGGTACTCAATAAAAGTGTGATGTATCTAAGCTTTCATTATCATATAATTCAAAATACTGTGTTTTCCATAGCACATTTTTCAATGCTTTGCGCTCCCGTTGTCTCACATCCAGTCACTAATCTGTAATGCCTTGGTTAATATACACTGAATAAATATATTTCATTGAAAATGTAGGGAAATGATTTTTTTGTGCCTTAGTGGTGATATACTATAGTTCTGTTAGAGATCACAGCATAATACACCACAGGAGAATCAGAGTTGTCTTTTGAGGCTGAAGGATTGTTGCCTTGTATGAGCCAAAAACCACAGGATGAAATGATAGCCCAGAAAAGAACACAAGAGGAGGTTTCAAGTACCCCACTTCAGGAGGTATCTTCCCACATCAGAAAAAAGCAAAAACCCACAGAAACAAAATAGCCTGAAGAAAAAACATTTCTATGGCATCTCAGGAGGTTAAACAAAGTCTTGGGGATGGACAGGTCAGGGTTCAGTGGACCAAAGAGAAGTTATGGACCAGAGGGCTCCTTCTGCATTCCTATTTTGTCCATGGTCAGTTCTCAAGGGTTTCCCTGTGTGGGACCAATACTCATGCACAAGGCAGGCTGGTATCTCCATCAGCAGCAGAGGGTGGACATGTCTTGGGGCTTTCTTTTGATCATGGGGGATACATCACAGATCTAGGACAGTGAGTGAGCTGCTCTACCAGTCTAATATTACTTGAAAACTAGGATGATAAAAGTAAACCAGTACACAGTTCTGGAATAGGGGAGACTTGAGTCTGTTGTCCATGCTAACACTTAGCAGCTTCCTTTGCCACAGCCTATGATGGTTTTCCCTTTTGTAAGTAAAAATAGCTCCAGTAATTGCTTCTTCTGGTTTTCTTTCCCAAGAATATGAACATGTCGCTTGCTTCCTGTTGACCTAAGTTTACTCCTAGCAAGATGGTGTGCTAGCTTGTTTCTTCTTGTCAGGAGGAGCATTGGCTGTTGCTGACCATCTGCTCACCATCCGCTGCCCCTCATCTGCTGCCCAACATTTGCTTTCCTTGATTTTTCTCTTCTTGTTTATAAGACTTGAGCCTGTGCTGAGACTCCCTGCAGACCAGGGGATTTGAAGAACAGTGAGGTTCTTCGAGTTCATACCACCTGCTTGTCCATGCAAAGGCATTCAAGAAAAACCTGTGGTCAGTCCTGCTCAGAATAAGCCAACCAGGCCTGCCACACAGAGGTTTGCATCCTGCATGAACACACTGGGAATCAGCAAAATCTACTAGAACATTAATGCTCCTTTCCACCTTTTGTAGGTTTCAGTAGCACTCCCCGCAGCTGTTGCACTTTTGCTTCATGATTTTAAAAGCGACTTCTTTAGCTTAGCTGCTTAGAACTCCTGCCTGGGCTTTTTAAATAAAAAAGGAAAAGCTTGAAAGGAGTTACCATTGAGACTGAGCAGAAATGACAGACTTTGATACAACAAGCATGTATTGTTGAGAAGAAAGAAAACAAATGTGATGGGACTTGTAGGAGAAACTTGAGTACCATCAGTTCAAGCATCAGGGACAAATTAAAAACTATGCCCTGTGAATGATTTCCTGAAGACCTGTCTTTTAAGTCATGATTACTCCTGGCCTCTCTCCTCACCTTCATCCCTGCAGTTGAACTCTGACACATCTATTCAGTGGGAAAGGAAACTGGTTCAAAAATAAAGACTTGGGTAATGAACTAACAAAGCTGGCAGAGGCACAGAGCCTGCTTGCTTAGTTATAGGATGGCAATCCCCCATCCCAATAATAATACTCTTCCACTTGTCCTTAGATGTCTAATCGTGCTTGCAAAGGAAATATTTTGTCTTGATTTTGATTTTACAGGCAGAGATGGTATGTCTAGTCTTCAAATTTCCTACAGCTCTCTTCTTCACAGCATTGGTTTTCTGTAGCCCAAGATCAGCTCCATGACTCCAAGTTCAGACATTGGTTCTGTCCCTGCACAAGGTATTGAAGATCTCTCTCCACTGTATCTTCAGGTTTATCATTTTGTTTTCAATGGGGAGGCCAGTTCTGCCTATGAATGGGCTTCAGAGCAATATCTGTGAGAAAAGCTGCTCTTCCTGATCTCTGCTTGGATATTTGGCTCACTGCAAATAAACTGAAATGCTGTGCATCTGGCCATAGAGCAGATTGAGAGTGCCACGCTGCATGCCTACATCTGCTGTTTGAGGAAGAGCTTTTGTTTAATGCAAAGTTAAAGCCATATTCATTTGTACATTAGTACTCTTGTAAAAAGGGTTCTGAATGGCCTGAAAAGTGGCCTTGCAAGCTTCAGAAAACTTCCATGATAGGCTGCTGTAGGCTTTGGCAAAACCTTTAAAAGTCCTTGGATAAAAAAGCAGCATTTACCATAGGTCATAAAAGTAAACACAAATGCAGCAGATCCAATTACTGCTGAATATCAAACATCTGAGTGCAAGATGAAGGAAGTTGTACACAAATGCCTGACAAGAAAACTATTGAACATATTAAATTATACACCTTTCCCAGAATAGTTAGTTTTAAAAAGAATATAGCGCAGCAGTACTCAATCAAGAACAAAAATACAAGCCTGGTGCACATCAGACTTGGGACAACTTACTCACAAGGACTACTTTGAAAGTGAGAAAACAGCTTTGAACTTGATGGCATGTCATTACGCAAATAATACATGCATGCAAATTATAAAGCAATCTCTCAGTAAAAGTGAACCAATATGACAGCACCCTCCCCTGTAAACCAGGACACAGGTGATGGAAATAGAAAAGGGAGGTGGGAGAAATAGATGAGCACAGAGCCAGCATCCAAGGGCTCTGTTGGCCAATTCCAGATTCAGGTGGAGCCCAGTTAAGGGGACGATGCTGACGTCAAGCCCAGCCCTTTCTAGTCACAAGCCACCAGGTACCCCATAAAGCATTTATTCTCCAGAACATGTACAGCATTCTCTGTAACAAACTTAGGGAAGTACCAAAGGAAGGAAAGTAGGAAAAATCTACACCTAGACTGAGTTCTAGGCCTATGCAGTAATAGAATGGTTGTTAATAAATCGTGCTCTCAGGAAACTGGATGCAGCCCATGCTGCAGGAGGAGTAAGTGTCATATAGTGTGCAGGCAGGAAAGACTCCAGATGTGACCCCAAGAGTGTCCCAGGATGCACCAGCAGAAACACAGCAATAATTCAGTCCACTGATGAGCATGGGTTTGTGTGGAACTAGGCTCAGACAGATGGAAATAAGTGCTTTTCTTTTATTATTATTATATCATGTGGTGTAAAAGTGAATGCTAATTCTGGCAGAGTATAGACAGGATGGCCATGTCCCAGACCAACTGACTGATACGGAGTGTGTGATTCTGTAACACCTACCTCCAGTGCCTGAACTCTGATAATTAACAATTTACTGTCCAGAAAATTAAATTGGTTCTAAATTTATGCATGAGAATGAGAAGACTGAGCAGCTCAGGAAAGTGAAGTTGGATTTTAGTTTTCTGGTCCAGTAAGAAAGGTTAATGAATGTTATACATATTAAAATAGTTGGAAGAGTGACCAGCTGGCAACAGCAAGGGTGTCTGAGCCAGGGGAACCAATGGCATTTGCTCTGTCACTGCCTTTCTGTGTGACCCTGTGTGTTCTCACTGGGAATTTTCCTACTGTCCCTCACTATCTGCAGGTATGTACAGAGCTTTTGCACTTGGGGTGTTACAGATGTGCAAGATATTAAGATGTGGAAGGGCTTCAGTAGGAAAGGGAGTTTCCATACCAAATGCAGGTGTATGTTTATATATATGTGTATATACGTGTTTGCTTTCAGTGATTTCCTCAGGGTTTGTATGGCAGTGAGCTGGCAGGCTGCAGTGAGGGCACACGGCAGCAGAGGCACTGCTGTAGCATAAACTTCTCGGGACCCAATTCTATCCATACATCTCTCTCTCATCAGCTTCTGGTGATGTTTTTTTTCCAACACGGAGGCTCCACAATCTCCATAGGCAATTTATTTTGGTGCTTTGTTACCTTCTCCACTGGAAAGCCTTTTCCTTATGCCAGACTGATTCTTTCTCACTAAGCTTGAAGCTTGTTATTCCTCTGATCCACCAAGGACATGTAGAACATATGGGTTTGATTCTTTATAGCTCCTGAATTTTTTGAGGGAGCTCTAATTCCAGTAAAATTCTTTCCAGTACTACGTTTTTACAGATGATTATCCCAACACAGGTGTAGATGTCTGTGTTAGTTCTTATTGATCAGAAACCTAGTTTGGTTTGTTTTCAGACTCCAACTTTTAAGATTTTTTTTTAAATTTACATTTTCCCCCCTTCCCAACTTGATATTGGATATTTGCATATCCAGTAAGTACACTAAGTCATTTGCCATTCAGAGTGACTGATAGCAGACCTAAGACAGAATCACAGAATCACAGAATAACTAGGCTGGAAGAGACCTCCAAGATCATTGAGTCCAACCCATGCCCTAACACCTTGACTAGACTATGGCACCAAGTGCCATGTCCAGTCTTTTTTTAAACACATCCAGGGTTGGTGGTTCTACCACCTCCCTGGGCAGACTGTTCCAGTACTTTATTATTCTTTCCATGAAAAGCTTTTTCCTGATATCCAACCTATACCTTCCTTGGCGCAGCTTGAGACAGTGTCCTCTCGTTCTATCAGTTGCTGCCTGGTGGAAGAGACCAACCCCCACCTGACTACAACCTCCTTTCAGGAAGTTGTAGGGAGTCATAAGGTCACCTCTGAGTCTCCTTTTCTCCAGGCTAAACAACTTTAGCTCCCTCAATCATTCCTTGTAGGGCTTGTGCTCCAAGCCTCCCACCAGCCTCGTTGCCCTCCTCTGGATGCTCTCAATCATCTCCATGTCTTTCCTAAACTGAGGGGCCCAGAACTGGACACAGCACTCAAGGTGCAGCTTCACCAGTGCTGAGTACAGGGGAAGAATGACCTCCCTGCTCCTGCTGGCCATACTATTCCTAATGCAGGCCAGGATACCATTGGCCTTCTTGGCCACCAGGGCACACTGCTGGCTCATGTTCAGTCGGCTGTTGACCAGTATCCCCAGGTCCCTTTCTGCCTGGGCACTGTCCAGCCACACTGTCCCCAGCTTGTAACGTTGCAGGGGGATTTTGTGGCCAAAATGCTGAACTCGGCACTTAGGCTTATTAAACTTCATCCTATTGGTCTCTGCCCATCTGTCCAACAGATCCAGGTCTCTCTGCAGAGCCCTTGTTCCTTCCAATAGATCAACACAAGCTTGTAGCTTAGTGTTGTCTCCAGATTTACTGTTGAAAGACTCAATACCCTCATCCATGTCATCAATAAAAATATTGAACAGAACAACAGAACAGACAACCACCATAAGGCTCAGGTTTATTAATCTTGTATTCTGAGAATGAATATTTGACACCACTATGAGTAGTTTTTCAAGTAGTTCTGTACCCACCCTTGTATTTTCATCCAGATTGTGTTTTCAAGAAACTGAGATGAAATACTTTGAAAAGCTGAAGAGAAGTCAAGATGTGACATAAAATCTATTATCTTACTATTAAAGGAAATGAAATTGGTTTGACATCAATTACTCTGAACTGGTCCAATCAGGAAACCACTCATTTTCTCTCTGCTTACCCATTGTTTGGCTTTATTTGTTTCTGAGAACTGCAGCTAAGATGATAGATATTTAATTCTCCATCTCCTCATCTTCCATCTCTTGTAAAGACAGGAAGTGTATTTATGTTGTTTCCGTCATCCCTCTTCTGAAGAACATCGGGTTGCCAATAACTGCTGACAGCCCTGAGAATTTATCAGCTGATGAACGATGTCAAGCCCAACCAATTTCAAACCCTCTGACTTATCTAAGTATCCTCTGACTTCTTCCTTCCCTATAAAAATATCGAGTCCCATGTCATTGATTTTATCAGTTTTCGTATTTTCAGTTAGAATCCAGTTTGGATGATCTCTTTTCTAGGTTTCCTTTTTCACATCCCATGAGAAAAAAATTACTGAATTGAACAACCATGTTGACAATACCATGTTTTTCCCAGGCATGTCTGTGTGGTACCACTTCCTAAAGGCAGCTTTTCAGGGTCATTTTTCACATGTTCACACACATAAAAAGTTGCATTCCCTTTATCTTCCTGTTTTGATAGTCTGGATTATTAACTCTTTTCTATGATAGGAGCCAGCTTTTTCTCAGCCAACACCTTCTCCCAGAGTATGGATTTCAGATGCTCATCTATGAGGAAGTCTGTTGATTTCAGAGACCAAATACTTTCAGCAATAAAATAATTCCCCTCTTGACACCATTCATGACAACAGGCCAGATGACCTTCAGAGCACTTGGAAAAGTTGCAGACAAACCGCAGGCCACTGTGCCCTGTCTGCAAGCCTGTTGTGTTCCCACTATTCTGAGAGACACAGGTGCAGTCAGGCATCTCATGCTTTTTTCCTTGGTCCTGATGACTCTTACAATGAGAGCTGCAGAGGCAGGAGCAGGAAACCTCAGTGCAAGAGAAATGGTGGGGGTAAAAAAAAAAATCCTCCTGTGAATTGATATTCTCATCTGGGAAGTGCTTTCCAAACCCTGCACCATATATTGTTTGTTAATAACCTAAAGCAGGTTCGGTTCCAGCAATATATTTTAGCAAACATAATAGTTATCTTTGCTTTGTATATTTATGCAGAGTGATGGAGAAGAAAGGTGTGCTGTATTTATTTGGAGCACAAGTGGCTTTGAAAGGAAACAGATAATGTTCAGGGGGATGAGAGGAGCTCACCAAGACTTCTCCCACAGCCCACGGAGATGTTCAGCCAGAGCTCCAGCCTCATGTAGGGTAGA
Organism: Calyptomena viridis; assembly: GCA_013390005.1. Taxonomy (NCBI): domain Eukaryota; kingdom Metazoa; phylum Chordata; class Aves; order Passeriformes; family Eurylaimidae; genus Calyptomena; species Calyptomena viridis. The sequence goes on from WEIV01006964.1 coordinate 35,815, forward strand.
TGCTGCTGCTGAGCACTGTCCTGGCTGGCTCTGTGTCCTCAGGCCTGGCTCAGACCCCAGCCCTCTCTTTCCCTACAGAGACTTTGCAGGGATGGGTTTGCAGTAGGTGTGCATGATGTCATTCCCTTTTAACTGGCCTGTCTTTGCATTGGATTGCATCTCCCTGCAGCTCTCTGTTAAACCATGATGATGAGGAACCACAAGTTGTGCTCTGGCATTTGTTCATTCTCTTTTGACTAACTCTATCTGATCTCTCTTCACGTGGAAATACTCCCATGCCCTATTTGTTCCCATTGCTAGTGTTTCGACCTTTTCAGTTTCTTTCTGGGACCATGATGTACAACCAGGCCTTTAAGCCTTATTAAGGGTAAAACACTAAATGGCTTTGAAAAACTGTACATTAATTCTTTATGCAAAGCTTTATCCATTGGCAGAGTAAGGATGATAATGTGCACCTTTAAGAAGTTGATGAAGACTAATGAAAGATGCTTGTTAAGCACTTTAAAAGCTTTGCATGGTATGTTACTTCTTGAAGTGCAGATTACTGAACACTGAAGAGATAACTGACAGACTGTATGCTACCATATGCAGCATTGATTGCATATGCAAATACAGCAGGCTTTGTTATAGCTTTCACCAGCATTCACTGTGAACCCTGGGATACTGTACTGTAACAGCATTCTTTTACTAAAGTAAAAGAAACTAAATGAATCCGGAACTACTTTGAGGATACCTTTAGCAAATCTTTCTCTTACTTTGAACTAATCAATTAGTCACCATTCAAACTTTATACCAGACCTGTCATTCGACACCAGAAAATGTTAGATGTCAAGAGGTGCTTCTAGTTGAAGAGAAGTTCCTGGCAAAACCTTCTCTTCTGAAAGGTGACACCAAATTGAAACAGGTAGGATATATCACCAGCTGTTTTTCTTCATGATAGCTAAATAATAAAAAAAACCCAACACTTGCTGGGTTTATTTCCTGTATTCTGGTCCAAGGGATTGCCTGTAGCAGCAGAGCAGATAAGATCTTGCTCTGTGATGTCTTCATTGGCTCTGGAGCTTTTTCAGGGAAGACAAAGGAAAAGAAACCACTTGGCTAGCACTGAGAAGCCTCAGGGCTCTGTCACAGAGGATGACATGGAAGCCTGCCCTCAGGGGACACACCAGGCACAGCATGTTTGAGTGTTTCACTCTAAGCAGTGATGTCTGAATGCAGATCTGAGGTGCAGCCTTTGCAATGGACCTGTGTTTCAAGAGCAATTCTGTGGTTGCAGAGAAGATCTTGCACAGTCACCTGCAGCATGAAAGAGGTAAGCAGAGGGAAAACCTCAGTCAAGACTTGCAGGAACCAGAAGACCAGTTAGGAGAGAGTTGACTAGAAATGTGACAAGACTGAAAGTGTATTTAAGGAGGTGTTAAGGAAAGTGAAACGTGGCAGGAACTGGAGGAGAAAATTAAGTGACCTTGTGTTAAGCTGAGAATGTTAATTCAAAAGTACAGATGTCATATTTTGGCTGGAAATGGGATATCTGGGCACAGTAGATGGAACTAGTACTGGAGTGACATATTTCTGCTACAGAGAAGGTCATACCAACAGGTCATACTAAAGGTCATGCTGAATACAGAAGGTCGTACCCAAGAAGTACCAACTTCTGGAATCAGTTTGCAGTATTTGCAGAACTAACTTGCTGGCCAAAGCAGGGAAATAACAAACAGCCTATTTTAAGTGTTTAAAAAGTTTGTTCTGGTTGCAGCTTTACAGTTCTGCTAATTTATGAGGAAGGATGAGATGGGGGTTCAGTGGTAATTGGTGACAGCTCTTCACTTCCAATGTTTTTTATTAAGCAATGCAGCAAAATTATACAGGAGCACAAACAATGTGTATGATTAGATTTGTATGTTACCACATCATTCTTACAGCATTGTGTTTTGTCTACATTTTTTCTACATCTGTTTACATTGAAAACTGAAAGTGTGCTTTCTGCCTTGGCATTATTTGTTCTCCCAAATACATGATTTAATTGCTTCTTTGAACCCCAAGACAGTGCAGTATTTCAGAGCTAGCATTCTTTGTAAATCCTGTCACTCATTTCACTCACTAAGAAATTATAGGCTTGGTATATTAGAAATAAAGCTGAGTAAGGTCCATTTTTAAAACCTTTGTGCCATGTTTGCCTTGTAGAAATGAAGAGCTATGTTTTCACACAAAGGAGCTACCTTTCAAAATGGGTTATTTTTGGACTGTATGACTTGAGATACTTCAGAGCTGCATATCAGAGGCAGGCAGGGCACCCACCCCAAGATGCTTCTGCTGTGAAAGCTGCACTGCAATGAAGGGTTATGCTTGCAACTTCTGGCTTCTGCTGCAAAAAATATAGATGCACAGCTGGGACAAGGGAGGAAAAAAGCCTGCATAACTTACAAGGATTTCCTGGGTTTAGGTTTTCCTAGACCTGCAAGGATGAGGGGGGTGGAGGAGGTAGATTGCAGATTTAAATAGCCAAGATCTAGACAGTAGCTAAACTGGAGGCAGTATCAAAGAATCTAGAAGAAAGAACCCCCTAGTAGAGAGATCTGTGTCCTGGTTCTGGCCAGAACAGGGTTAATTTTTGCCATCGCCAGGAGGGACATGGCCAGGACCTGAATGTTACTTCTACACCACCTCACATCATTGCTGGGGGCAGAGGAAGGGAGTCTCTTTCCAGAAGAAGGGGTTCTTGCTGGTCAAGAAAACATGGTGAAGGGAGACATCCAGTATTGTCTGTTATCAGGAACTTTTGTCTGCGTAAACAATTTCTTTCCTTATACCTTTTGTTATTAATATTATTGCTGTTACTGTTCAAACTTTTTATCTCATTGCTGTTTCCAGTAAATTGTTCTTATCTCAACCTGTGACCTTTGCCCTTTGTGCCTCCCATAGGAGAGAGAGGAGGGGGAGTGGCATGTGGAGTTTTTTTAGTGGGAATACTAAATTGGAGAATACCATTCCTAGAACACCACAAGCTGCTAGAGAAGAGTCTGATCTGGGAGTTGGAAGGCACCACTATACAGAAAGCAGTAGTGTGAAAAGCCACCATGTGAGGGAACAGAAGGGAAAGCAAGGAACCTGCTGCGGTGGGCAAGGGGAAGCCTGTGTCACCCAGCAGGAAAAGGCTTCCTAGGTATGGGACAGGAGAATGAAGACTACAGTGCCCTCAGACGAGGGTTTGATTTCTGAACCTTGCTGATGAGAGCCTGTAGCATTGGATGTACACGTGCTGTGTGACACATTGCACAAGTTGCATAAATTCTGAAACCAGGCTCTCAGAAATTTAGAAAATATAATTAAATTCACTAGCAGTGCTTTAATTTAATGCCCTGAGCACATAAGCAAGCCTTGTCTTTCTTCCCCATGCGGCCTGTTTCTTTTATTACACATGAAGATGTTGCCTCCTTAATTTTCTAGGACATTTTACAGAAAAAACAATGCATTTTAACCCTACCCATGATCAAAAGCATATGGACTTTTTTGTTTTGAGACTTTTTCTCTGTTTCTGGTTTTTTATGACATCCTGATGCAGGCACATACCCTCAAAAATCCCAGGTGTGAGCAATTAAAAGCACAGTCTGATAAGGGAGAGCATCAGGCAAATTGAAGGATGTGGGGCATATATAATATGTCTCTTTTTCTAAGATACTACTGATACTGTCTTCTAAGACATTACTGATTGTCAGTAATATCACACAAAAAATCCAGTGCTGCAGCTAAAGAGCTCTGATTTGTATCCAACTCAAATCATAGGAATTCCAAAGTACTCCATTTAATACATATTTGACAGCCTAAACATCAGGTATGCTGTAGGCAATCCAGAAGACTCCTGGAATGTATGCAGGATAACTTTTTAAGCCAGGTGACAAACAGCTCTATCAGAGGAAAAGCAATACTAGATTTGATGGTCACTGATGTAAGAGAGCTTACACCAGGGATGTCAGGATTGGAGGTATCCCAGGTTACAGTGATCATGCATTGGCATAGTTGGCACTCTTGAGGGATATAGGTCAGGTAAAGACAAAAGTCAAGCTCCTGAACTGTAGGAAGGTAGACTTCCAGCTCTTCGGGCAGATTTTCAGTGAGATCCCCTGGAAGACTGCCCTCTGTGATGAGGGAGTGAAACACAGCTGGCAGATCTTTAAAGAAGTTTTCCATAGACTGTAAGAGCCAGTGATCCCTAGGAACAAGAAATTTGGCAAGAAAGGCAAGAGACAGGCATGGCTAAATTGGGATCAGCTGATCAAACTAAAGGGCAAGAAGCAAATGCACAGGCAGTGGAAAATAGGACAGGTAACCTGGGCAGTATAAAGAAATACAATTGTGTAGGGAGGAAGTGAAGAAGGCCAAGGCAAAACTGGAACTGAATGTGACAAGGGACACAGAGAATAACAGGAAGGGGTTCTGCAGGTATATTAATCAAAAAATTAATCTGATAAACAATGCCGGTGAGCAGGTCACAATAGATGAGAAGACTGAGGTACTTAGCAAATTTTTTGCCTCGGTCTTCAAAGACAACCTCTCTTCCCACACCTCTTGAGTAGATGAATGACAGGACGAGGACTGGGCGAGCCTCTCCCATTGTAAGTGAAGATCAGGTTCATGAGCACCTGAGGAACCTGAATGTACACAAGTCTATGGGACTTGACGAGATGCATCCCAGCATCCTGAAGGAAGAGTCTGATGTACTTGCCAAGCCACTATCCAAGATATTTGAAAAGTCATAGCAGTCAGGGGAAGTCCCACGTGACTGGAAGAAGTGAAACATAGTACTTATCTTTGAAAAAGGAAGAAAGGATGACCCTGGGAACTACTACCCTGTCAGCCTCACCTCTGTGTCTGGGAAGATCATGAAATAGATCCTCCTAGAACCTCTGCTGAGGCACAAGGGGGACAGGGAGGTGATTTGAGACAGCCAGCATGGCTTCACTAAGGGCAAGTCCTGCCTGACCAACCTAGTGGCTTTCTATGATGGAGTAACTACATCAGTGGGTAAGAGAAAACCTACAGATGTCATTTATCTGGATTTCTGTAAAGTCTTTGCAATGGTCCCTCACAATGTCCTTCTCTCCAAACTGGAGAATGATGGATTCAATGGGTGGACTGTTCACTGTATTAGGAATTGGTTGGACAGTTACATCCAGAGGATTGTGGTCTACAGCTCAGAGTCCTGATGAACATCAGTGAGCAGTGGTGTCCCTCAGGGATCTGTACTGGCCCCAGTATAATTTAATGTCTCCATTAATGACACAGACAAAGGGATCAAGTGCACCTTCAGCATACTTGTAGATGACACTAAACTGAGGATGCAGATAACACACCTGAAGGACAGGGCCATCCAGAGGGACCTGCATAGTCTTGAGAAGTGGGTGCATTGGAATCTCATGAGGTTTAATAAGACCAGGTGTTGGTGCTGCACCTGGGTAGGGACAACCCCTGATATCAATCCAGACTGAGGATAAGCAGATCAAGAGCAGCCCTGGGGAGAAGAACTTGGGGGGCTGGGGCAGAAAGGCTGGACATGACCTGGACACATGCCCAGAAAGCTTGTATCCTGGGCTGCATCAAAAGAAGTGTTGCCAGCAGGTCAAGGTGAATCACCAGGGAGGTTTCTTCTGCCCCTCTGCCCCCCCAGGTGAGACCCCACCTGCAAAGCTGCTCCAGCCCTGGGAACAGCACAGGAAGGACATGGAGCTGCTGGAGAGAGTCCAGAGGAGGCCTCAGGATGCTCAGAGGGATGGAGCAGCTCTGCTGGGAGGAAAGGCTGGGAGAGCTGGGATTGTTCAGCCTGGAGAGGAGAAGCTTTGGGGTGACCTGATTGTGGCCTTCCAGGAGCTGGAGGAGCTACAAGAAATATGGAGCTAGACTATTTCCAAGGGTGACAGGACAAGGGGAATGGGTTCAAAATATAAGAGAGTAGGTTTAGATTAGATATGAGAAAAAATTCTTGGCTATGAGGGTGGGGAGGCCCTGGCACAGGTTGCCCAGAGAAGCTGTGGCTGCCCCATCCCTGGAAGTGTTCAGTGCCAGGTTGGGTGGGGTTTGGAGCAACCTGGGATAGTGCAAGGTGTCCCTCTCCATGGCAGGGGTCTGGAACTAAATGATCTTCAAGGTCTCCATTTTATAGTTCTGATTCTAAAGCAGAGGTTGCACTTCATTTCCAATTTCACTATGAGATCATTAAGATTACAGTAACATCTTTCAATGGTGAAGAGCTTTTTAAACAGTTAAGGTCCAGTCTGCTGCCTGAGCATTTCAAGTTGCTGGTTCATGAGAAAGGAGAGCAGTGTAGAAAAGGAACTGCAGTGCAGCAGTACCCAAATAGGTGTCAGCCACTCAGGAAAGCATTGGTTTGCTTTCCATTACCATCAGAGCATAAACCACTCCCTGTTACTGAAAATCATCATTCTGAATATGTGTGTAAGGAGACTGTTGCCCTTCTTCTTTCTCTTTGCTGGTCTTAAATACACCAGGCTTTCCTTACTTTAAAGATAATATAAAGGATCACACAAAATAATGTTAAACACATGATCCAATGATGGAAGGAAAATTCAGTTTCAGTTATTCCAAATGAATTCCCAAATTTCCTGATAAAAAAAATTGCCATTGGTATCCTAAAAAGCAAGGTATTTTTTCAAAACATGCCATAACTATTAACCAAAGAAGTGCTTGAAAAGTCCATCATGGTACCTCCATTGAATGGGGATAATTTCCAAGTGATCAGTCTGTGATTCCATGTGAACAGAATCCCCAAACCACATTTGCCTTTGGCTCGAGAAGGGATGTGAGGATTGAGAGCTGCTGAGATGGTAGGATCTCGTTCGTAGGAAAACCCTAACACCGACTTACAAACCAAATACACATGAGGTCAGGATGGGATGCCATAGCAAGCTACCAAGCTTTCTCTCATTATCAAGTTTTAAGTGAAAATATTTGCTCTTCTAACAGTGTTAACTTACAGAAAATTGTCCCATCTGAGATTTTTGCTTTTAAAATATATGGTACAGACAATGTCATTCCATTCAGTTATTCTTTATCTCTGAGACAAGTCCTGGTTTGGGGAAGTACGTACCACCAGCTGTAAAATCCAAGTGACCTACTCAGTTAAAACATATTGTTTTTCACATATGTGAAAGCCTGGCTTTCATCTAGATACATTAGGCTTAAATGTCCTTTGATAGTGTGACTAAAGCGTTTCTTATTTTAATGATGATTTTCTCCAAGCTCTGTGCCTGTCATCCCTTCTAATAGTAAATTACTTATTATTCCAAGAATTAATTCAAACCAAGAAGTGGTTCTTACAATAAAATAGATTCCAGCTACTCATCCTGCCAAGATCTGTAATACATGGAGTATTGTGGAAAAACTTGTCCTAAGTGAGGGAAAAGAGTCTAAAAACCTGGATTTCAGACTTTATGTTTGTTTAGTCATGTGTAAAATTTGTATAGACATAAAAGTAGGTTATGAAAGCAAACAAGGGAATTCAGCCATGTCAGTTCCATGTATTTTAATGATCTGGTAACTAAACTCTAACTTACATTGGCTTGGCAGGGTTTCATATCTGTGTGTAGAGGACTCCGAGGATTTGGTAGTGCCTGTTATAAGCACCATAAATTAACACTTGCTGGAAAGTTGTTCCTTAGCTGTATTTAATGCAAAACTTAAGCCATTTGGCTCAATTATTTTTCTGGGTTTGTGTGGCTTGGTTTTCTTTGGTGCTACAGCAAGTACTTTGGAAATTGCAATGGTGCTTGTAAGATGAGTGAGGAATGTGTCAGTCACACATCTCTGTTGTCACCACCTTTCAGCTGGGGACAGGGAGGCTCATCCTGAAATTTGAAGGAGAAATGGCAATGCTCCAGCATGCAGCCTGTACAATACTGTACTCTCCCCTCCTACTCTGCTTTCCATACCCAGGGAGTCTGGTAACATCTTAGTTGTTTAATCCAGAGATATTTCTCAGACATTTCCAAAGCAGAAGAAATTATAATTTGTAGAATGCTTTGCTTTATATTCAGGTACAAATATCTAATAAATTATCTTCATAAATTCCTTTTGCTCACTAGCCAATAAACAAGCCATTTCAAGCAACATGTTGTGACTATTCGTAGTGCAGAAAACGCACAGATGCCTCGTTTTGGATCCAAGTTTTCTAACAGCCTAATTTGTAAATAAGATTGCTGTGTATTCACACAGTCCTAGTATTTTGGCTTGCAGGAAATATAGTCATCAAGCTGTGAATAGTTTCCCACACTTTCATGCTTTATTTCCAGGGAAAGAATCGTGTTTGAGTGACTTGAGGGGAAGGAGCTGCTGTGGTATATAAATACCTCTGTTACAGCACTGCTGCTTAGAAGTGGTCCTGTGTCTTGGTGCAGTTCTGCTGCAAGCACTGGTGGTTTCTGCATGAAACAAATCTAAACAGGACACACAAAGGTAGCAGCAGAGCCTCCTGTGTGGAGTGCAGGTTACATATGAGCAGAGCTATGGTAAGTGTGTGTGCTCCCCTAACACGAGAAAAGTAACTGGTGCTAATCTGATTTCCTGTGTAGGGGTTTTGCAAACATCATTCAGCAAAGTCTGTATCTGAAAGTGTGTGATCCAGGTACAATTGGAGAGTAGATTCAGCTGCTGTTTAATGGTTGCAGCTTTGGGTATCAGTGGATCTATTAATAGAATATATTGATAAGTCATTGTCTGCTGACATAATAGGATGTCTTCTCACCTGTACTCTCTGTCTGAGGTGTTTCAGGGCTGAACTACTATTAAGAGAGAGACTTTGCACTGGCGTTTAAAGTGTGGAATTGTTGGATCTTTTTCAACTGAATACTTATACAACAGAATGGTCAAACTCATTTATAAATTTGACACCTTTAAATAACTAGTTTTAGCCAAAAATAAATTACTGAAGTGACATATAAAAAACACATTTCATTTGAGCTTATTAAAAAAGTTAAGGTAGTTCACAGAACAGTACAAATTGAAGTATTGACAGGTGCTAAGGAAACCATGAGCTATATTTGGGGAGCCCAAGGAGGAAACTCCTCTCTCAACTGATCTGGTTTAGGGGTAAAATTCCTTCTTTATGAAGTGAGAGTGGAGTTTGTCTTCCCCTTTCCCAGGAGAATGTATCTCACCCCAAGAGGTACTCTGGTCCAGATCTCTTTCAGCATCATTGGTTGGGATCACTATGTAATAGAGACGGTTTTAATATTCACAACGCCAGAGAGCAAACGATGATTTTTGGCAAAAGGACTCCAAGGATAGCTTGGGTTTAGAGACCTGAGGTACAGAAAAGCAGTTTAAACTTGGATTGGTGTGTTCTTGATGAACGCCAGGATTCCTGGTCCCCAAACCTTGAAGATGAATTCCAAGAAAGGCTTCATGGCAAGGTTACAGAATCAGTCTGTGTTGCCTTTCCCACCACCCTCCTGCTGCCTACATTGCTCCAAAGTCCCTCAGAGCTTTGGCCCATGCTTAGGTTGGGAGTTCCTCTGGGTACTAGCTTACTAAATTTAAGCAGTGCTTAAACCTGCTCCTTACGATCACTAAACTGATATTTAAAGATGTTTCACAATCGGATTTTGCTGCCATTTCATCTGTTTTACATCAAAGTCTGTGATTACAGAATGATAATGTTTTGACACAGTGATAAAAGCCAGGAAATTCGCCATCACTGCCGGCGTTTCACTCTCTCTTGCCTTCGCTGCATGACAGTTCTTTTGTAGGCAGTAATTGGGTAGAAATGACAATAAAAATTAACTTACAACCTTCTGCTTCAGTACACATTTTAACATTCCTTCAAAGAATTACTATCAATTGGTTAAATAGGCTGATTTGGCTTTGAATTTTTCCCCAAGAAACCATGAAGTTTTTCTCTGTGGTTCATTACAGTTTGTGGTTATCTAGGTAGGAAAAGACATGGAAATTGCTGATTTGTGTTTCACAAATGACAACTCCCTATTTTTGGTTGCTCCATATCTGTGGTTTAAAGCCTAGTTTATTAATTAGTAAGAAGAATTTCTCTGCATCTTTGATCATTGACACTATCAGACAGAATACTGAATAAAAAAAAAGTAGTTTCCAGTTAATCTCTAACACGTGCTGAATTACAAGTCAAAGAATCACTTTAAAAGAACTATGCTCACCAAATCAATATAAAAGATGCTCACTCTCCTTTTTGGAGTGAATGTATTGTTGGTCAAAGTTATACGTTTAACACTGATTTGGACTGATCAAGTGTCAGGAAGGACTACAAAATGTCTCCTAAAATAGCTGCTGAAGAAATTAAAACAAAATTATTTTTAAAAGCCATCCATGTTAATAGCTAGACCTGAAAAGGAATAACCTGGTTTTTTGAAGTCCTACACTTCTCAGAAATCACAGATTCACAGATTCACAGAATAACTGGGTTGGAAGGGACCTCCGAGATCAGCGTGTCCAACCCATACCCTGACACCGTAACTCCATAACTAGATGAGGGCACCAAGTACTATGTCCATTTTTTTCTTGAACATGTCCAGTGTTGGGGACTCCACCACCTCCCCAGGCAGGTTGTTCCAATACTTTATTATTCTTTCTGTAAAAAGCTTTTTCCTAATCTCTAACCTGAACCTCCCCTGGCACAGCTTGAGGCAACGCCCTCTAGTTCTGTCTGTTGCCTCCTGGTGAAAGAGACCAACCCCCACCTGTCTGCAACCTCCTTTCAGGAAGTTGTAGAGAGCAATAAGGTCACCTCTGAGTCTCCTTTTCTCCAGGCTGAACAACCCTAATTCCTTCAATCTTTCCTCATAGGATTTGTGCCTGGACACGTTCCAGTATCTCGACATCCCCCCTAAACTGAGGGGCCCAGAACTGAACACAACACTCGAGATGTGGCCTCACCAGTGCTGAGTACAGAGACATGATGACCTCCCTGCTCCTACTTGTCATACAGTTCCTAATACTGGTCAGGATGCCATAGGCCTTCTTGGCTACCAAGGCACACTGCTGGCTCATATTCAAACAGCTGTCAACCAGTACCCCCAGGTCCCTTTGTGCCTGGGCACAGTCCAGCCACACTGTCCCCAGCTTGTAACGTTGCCGGGGATTTTTGTGGCCAAAATGCAGAACTCGACACTTAGATGTATTAAACTCCATCATATTAGACTCTGCCCATCTATCCAACCGATCCAAATCTCTCTGCAGAGCCTTCCTCCCCTCCAGTAAATCAACACAACCTCCCACCTTAGTGTCATCTGCAAATTTACTGATGAAAAATTCAATACCCTCATCCATGTCATCAATAAAAATATTAAACAGAACTGGTCCCAGCACAGACCCTTGGGGGACACCACTGGTGACTGGCCCCCAGCTGGATGCAGCACCATTCACCATCACCCTCTGGGCCCGACCATCCAGCCAGTTCCTGACCCAGCAAACAGTGCTCCTGTCCAAGCCATGAACTACCAACTTTTCCAAGAGTATACTGTGAGAAACAGTATTGAAGGCCTTTCTAAAGTCCAAATAAACAACATCCACAGCCTTACCCGCATCTACCAAACGGGTCACTTGATCATAAAAGGAGATCAGGTTGGTCAAACACAACCTACCCTTCATAAACCCATGTTGACTGGGTCTAATACCCTGGCCATTCTGTAAATTCTGCATAATACCATTTAATATAAATTGCTTCATTACCTTTCCTGGTAATGAGGTCAAGCTAAAGGGCCTATAATTACCAGGATCCTCCTTCCTACCCTTTTTACAAATAGGCATCACATTGGCAGCTTCCAGTCGTCTGGTACCTCACCAGTGAGCCACGACTCTTGATATATAATGGAGAGTGGCCTCACCAGTTCATCCGCCAGCTCCCTCATCACCCTGGGATGGATCCCATCAGGTCCCATTGATTTATGAATGTCCAATTGTCCCAACAGTTCTCTAACAGCCTCTTCTTTGACAAGAAAAGGACCACAATGCTCCCTGACATCATCTACCAACCCCAGAGGTGAACTGTCCTGAGGACAAGCTGTCTTCTCTCATAAGACTGAGGCAAAGAAGGCATTAAACACTTCTGCTTTCTCCTCATCTTTAGTTACTAGGTTTCCTGCCCCATCCAATACGGAGCAAAGACCAATCTCATCCTTCCTTTTGCCATTAATATATTTATAAAAACCTTTCTTATTATTCTCTGCAGAAGTTGCCAATTTAATTTCAAACTGAGCTTTAGCCTCCCTAATTTTCTTCCTACACACCCTTACAACCCCCCTAAACACTTTCTGCGACACCAATCCCTCCTCATATGGATTTCAGTACTTCTTAAAGTCAAGTTATTTCACTAAAACAACTAGGTTTGGCCTACAATTAGGGGGAAAAAATTCCTTCAATGTAAACAAGCAAACAAACAAAAAAATCAACTCCAACCTTCAACACCAGACAGCACCAAGTGCTGGTTTTTGAGGATCTGCATAATATGAAAAGTGCTCATGTAGGTATTGCCTACAGCAGTACAGCCTGTCAGCACCAGCATTTCCTCCCAGTTCATGCATAGTAGGTGAATATAAAGAGGAATCTGTGTTTGGGGTACAGGACAGCAGTTATTACCTCCACAAAGCATTCCTTTCCTGCTCTGCTGTGTGTGCTGGTGTTGTGGTTTTAAGTAGCCAGAGTTTTTTATTAGCTGGGGAGGCTATGAGAGAGGCTTCTTTAAGAAGCTGCTGGAAATTTCTTAGCTCCAAGCTGGCCAAGGTCAGCTGGTAATGCCTCTGTGATAACATATTTAAGAAGGAGAAGAAAAAAATACGCTGGGCAGAACATCATGGCCACTTAAGAGACAGGAGAGTGAGAAGTTGATTAACACCAAGGTCAGAAAGAAGGAGAAAGAGAAGATGCCTTAAACACTGAAATAGGACCCCAGCAACCTGTGGGGAACCTATAGGGAGCGAAGATTTGCCTGCAAACCCGTGGGAGACTGGAAGACTCCATGATGGAGCAGATAAGTGCTGGAAAAAAGAGAGGCTGTGATCCTATGGGATGTTTGACGTCCATGTCTGGAGCGGGGGCCTGATGGAGTCCTGTGGGCCATGGGAAGAAGAGACCCACGCTGGGGAGGACTGATGGCCTGTAAGAACCAACGCTGAAGCAGCCAAGCAGCACCTGAAGGACTGCACCTATGGTAAAGTGACTTATGTGACAATAATACCTCAATAAGCTGTTGTTAGTACAATACACAAACTAGTTTTGTAACAGACTGTTTTTGTGGAGAAGACCCCATGAAGAAAGCTAGGGTGGGACTCTCTCTCTCTGAGCAGCAGCAGAAACAACATCTGCCCATAACCCCTCCCCTCCCCACTTCTGTCTTCCTGAGCTGCTGGGGGAAGGAGAAAGATCTTAAAAGGAAGGGGGGGGGGGAGAAAGGTGTCTGTAACATCTATTGAACTTCTCACTCTTAAACTCTTAAACTCTTAAGCTCTGATTTTAGCAGTAGTAGTGAATACTTAATATTCTAAGTTAGAGCCTGGTTTGCTTGCGAAATAGTTAATAAACAGTTGCTTGTAATCCTTATCACAAAAGTTGAGGGGGTTTTTTTCCTTCTCTGAGAAATTTTGGATGTGTGTGTGTGGGCTCTTGGCATTCAGCTGGAGTCAAACCATAACGGCTGGGAAGCCTGTGGTTCAGAGGATGCCCTGAACTATTGCAGCAATTGCCATTAAACCTGAGAGATGTTCCATGTTAATAAATACCTGAGTTGTAGTGCATTCCTCTGCTAAATGCTAGCTGATATTGGCTAATATACTGTTAGTTTAACTTCTGAGATTCATTCATTATGCAACATTTCTACTTGGAAAAAATACATTTGCATGAAACCTGGCCCCTTGTGCTGGTGCAAGGATGGTTGGGTACCAGATGAATGGCTTGGAGGAATGATCAGATCCAGAAGGGGTTTTTCAGGTGTGTTTGTCTTATTTATTCTCAAGTAAGACCATTTATTTAGTAGTCTGTTTCTCCAGGTGTCTTCAAGCTAAAGATTTTAATATGTGAGTTTCAAAACCTTTTTGTTTTTTGAAATACTGACTGCTTTTGAAACTTTTGGGGTTTTTTTTGTAAATTACTTTTTCTTTATTGATTATTTAGTTGTAAATAGATGTGCTAATTGTTTTAGTCTAGCAAAATTTGGGGTTGCATGCCAGAGAGCTCATATAGTTGCACAGGTGGATCAGGCTTGCAGAGGTCATGAGTCCTCTGGAGCTGAACTAAATGCATTGCTTAATTTTGATTCCCTGCTAGACTTCAGTCTGTCAAGAAATCCTGGCCAACAGTGGACATTACTTCAGAATAAAGATTGGTTGTCTAAGTCTATGGATTTTAGACTTGCATGTTTTAAATACTGAGTTTTTGATTCAAACTATTCTCAGTTCTCAAGAGAACCAAGAGAGTTTTGAATGATCAGCTAGTGAATGTATCAATAATAAGAAATGTGTGTTTCTATTGTTTTGTTTTAGTGGAGACACATGTGCTGTGACAACAACTTGGATTTAGTTTATGAGCTGGTGGCCTGGGAGCTGCAGGCAAGAGGAGTGTGGCATGGCTGCAGGAAGAGCTTGGCAGAGGCTCTGGATGAAACAAATTTTAGGAGAGACTGGGATTTCCTGTGGTATTTCACTATCTTGCATGTTGTTGGGTTTTTTTTCCCAGTATAAGGAAATGCAGATCAAAAGGGGGCAATCAGGTTCAAGAAATCAGACCTGGTTCAAGGTTTCTTGTTACTGCGGATAAAACTGAATTTTGTTAGCGTGAGACTACTGTGTTTAGTAAATTGAATTCTGTTGGGTTGGTGTGTGCTTTGTAGAAGAAGCTCTGTGGGTTCCAGGTGATAGAAGAGGTGGGACATGAGGAACTATTGGAAAGGCACATTCAGCCTTGTTTTAACCTGTACTTATTCTTCCTCTGCAAAGTCCAGCAGCCGAAGTAATAAAGGTGTTACTTGCATCCTAACAAAACACACACTTTTATAAAGCAAATGCTGGTAAGTATCTGCTCTAGATGTGCTCTTATTTCCTCCAAAACAGTCCTGTTAGTGGCTGAGGAGGGAAGGAGAAATGAGGCTGAGGCCAAGAACAGATGTGGGGAGGTGAGGGACAGAATTGACAGAAGCACCAGACCACGTCTGCTTCTACCATGTGTTCCCCTGCAGAGAAGGGACAAGCAGGGAGCAGGAATGGCTTGTCCAGATGGAGTAGTCTCCTGGATGAGCCTAAATGTCCTGCTCAGGCCACAGGGACAGAGCAGGGATGACAACTTCATCTCCTAGCTCTGATGGTGGCTGTTCGTGTACAGGAAGCTGCAGGAGGCAGGATGCCTTCATCCTGGATAATCCTCCCCAAATTTCCCTTTTCATTCCCTGCTAGCAGTAACTGCTGCTCATCCCATAACTGCCCTTACTTCTGAGTGCTCCTTCTTGAGAGACTGCCACGATTTCACCATTACATGTCCCTTGTACCTGTGAAAAATGGCCAAATCTCTCACTCGTGTCTGACTTGTGTAATGATTCCCAAAGCAGGCATTTCAACATCTGCAATTTTTCCTCCTCTTGGATAAATACTTTTTTCCTTGTTCAGAGCTACTTTATTCATCAGCAATGTTTGGCCACTGGTAAAGTGACATGTGGCAGCTCTTTCAAAGATAGTTTAGGGCACAAAAGAAAAATCTGTATCTTACAGACAAGTGCTATGGTAATTTGAATGGGCAGAAAGTAATTAAACACTTGGAACATCACTAGGATACCAGTTGTATCAGGTTTTCCACCTGACAGTGGAAAAATCAGCCTCTTTGGAAGTGAGAAGTTTAGAGATACCTGAGTTTTTTGCTACGATGGAAAAGAAATTCCTATTTTTCTGCTCAGTTAAGGGGATGACTTGATTCTTCAAGGGACCTGATGCCATGCAGGGGGCAGAAGCATGAAGAAAACAGGTGAGAAGGGAGGAAAGAGGCAGTGTTCCTGGCAGCATTTGTTAGTGTATCTGAGAGTTCCACACTGGAAATGAATGGCTTAAAAGTGGGATTTAATCAAACCCACAGTGTGAGATGTAGGTTGCAGTCTCTGCACTTGCAAGGCAAAGCCTTTTTCGTTTTCTGCAGCACTGGGATAGAGACAGGTGGACCTACCTCTGAGTCTACATCAGCAGTTCATTTGGCAAAGAGCAAGGGAGAAAGTGAGTAATGAAAGTTTATGGAGTGTATTTTCTTCTCAATGTGCTATTAGCATTAACGTGAAATACACTCAGAGCAAAGTGAATGTGCCCCCTTGTGTGCTTAATGATGGAGCTCCCGGGGCCCTGCTGGATCTCACACACTCTGTGTGCTCTCTGCAATGTTTCTACACCGTATTTAAAAAGGGGTAAATTATATTGCTGGCCTTAGTTAATTGCTATCAGGGAAATGATACCATAGCCAAGATCAGACTGCATCAAAATGACCTGAGCTCAATCTTTCACTTTCTAAAAACAGAGCTACAGAGTATTCTCATGTTATTAAAATATAGTCACTCAGGATGCAATCTTTGGAAAGCAGATAATATTTGGTCAGATCACTGCATCTCGATTTGGTGACACTTGTTTTCTCCCGAAGGCATACTAATTGGTTGCTGCTGCGGAGTTTTAGCAGGAGCAGAATACGAACTCTTCTGCAATTGTCTTTTCTGTAACAAGCAAAGCTTTTTTCCATTGAAAATTAAATAAAATGAGCAAAGCAGAACTGACGGGAGGGAACATGGAACATTACTATGTTGTGTACATAGTTCGTTTTCTTGTTTTTAATTTGGGAAAACTACAGACCTCATATATGTGTTAGTTCTCTTTGGATCTCACTGCAGAATCATGGTGCATAAAACTAAAACACAGGTTTGTTATTGGGAATGAATGCAGAAAGGGGATCCTTCTCCAGTAAGTTTCAACGTGAGCCCTGATGGTTCATGTTTGGGGTGATGACATCATTGCCATGTAACACTTAGGTTGATGACTTTAGAGGGAATTTAGAGAGCCTTTGGATGGACACAGGTCTGTGGCTTGAAGGTGTTTTGTTGCTCAGGGACGTGGTTGTGCTCATTGCAAGGAACAAGATGGGGCAGTGGAAGTCCACCCATAGTGATGATTCTCCGCTTGAAGGGCCAAAGACTTCTAGTCAAGGAGAAGAGGTTGCAAGCGGGAGAGGTTGCTCTCTGGAGAAGGGTATCAGGCCCTGATGCCAATATTGGAGGACACCAGAGCTGTTTTGTTATATTAGTTGAGATAATTTCCTATTGCAGTGTTTGTAGGGGAAGATCAGGGAGACCTCTGGTGTGATACCATGCAGTGATGAGGTGGGAGGAGGTGACTGGTGCCCACAGGAGAGCATGTTGCGTTAGAGACCACCTTGTCCTCTTCGAACTCCCTCTGAGGAAGGTGGAATAGGGTGCAGGTCTGTGAGGATTTCCAAGCTGTGTCTCATTCCCTAAGGCACTATTTTCTGGGGCTGCATCTACAAGCAGAGTGTGTGTCATTGCACACAGGACAGTCTGCTTTTCTGCTCTCGGCTTCCTTAAAAAAGGAACCACAAGACTTGCATTCTTCTTAGGCAGCATGCAAGGACCACAGCAGGTGTTTCCAGCCTTCATGGATACTGAATGGTTTTGCTGTTGTAGTGCAGTGCACCCAGAATGAATTAGTAATGATGAACAATGACCATTGAGATAATTGTGGCTGAGGTTTATTTTTTGTAGAAATGATAATTGCTTCTTGTACAAGCACTGGCTCTTTTTCTCCCTCAGAGCACAGAGGAAGGGCCTTACCAATGTAGCTGTTGGCAGGCCCAGGAGCTGTGTGAAAGGAAAGCTGTGGGAGCCTGATGCTCGGGCACAGGCAGGTGTGTTGGCACATCTGCCAGACAGTACAAGGCTCATGGCACAGTGGTAGTACTACTCCTCTGGGATGTACAATAGACTCCACTTGGTTATGCACATCCCATTGTCTTGATCAGTTATGAGAGACTTCTTTAGTCATAGACAGGATCTGGAGAGCCTTTCCAACACCCAGAAAGAAATCCTTGGATACTCTGACGCAGCATGCTGTGGAGCAGGATGATCATCCTGAGCCAAGGGAATAGGAGAATTTTCACCAAGTGACTTTATAGGAAGACTAAGTCTTTTCCCTGAAGCACAGAAGGAAGAGTTTGTAGCTCTCTACCACCACCACCAGTTCCCATGGCTCTGCCATCTAGATAGAGAAGGCAATAATTTAAGAAAAATCTGTGTGTAAGCTTTTATATTAGCATTGTTAAATCACTGCTGAATCATGGCAATTGAAATGTTACTGAAAATTAAAAAAATATTAGAAATTTGTTCCTATTTCACCTACTCCAACTGTTAAAATGGTGCATGTCTAAATGAATGGCTGTGTTTAACTTTCCTTCCTCTATTTTGTTTCTCTTGCTTCAAGTTTTTTATGAAAGATGGTTGTTTAGAAATAATTACATCAGCATTTGCATCCAGACAAAGTCTGAGTAAATTTTGCACTTTGTATTGTCTGTATCTCTGAGAACTACTGGTTAATACAAGTGCCAGCTGTTGCCATTCTATCACATGAAGATGAACACAAAACAGAGAATTTCTGTCCTGTTGGTATTAATATATTTTTGGGCTATCAACGTCCCTCCCCCCAGGAGATCAAAGATTTTTTAATGTCCAAAACCGTCTGTCAGCATCTCCTTAAGCGAGATCTTTTGCTAGCAGATTCACTGAAACTGGGCTGGGAGTCTGATACCTTTTTGGAAGGACCACACTTAAATAGCAAGAGAGAGCAAGACCCCTCAGCGAGCCCCCCATGTGTTATTTTGCTGTCAACAAGAACTGTCACACTGAAACACCACAGACTAACTCTAATAGTTCACGAAATAACACATTTATTAATAGCAACTTGTGACAATTTAACAGGGTTCAAATCATCTTTGACAACATTTTTACTGCAGAATACACAGAGACTATGTAATATGTATATATTACACAGGCAACCTACCAGCAGAGTACACCCACAGGTACAGAGTAACTTAATAGCAAAATTTCTGTACTAGAGCAAAGTNTGAGGCATCCCAAGCTGGTGAAGGGAGAGGAAGACACTCATCAGTTACCTCCCCGAATGTCAGTGGAACTTCTCCCCAATTTTTCTTGAGGTTCCAATCTCTTTTTATACCTTTCTTTTCCTCTTAAACAAGTTGGCATGACTGTCAGGCAAATAAACTAATTTTTGGGGGTGTTAGACTATTGCTTTGGGATGGGCAGAGGCAGAGGTCCAAGGATCTTATCTGGCTGAACGCCTTGAGGATGTGTGGAAAAAAGGCCATGTTTTATTCATCTCACCCCATTCTTCGGTTAATCCTGTTTCACACAGAGGCTTATCAGCTTTTTGGGACTGTCTCCCCAGTTCTGGGATCTTCCAGGAAACCATCTGGAGCTTGTCTCTCCTTTTGTGACCTTAACTATCACCCCACACATTCATATACATGTAAATCTCTTCCTTGGATTTGCTGGGTACCTTGATTTATTTTAGTTGCTATTAGAATAAAAACAAGGAGAGTAAGCCTGTAAATTGAAAAAGGTCTGGCCTAACCTTACTGTGATTTACATATCCTAATCTAATAACAGTTTTTGACAAATTTCTAAAATGTTCAGGTATGAGATACCTCTCTAGCCCAAGCTCTCAAATCATCTTTGTTCTAAAATAATCCTTGTGCCTTATTGTGTGGATTCAGAGGAAGAGGGATTCCTCACTACTGCTGCAGTGTTTGGGCCTGGTCAGGGAATGCCGTTTCACTTTGTGTCACTAGAAAAATCACTAAATCAGAGGTGCACATTCACAAATTTCCAAGGGGCTGCAGATATGCTAAAATATGCTGTGCTTGCAGTAGAAGAAAAATAATACTGAGGAACAGATGTGTTTTGAATAAACAGGATGTCTTGGAATATTGTTTGAAACTTTATTGTGATGTTGCAAGTCTGTTCTAAAAACTTGATTATTCTATAAACTCCCGGGTGTTTGGGCTCTTATCAGAAAATAAAAAAGATAACTCTGAATATTCAGCAAGTTTCTGATCAGAGTAATTTTTAGCTACATTGCTTCTACTGAATGAAATGTTAATAAGCCAGGTCCCATGAATCTGTCATATAAAATTGTTTAGTTACTTGTACTGTCTGGTACAGAGATCATATTTTCAGCCTTGAAATGGACCTTGATTTCAATTTTTCTCCTGCTGAAAGTCTTATAAATGGTGCTGACAGTAGCTGACAGGGAAATGGAGGAGCTCTGCTCCCGGAGGTACCTGGAGGGGAGCACCCATACTGAAGGACTGAGCTGGAGAATTCCCTTAGAAGAGCTGGAGGTGGTCCATCCCTTCTTTCCCTGCTTGCCACTGTTGGTGTGTCACCCGGGAAGAGGAGGAGGGGTATCCTCGTTGGAGAAAGGCACGTTGGAAAGAGCAGACAGTCATGGAAGGCCTTGTGAAAGGAGCTGCTACACAGGGCTGACCCTGGCTTGGCCAGAGCTGAGATGATTCTGGAGGAGGTGCTGAAGAACCTGCCAGTGCAGGGGTGGGTTTGGCTGTGGCAGCAGCGGGCACGGCCAGTGCTGCCTTGGGGTTGGGCCCTGGAGCCGAGGCAGAGCCCTGCAGAGCAAGGGAGGGCAAGGCCAGGCTGTGCTTTCAGAGCATGGAGAAACTGCTTTGCTATAACCACTTCTTACAGAGAATGTAGAACATGGTTTCATAGTGGTTTGGCTTTCAAGCAGGGCTCCATTTAACAGATTAAAAGAATTCCTGGGGAAACATTAGCCTACAGACAGGCCTCAGGCTGTAAAACTGCAAGCAGGGAAGTGTAAAAGATTATAAGAGAAATGGGCTGTCATGATAAAATACAGTCTGCAGGAATATGTCTGTTAAAATCTCTTCTCTAAAGTGGGAGGAAAGGATTAGAGTTTTTGGAGAGAAAAACTCCAAAAACTTTTTTGAAGAGAGAGGATGTGAGGACTGAAAATCAGCAAATGAGCATTGAAATTGTTCTTTGTAATTTCTTTTTCTGGAAAACGGAAATTTTCTTGGTTAGGAAGATTTCCTTATGTCTTGTTGGTGAGAAGGGGGAATAAACACTCTTAAAAGGCAAAGGAGCTTCATAAGCACCCAAATATACGTGTGTGTGTTCACAGACTGTGTAGAACAGGTGCTATGCAGACAACTGGCAGAAATACTCTGTGATTGTAGGTGACCAGTCGGATGTGGAGAGTTAATGTATGGATGAGAAAAGAAAAGGGGTCTAGTTTCAGTGTCCATGCCGTGTACTAAAGAGGATGTATTTGTCTTTTAAAAGTGAGATAACAGCACTTAGAACTGTGGTGAACCCCAGATGCATTGAAGTTCATAAGTTCTGGTAGAACTTTCATTTTTGCTCATCCAGGTCATGAGATAAAATGTTCATTTGCCTTCTTAGAGACCTTCATTGCCCTAAAGACAGCAGTGTTATTTTGAGCGATGAGAGAGGTTTTAATTGGCACTGCAGAACTAACCTGTGTCCTACCTCAGTTTCGTGAACCCTCCCCTGGAAGCACGGCAGAATGGACCTGAGTGTTTTCTTCCTTGATGCTGCCCAAGGGCCAGCCTATGTTTCTTGGCCTGGGGTGGGTCAGGTCTGATTTGTGTCCAAAACAGTATCCAGATGGACACAACCCCAGCACAGGACTAATTTTTGTTGTTGTTGTTGTTGCTGTTTGGGGGTTTATTTTGGTTTCTTGGGGGTTGTTTTTGGGTTTGTGTTTGGTTTTGTTGTTGTTTTGGGGTTTGTTGTTGTTGTTTGTTTCATTGAGGTTTTGTTCCAGAGTCATGTTTTAAAAGAGAAACTTGCAATTTTATTAACTTAGCAAGGTGTTTCAGTCGTTAGAGCCTCTGGCAAGCTTAAACAAAATGCATGGCCAGATGAGAGTATTTGCCACTTCCTGTCTTTAAAGTGCTTTACAATCCAGATGGATCCTTGAGTTGTTTGTATTAAATTATACTTACGAGATCATGCAAATGAAAAGATATATATGGTCTCACTTGTAAGGAAATTAATGATTTCTTAATTATTTGTTTAATTAAAACAAAGTAAGTAGATGTTACAGAGAACAGCTAATTGAAAAAACCTCCATTGATTATCTTTCCAAGAAACTGGGTTGCACCAGGAGCAGGAAGCAGAGTTGCACAAGCTGCTCTCTAAACCAGTAGCCTGCTCTGAGCACAGAACAGAAGGTCAGCTTGTTCTGCTCACAGAGAATATAGAAGGGGTTAAAGGCAGGGAAACAAAGCAGTATGAACTGAGTTATAAACTTAGTTGCATGGGTACCTCTTGTGAAAGTAAACAATCATTTGTTTAGGGAAAAAATTGTGTGGTAAAATATATTTATTTTCTTTAATATTTTCTTAATCCTCAGAATCCATTGCTTTTGTAAAATTAGCTAGGTATTATGTGAGGAATTGGAGTAGAATAAGAGAAGTCCGTGTTCTGTTTCCATCTCTACTCATAATTCTTCATTGTTCCTCTAGACTATCCAAACCTTGTCCTTATTACATTTCCTCTCAGGTTAAACCACAGCTGCAATTGGTAACATGGCTGAAAGACAGAAAAGAGAGCCTTCATTAACGATGGCCAGACTGAACTGATTAATTTAGATTAAATCAACAGTGATGATGGAATTACTTGGATTTTAACTGGGTTTTCTAGCTTAAATGGTTGCTGCTTGAGAATCAGGAAAATCCCTCCAGCATTTGGATTTCATCCCTATGCAATGTGCTGAAACAGTTAACAGCAAATTGTATGCATTTTGTTCAGCCCAACAGGCTGGAGGTTTAAAAGATAAGAAGCGTTTCTCAGCACGAATGAACTGTGAAATGTATTTGAGAATTAAGCTTTTGATGAGAAATTGCATAAAAAATCCATAAAATTTCCATTTTAAGATCTATCACAATGTTTATTCCTGCACAGAAGTAAGTCTTATCTTTTGAATTTCAGACCATTGTTCTGAACATATTTTTTAAGGATATTTTAATGACAATTGACATCTGAGCCCTCCCTAAAACTGTGTAGGGGAAAATCCTCTGTTCTTGAGTTTTCCTTGCTGAAGATACAATAACCCTTGAAAATTTTAGTCCAAATGCCCTTCCAGAATTATACAAGGTTTTGGCTCCTAGATGGTTTGTCTGAGCTTAAAAAACCTTTCCTGCAGATGGCATTGCAAACACTGCACCAGAGTCATCACCAAGCAAACTTATTTCTTCGTTCTTCAAAGAGTGATAAGTTCTCCTTAGTTCCAGAGATGAGTATAACAGTAGAATCTCTTTTCTAGCCAAGGTGCACGTGACATAGACACTGTAGGCAGATAAACAGCTCACTACTGCCTACATGTGTTTGCATCAGCTCCTGAAAAGTACTTGTTCTAATAAGTGTGTGAAACAAGTTATAACAGGAAATGAAGTGAAATTCTGGGAAGTTATAGGCAAACATAACCGAAAATAGCTTTCTCGAAGGGAGACTGATACAGTTCAGCTGACATCAGGGGCACAAAATAAAAATTGCCAGGTCTAATACCTTTCACAAGCACCAGTATAATTTAACTATAATAGAAATATAATAACTATAATAGAAAATGTGATAATTTAGCTTTCACAAACATACAACAGAACTTTTCTGAATGTGCTCTGGTCCATATGCATTGTCAGGAATCCTTTAAAAATACAATTTTGTGGACTATATTTTGCATCTATCCATGTGTGTGCAGAAAAGGATTTGTACTGGGCCCTTCTTCATTACACTTCTTGCAAGGGCTCAAATGGTAGAAGCCAGTACTTCCTCACAACTTCTCAAACTGAAGGCCTATCTCCCTTCTTCCACTAAAGGTCTGTCAAGCAGGTTACAGATTTAATCCACTTCTAGAGCAGCCAGAAAAACGGAGGTACTATTCTAAGATGAATTCTAACATATTGAACCTTATTCTATGATGTCCATTGCTATGCTCTCATTTCTTAAATCTTACTGCGTCCATAACACTCACCATCTGTCTCTACTGGTGAGGAGACTCTTACATCCACATTCCAGCCTGCTTAAAAAAAGAATTAATTAAAATTAACTTAAAAAATTAATTAAAAATTAATTAAAAAAATAATTTTCTAATTGATATCAAACTCTTGTGACAAACAGTGCTGTTTATCTGTGCTGGTGTTCAAGAGAGGAACAAAGTCTGTAAAGGAAAGGTTTACCTTCACTAGATTTAGAATAGCTGCGAAAAATTGGGATAAACTTTGTAAACTCAGAATCTCTTCCATCTCTCACTTCATCCTTGAGGAACAGCACAGCCTATACAGGCTGGCAGGGTGCAGGCTTCTCCCCAGGCTCCCTGGATAGGGACCCTCTGCCCAGGCTACCTGACTCCCACAGCTTCTGCTGTTGCTGTTCACAGCTGCAGGTCCAGAGCACAG
The DNA here is from genome assembly GCA_013390005.1 of Calyptomena viridis. Classification (NCBI taxonomy): domain Eukaryota; kingdom Metazoa; phylum Chordata; class Aves; order Passeriformes; family Eurylaimidae; genus Calyptomena; species Calyptomena viridis. The sequence continues at coordinate 60,349 of WEIV01006964.1, forward strand.
AGCACTGGCAAGTGTGAATAACACACTGGCCTGTGCTCCCCTGTGCCCAGCAGGACCAGGCAGCTGCCCGTGTGCAGGGTACCATGCTGTCCCCTGCTGCAGTGCTGACACAGCACACAGCCCCACTGTCCCACGGGTCCAGGCTACACAGCAGAGCATGGTGCTGCTGGAAATAAGAATTCCTGTATTAGGTATGCAGGGAATGTTTTCAAGATGGTTATTTCTCAGGATTGATGGAGTTGGAAGGGATTAGGGTGTCTGTCAGGGACTGAAATGTTGAGCTGCTCCCAAAATTCTGCTGAACAGATAAATACAATTGAAGAGAGACATGTATTATTCCTGGCTGGAGCAGGGGTGGGGAAGTTGGAAGGATGGAGGAAGAAGATTGGTATTTTTTTTACGTGGGTTTGCTTTTCTTATGTGGGAAGCAATAGTTAGTCTGCCTAAGCAGCTTCTGCTTTTCATTTCTGCAGCCCTGGCATGAAGGTCAGGTGGGAGGAAAGGAGGAAGAGGGGAAGCTGGACTTTCTGCTGCTTCCACCCACAGGGGTGGTATGGGGGGCAGTAGAGTCAGTCCTTACCTGCTGGGATTGTACCTTCGTCTGCTATCTTGAGCCCTGTGGTGAAGGAGGAAGCAGTTCCTAGTTGTCTGTCTCTGTGGGTGTGCTGGGGTTGGCTGGGATAGAGCTAAGTTCCTTCACAGTAACCAGTATGGGCTGTTTTGGATTTGTTCTGGAAGCGGTGTTGATAAAACATGGGATTTTTTGCTAAGCAGTGCCTACACAGAGTCGAGGTCTTTTCTGCTCCTCACCTCACCAGCAATTAGGCTGGGGGGGGGCACAAGGATTTGGGGAAGGACGCAGCCGAGACAGCTGACCTCAACTGACCTCAGGGATATTTGAGACCAAAAGGCATCATGCTCAGCAGTAAAACTGGGGAGGAGGTTGGTGGGGGGCTGTTGCTCAAGAACTCACTGGGCATTGAGTGGTCAGGGGTAAATAATCGTTTCCATTTGCATCACTTTTCTTGGGGTTTACTTCTCTCTTTTTGTTACTTTCTTTTTCATTAAAATTTATATTTTTTATCATTATTTTACTTCAGTTAGTAAATTTTTTATGTCAACCCATGAGTTTCCTCACTTTTACCCTTGCAATTCCCTTCCCCATCTCACTGAGGGGGAGTGAGCTGCTGGCTGGATTTAAGCCATGACAGCAGGTAACTGCCAGCTCGATTGATTCCAAACTTCACACTTTTACTTGTGCAATGTAGAGTACCTCTCAAAGCATACTTAGGATACAGGAAAAGGTACACCAACAATTTTCCAGTATGCCTTATAGATTAGCAGGGAAATGTACTGCATGCATCAATGTTCATTACATATTGCCTAGGATGAGAGCAGAAAATCATACTTGTGGTCTTCACCTGGTGGAAAGACTTTACTCTGGAATCTCAATTTCATTGATCATTGATCAGCGATCATTGATCATTGACTACACACTACAATTCCTAAGGACTGGGATGAATGTGCATGCACAAAGCCTAGCTAGCTGTTGCTGAGTGGTATTTGATGGTCATGCCATGGCTGGTCCATGGAAACTCCCGGTTTCTGTTCATATCGCAAGTAACCAAAAATACCCCATGATGCAGCAATGTAGTATCAGAAAGGCTGTGAAGACAAACAGAGTTTTCAGTGAAGGAAGAGAGAAGGAAAGTGACCAAATCCCATGAGTCTTCTGTGCAGTGTGGGGGGACTGAGGGGGAATTGGTTTCAGTGACTTGACTCCTGTCCTAAAATCTGTGCTATATTTGCTTTACTGATTTTTAGCAAACATGATTTTCGTTATGAAATGGCTTCATCTGAACAAATGTAGCCAAACAAATGAACAAATGAACCCTAAACTTCTTCTCCGTTTAATGTCCCAGATTGCTCAGTGACTGAGTGACTGCAGGTATATAAATCTGACCGGGGACACTGCAGGGCAGGGATGGCACAGGTCACAGCTCTGGCTGGAGATGTGTTCTTCTGCCTATTCTGAGGATAAATGGAAGACCTGTAATCTCCAGAGGTTTTATGTCTGTTTTTTCTTATCAGTTCCCTTAAAAGATGCAAGTTCCTTTGTTTAATGTACATGTTGTACAAACTTGGCCAGAAGGCAAATCAAAACTTATTCTTCTGGAGCAATGGATGGAAACATTCCAAAATCTCAATTCATCTGTTGTTAGAAGTACTAAACAAACATTAATCTTAGACCTCAGGAAAATCAGTAATACAATTCTGCATGAAATAAAGCACGGCTTCTGCTCAAACAAGCCTGCTCCTTTGTAATATATTTTGATTCAGCAAATATTTAGTATGCAATCAGCCTGCCCAATAAGGCTGCTCACAGCAGTGCGTTGATGATAAAGGTGTAGTACCTGTGTCCTCAGAGATGGACTGATGTCCTTGTTATAGGTTTTTCCTATATTTTGCAAATAACAAAGAGCTGCAGAAGGATCATGTAGGTAATAATGAACTGCAGGAGAAGCATCTAAGTTCAGGTGTGCAGGTCCAAGATGTGCAAGTGATAGCTGAGTTCTACTGAAAAACAGTGAGTTTCTGTTCCATCAGTTTGAGACTGGAGTGTTATGGTTTGTTTTGAG
>WEIV01006966.1:4150-16866 GCA_013390005.1 Calyptomena viridis
ACCCAGGTCTCAAAAAAGTAGTCAAAGCCTGATTTTATGTTTTCCTGCACCTGCACAGGAGAACCATTACATGGGGTTCTCATCATTTGCTTTTCTAGAGACATGCAGCAATTAATTCGAGTATCAGGGAAAGTTTTGGTCTTTGAATTGCAATTCAAATGGAGAGAAACAGTTCTTGGGGCTCTTTTCTCTCAAAGTCCTTTGTGTTCAGAATGTGCCTAAAATTAAAAATACAAAGCTGTGGAGTTCAAGCTGTCTGACTTTTTGAACTTTAGTTTCTCAATGTACATCTAGACTATTTCTTGCTTTTCCAATAACCCAAGTTTATATTTAATTGGAAAGAAAAATCACAACACATCCATGGTTTATTTCACACTTGCATGTATTAGCATTTTGTACCACAGAAGCAAAATTATTGAATCTCTTTTAATTTAAAACCTACTAAAAACCTGCAAAAACTCAGACTAATAGAAATACTGATGACCAGTGAACAAGGACACACATTATCATAGTTTGCTGTTACCTTTAGCTAATAGCCATTATAAACTTTAAGTAAAAACCTGATAAATAGCATATTTTGTCCTAAATATGCCTCTGAAAATGTACATGAATATTTTAAAGCAACTTATAATGGTAACAGCTTTGGAAGTTTAACCTTACTGACTGATACTGGAAGTCTATTTAGAAATATCTTTTTGCTTACTGAAATGTTGGAGTGGAAAAGCATGATCTATAATAAAAACTAACTGTGTATAACAAGCATTTATTCAACAATTACTCTTTTTGGGGGATTGCCTGAACACTTTTGTTTGAGAAAATTTTACATTGTTGATTATAATTGCGATATCTTACCTCTTAATACATTTTACAATTTGCACGTAACGGTTCCAAAGGAACTTGTAAATGACAGTAAATCATAAAATTCATTTTGCTTTGCATCAGTTCATTCATCCATGTTCCAACTAATCACCTAATTTCAAAATTCAATAAGCCTAAATACCTAGATTTATGATGCTTTGTCAAAATTAACAAGGGAATATCAACAATGTAGAATTAGAAGTCTATTGCAACTTAAAGACAAGCACCTAGTTGAAAACAATTAAAAAGACTCTGCAACAATAATTACATCCATAGTGTATGCAAATAAAATAAATTAAAACCGATTTTATTTCTGCTTTGGGAGATTGCAGGAAACACTAAAAAGCTTTAATTTAGTCACTTAAAACAATGAAGTTGTTTTGGAGTAAAACTTTCAAGAGAATGAATTGAGCTTGGAGTACTAAATATATTAAATTGCACATTAAATGTGCATGTAGAGATTTTTTTAAAAGTAGACTTTTCCTATTTCTTATTCCACAGCTACAATGGATAAGAAGGCTTTTATTCTGACAGATAACATTTTGTTTACAAGTTATTTTCTGTAATAGTATATCTAAAGAAACAGTCATTCTATTATATAAAAATGGAAAAATAAAAGTGCAACTAATACTTTCAAAAGATATTAACAGTAGCATTTATGAAACATGTTATCTTTATTAAGACTCAATAGTCTAGAATCCATTGTTTCTACATGAATTACCTGCCACATAAGTATTGGTACTTTTTTTAAGACACCATTGTAACTTACTTAGAGTTCTAACAGTTCTGGAGACTTGCATTTATGTTTAGTATTGAAAAGGAGCTTTAGTTTTATTTGTGGAAATAATTGTGACAAGACCAAGTATTTTCTTCAATAATTTGGCAACTGTTTTTCAGATTCTGTATTGCAGTGATTGCATTTAGGATGTAGCTGTTCTATAGGCAAAACTGCAAGTAAGGGAAAGAAATGTGCTGTTAGGAGTGTACAGCTTGTATGGAATAAGCAGACCTAAAAAGAATAAGCAGGTGGTATAATTTATTTTGGGAGGATTTCAAAAATACAAAATTGTTACAATTTAACAGAAGGTCCACAGTCTTCTGTTGCTTCTTTGATTAAGTTCAGATGCAAAACAATGAATGGCAAAAAACACTAATATTTTGTCCCTAATTCCTCTAACTCTCAATCCACAAAAGGATGTTTTTTATACAGCACATGAATCACAAGATCTAGTACCTTTTCGGTGACTCATGTTAGTGTTATTCTATGATTTATTGGCAAATTATTTCCTTTGCCTTTCACAAACATTTTATCTTTCTTTTTCTGATTAATTTCTCTGAATCTGAATGAGCGATAATTTTTTAAATGAGTATGTATATAGTCAGGTATATGCATACATGTTATCTAAGTATTCTTAGAAATGCAATTAGTAGTTTAAAATCCTGTATACAGTTAGAATCACATTTTTCTGTTTCTCTTACTGAATCTGATTTTTTTCTAACCAGCTGTATACAATGCCTTTTTTTCCTCATGTCCTATTCTATTTCCATTTAACCAACTCTATCCTAATCTGAGTTTTTTATTTTCTGAATATGAAGAACAAAGACATCAAAGTGCTCTAACAAGATCTATCAAACACTTCAGTACTGCTTTTGAGAATATCTGTTAAAATATCTCAGTGCATAAGGTACTAGTGTTAATCATCAAATTTCAGCTTCTGATAAGAGATAATGTTTATATCTGGGTTCCTATCAGGTTATTGCATATCACGGCAAGGTTCTAGCCTTGCTGTGCCATTATGGACATTTGGGAAACCACAAGAAATTGTACTTATGATGTATATTTGAATAATAAAGGTTTTACTTGTGCTCATATTCAAACCTTCTTAGTTCATAATACTGATCATTGCAAAAAGGTCACTCAAAATAATAAAACCTGAGGTTTTAGTGCAAGAAAATATATTCAAACATTCAGGTTGGTATATATGTATAAGCAGATGCAGGGAAAAAACGGAGACACCTTTTAGTCTTTTGACACTTAAAATCAAACCGTCTATGTTTTGAAGGAAAAAAGTGTATTTCTGATCTTCATGATCATGCTTGACGATAAAAAAATAAAATCTATATTTCTTTGATGCAATGGGGTGAAAATTAGTATTTAAGCAATGGAAATAGTTAAATGACTTCATGAATTCCATATTATCTGGAAAAGACAATATAATTCTTTGCATAAGTAAATTTGATTCAAAGTCAAATATAGTTTCTAAAAGCATAGTCATGAACATTTTCAAAATCACTGTACTCTGCCCCTGTCATCAGGAATGGGTACAAATATTACTATAAATATTTAATAAAAAAAAAATTCTGGTCCTAAATTCCAAATAGGTATGCCAGAAGTTCTGTCTCCCATGATAACAGAATTATGCACTTTGTGTTTAAACTGAAGGACTGAGACTGGCAATCTGACTGAGGTGTGCTTCTTTCTGGTGTTGAAGCAATGCCGTAAGAACCATAACTTAAGTTTTCTTAAAAAAAAAAAAAAAAAAAAGTTTTTACACTCAGTACCCATATACTCTCTCATCAAGAGACCGTAAAGCTGTAACACCTTTTATTCTACATGAACCTCTCAGTGCAAATTTTAGTTTCTGAGCATAATGTTAAGATGTTTTATACTAGAAAATGCACGTAATTAAGAAAAGGCTAGCAATGTAAACAATGTGTGCACAGGAACAGCAGCGTTCTTAGTTTATTGTTCAAAGGCAGCTTGCTCTACTATACAGCTGGACCTACTCTACTTTGGGGCACATCGCTGAGCCACTGATGGAGAGAGGCCAAAAAGGATTCAGGGCTGTGAAAAGGAGAAGTGGCTTGGAAACAGAAATGATAATCCTTGTGTTTTTCAAAAACTGTCCAGCAACTTCTTTCTCCTGTGATCTCCCGCTCACTGGCTGATGACATGCTTTTAAATCCCGAGTGCTGCAGTTTCTCCTGACTGCACACATGCACACATTGTCACAGGTCCCTCCTTCAGAAAAAAGAAGTGTTATCCCATTGTCCATCTTACAACAGGAAATGTTGAAGTCAAGATGCTCAGTGGACCAGGGTGACATTTATGGGTCAAGATGCACATTCAAATGCAAGCTGATTTTCACAGCAGGGATGTGAGACACAATGACACCTATAAGCAAACCCCTAAGCACTGGTTCTGAACAAGTACTTTTTTTCCCTTTCTTTTTAGTTTGCCACTGGATACAGCATATTTCATTTTGGAGGATTTCAGTAACATGAAAAGGGAAAAGAAGGTTTTGGATTTCTATCATCCACTCGAAAAAAAGTCTTGAAATTTTACTTGTACTATTTGCACTGCTAAGACAAGCTGCACAGAAGAGCTGGACACTTTGCGACACAGCTTGTGAGTTCTCTGCCATTTGGCTGTTAAATCTTGTGTCTTGCTGCTTGGTCCTTTCCACAAACTGAATTTATCTGATGACTTTGTGTTTGTATAACAGACGGACTACTGGGGACACCTTCAATGAAAGTCTTGAACCCTGCCTAAGAAAACTTTTTTGAATTCAAGGTACCAGAAAACAGGGATAAATAGTAGCTTTGAAGAATTTTGTATTTTTTTTTTAAATTCAGAAGATTTCTATGGGAATTTTAGGAAAAGAAAATAGGGGACGAAAAAATTAAAATCTTTGCAGTGAAGGAAAGGTCTCTACTTTCTACATCAAGGGGAACTGATTAATTTTATTATAACTGAAAACTGATTTAGGAAATTATTCTATCTTTATCCTATTGGGAACGTAACTGTGTTTAACTCATCTCACATTAAGACTAGTGTCCCTCAAACCGATTTTGGAATCAAAGGCTTTAGTGTGCCTATGAAACCTACATGTCAATTTTCACAAGCCCCATAAGAAATGAGCACCTTAATTTTCTCACTAACTTTCTATAAACCCTGGACATTTTCAAAAACTATTAAATGCCTAAAGCTTTTCTAAAAATTATAATTTTTAACCTATAAGTATACTAATAAATAAACCCCTCTTATTAATTTTACTTTTATATTAAATGAATAATTTCTTTTTTTTCCTACTGCATATTATTTTTTAAATTCTCACATATTTGGTTTATTTTTTTGCTAATACAGAAGCATAAGTCTGAGCAGCTTATTTTCAAACTAATACTTTATAGCTTTTGATAATCTTATGAGGTTTTTCTATATCTTTTCTTATTTGGTTTTCTAAAGTCACAACTTTTCTTTGAAAATACCAACCTCTATGCAAATAACCATTCTGTGAGCACTGCACATTTTGTTAACAGTACTGAAAACATATCTGGTTTTAAGTCAACTAATCAAGGAGCGTGTAGGGAAATAAACCTTATTTTTACAAGTAAGTGAATGTGGAACATGAAAGCATTTTCTAAAAGACATGAAAGTAATCTTTATTATTTCAGGAAAAGCAATGCAGGAATGAAAAAAATTACAAACCTAACTCAATTTAAAAACTCAAAACTCAGAGAAAATATGATTTATAACTTTGTTGCAAGGATATTATTCAATACTAGTTCCACTTGCTCTGTTAGGGTATCTTTACTCATGACATAAAGATGCTAATTAATAAGAAACTCACAAGAGCATTTCTTCTTGAGTGTGTGATAAAATTGCTTTATCTTCAGAAAGCTTACAGAATGTGTCAACTCTTTTTAGAATTGCATCAGGAAATAAAGGATAATTATGTTGGCACCATACTTCTTTTTTCTTTTAGGTCAAGCAAGATGTCATGTGGGAGGTATTGCCAAACAAATTGCATGACGTAGTATGTCTGAATGCTAAAGAATCTTCCACATTGTAAGAAGTCCACCTCTGCTTCAGTTATATGCAAATTAGAAAGAGGATGAAAAAAAATTCTTTGTATACACACTTACTTCAGTAAAAATGCATCCAGTATGACATTGTCAAGTTCATGGACTTCATGGGAACACTTTTGGCAGTACAATGCTGGTCATTTGGACCTAGGCTGCCAACATTTCTGCCTAAGCTTATTGCTATTTCAGTCATTTCACCCCTTGGCATTAACTAAGTTCAAAAGCCTGTTTCTAACAGTAGACTTTATTGTACTGAAGCTGCACAGAACAGCAAAACTAGTTTGCCCTCATACAGCAAAGGGCAGAGTGACTCAGAATATGCAAAGTAATTCTACTTGGTTGATTTTCATTTGTCTCCAAAACAAAAACTCACAATCACTAAAATGTCATGACAAGTCAGACAAATGGTAGCAATTCCCTCAAAACTCTGTTTTAAAAGTTAAACCTCATCTGAGAAAGGCCCACTAACAGATGGGAAATATTTACAGGATTTGGATTGTGCTTTGTATGATATGCTCAACCTATTAAAAAACCCCCAAACCAAAAACTTTAACATTCTGTAGAAAACAACTGAATTTATAAAATAATAGTGGGTTTAAAATAATGTAGGTGGTATGATCATTATAAGCTGAAAAACACATCCTCATAAACTTTCTCTTCTCATACACTGATAGTGGATGGTCAGTTTCCATAGTTTTACACATACCAATATTTTTTTATTCACATTTTTGTTTGCTAGCTTGTTTTTTATTTTTTTTTTTAGTAAAGATTGTGTTTAATTATAAAGTATTAATCCTTTTCATAGGGTTTAAAAGTGAACAGTTTTGTTTGGTATACTTTCTGACAAAGTAAATGATTTTCCAAACCTGCCACTACTTTTCTTTCATTGTATTGTTTGTATCTGGTCTGCCAGGATGCTCTTTAATGGAATCATGTCTGTGAGGGATAATAATCGGAACAGGTTTTGTTTTTAGTAAATACATGTCTATGTTATTTGTTCTCAGTAGTTTGAAACCTCCAAAAGAGTAGTTCCTGGTAGCATCTTTACTTGTAGGAAGTGACAGACTGGAGAGACCTTCAGGGAGAACCAAGCCTGCGAGTTAATGCCATTTCAGAATAGACAGCATTGGAACAGGTCATCTGCCTGTTTTTGTTTTCTTCAAGTCAAAATTCTTCAAAAAGAACCTGGAACAAATATCTAAACTCACCAGAGGATGCAGATACATGGCTTTTTATTGCCTGGTTTCTAAGACAGATTTGAAAAGCTCAGCGCTGAGGGAATATTAGAAACTTAAGCAGGTATCCTCTTGAGCAAAGCAAGAAAGAGGTAAGGAGAAACTTGAGAGCCACCTGAGTGTGTTGAAAATCGAGACAAACTTTGTTACCTAATCTGAGGCATGAGGGTCATGTTTGTCATACAAGACCAGGATGCAAATCTTCAGCAGCAGATCTGCCAGAGAATCTGGCAGGATGGAAAGTGTCAGGAGGCAGCAAGAGCACAGCTGTGTTTCCAAGGTGGGTGGCTTTAAGGTAGCCAGCCCATCACCTGAACCAAGAGCACAGTCCCACAGCGGGAGACGGGTGGCTAGGGCACTCAAGTTTTGGCTGCAGAGCTGGAGAGCATTGGCCAGGGCAGAACAATAGACCATGTCCAAGACTGGTGTGGGAAATCAAAGTGGTTGGTGACACAATGAGGGTCAGGCAGGTCTATGGCACCACTGGGGCAGGAACAACGGCCCTTGCTGAGCTCAAATGGCATCCTATGCCTATGAGCAGGGACAGTAAGACAAGTTAGTGCCCACAGGGCTCTGAGAGAAAGTTGTTTTCAAAAGTACAAAAAGAGGTTAGAGTACCATTTGATACAACTTATTCATTATAGCAGTGACCCAGGATACAGGGGATCTTAATCCAACACTTTCCCCTCCTAAGATTAGCAGAACAAGAACAAAAGCAATACTTCCTTCTCCCAGCAAGGTAAGGACTTCTCAGACATCAATATGTAGGAATCAGCAGTTTTCCAGTCCTGTGTGTTCCACCCCAAAGTCTTTTTGGTATTTTTTGGTTGTGGGTTTGCTTTTGGTTTCAGGATTTTTAATAGTCAGAGAGATTTAAAACCAAACTGAGATGCCTAACAATTTCAGTAACATCCTGCAAAAAAGCAATGGACATGCAGATGGCAAACTTTGTGCTCCCTCACATCATGGTAATCTCTTGTGGGCATTACTAACAAACAGGGTGGCAAGTGGCATTTCCTTGCCCTCAGTTCATTTCAGATGATCTGCTGTATTACTGTTACCAGCAGGCCACTGCATACAAATTGTGATGGACAAATTTATGTCAATTCATGATGTGAGTGATATGTCATAGCCCAACTCCATTAACGCAGTATTTCTTTTCTAGGAACAGCATCTGTGTATCAGATATATTTTATTTGTGGTTATTTTGTTTTGTACCTAATAGTATGGTTCTGTGCAGGGCTAAGCATTGGACTCAATGATCCTTGTGGATCCCTTCCAACTCAACATATTCTGTAATTCTGTGGGATTCTGTATATGTCTGCTTTAGGCTGTACAATCCTAGAGGTAGTAACAAGCTGCCTTTTCTCTCTGTTTTCCCTTTTCTTCTACCACCCAACCTGACTCCCACTCCAATTTCTGCTTTGTACAGTGCTTTGTGAACTGAAAATGCTTGGAAATATAATAACCATATAACCTTTTGATCTGGGTAGCAAGCATAGTACCTGAGGAACTAAATGGCTTGTGTAACACTACATCAAGCAAAGACAGTGTGTTACCTCTGAAAGATTAAAGTGAGCATCTTCAATTACTACAGTGAAAATATAAATATTTACTGAAGTTACCAAAATGTTTTGTTTATATCCTATTCTGATTATCCCTTTAGTCTCTGATTTATACATAATTAGTATGAAAAGATATGAAAAAAAGATATTAGCATGAAAAACTTACATGTTTCATTTTCCTACAACTTTTGCACAAACCTTTGCTTGTTACACTAGAAGTTTGTATTGACAGTCAATACAAACTATTGTGCAAACTTTAACTTTTCTTGCTGTACGCTTCAGACAAAAGTATGCCTATGTCCTGGCACAATATCTTGGCATCTTCCCTGTCAAATAAGGAAAGACAAGACAAGAGCTCTGGGATACATTTTTTCCCGAATGGTCTGCCTTCCAAGAACTGCTAAGAAAGGGCACAGGAGAGCTCAGAAAGTTTCATTTACACACAAAAGGTATTTGAACTCTCACAGAACTGTGGCACCTTAATCTAAGGCTTATAGGGAATTTACAAAGGGCACATTCCCTTCAGGACATGCCTGTAATTCCCATTATCATCAATGGGGGTTATAAGCAAGTGGTAATAAAGAATAAACACTTGTGTGTTAGTGCTGCCCCTGCTTAACAGCGTCTAAATCAATACCAATGATTTGGCAGTTTTACTTTAAATACATTCTGACTCATTTGAAATTGCACTTTACTAATGAAAGAGTACATTTTAATCCTCCTAATGAAAGGATATAGAACTGCCATTGGAGCCCGAGACAAAACTGACAAAGTCAACAGGAAACTTTAATTCAACTTAGTAAACTTTGTATTGGTCGCTTAATGAATAACACACAGTTCATGCTCACTAATAAGATTGCAATGCTATTCTGATGCTTAACCAGGAAAAACAGAGTTGCTGCTTTAAAAGGAAAGCTTCTATATACTTTGTTCCAGACTTCAGAAAACATAGCTAAAAATATATACAGCACGGAGGAGTTTAAACATACAGTGTAACTGTGGGGGAGGGAAAAAAATGCTGAAGAAACTTAAAAATGTTACTATCTGATGTCCTGTGCCCAACATGTTTCTCCCAACACAATCCCTATTACGTTTCTAAAAAAAAAAGTGTAGTAAGCACCGGAAATAGGCTGAAATAGAAAAATCAGATCACGGAGTAGACAAATGTATGTAAAGATATTTATATAGGGAATGTAGAATTTTTTTACCTATATAAGTAATTTTCCAAACTGTTCTGGAAAAGATGAGACACAGAGGAATATGTTCACATATGAAATTAGAAAGTTATAACAGATTAACAATATAAAGGCTCTTCTGCTGTCTCAAGAGGAAACCACTGTCCTTCTGGGTGTTAATAAATATAGCTATTATAGGGAGCACCGTGGCTGAAATATTCTTAGTAGGATTCTTCCCAAGGAAACATGAACAGAAAACTCCCAAACAATTTTCTATCTGAGTTTAGTCACAGATGCAAAGATGATTTTACAATTTCAGAGTAATATGAGGCAGGTTTCCAATTCTATACAGATGTATTTCTAATCAGGCACCTTGACATCATCTGGAGTAAAAGCAGGATCTCTGCATTTTCAGCAGTAATGGGGCTTCTATTTAAGCACTTATATTTTCTATTGTTATTTAATCTTTCACACCAGTTTTTAAAAGAAAATTATTATAATACTAAAGTTCACAGGCTGGAAAAGGGAAGCTGATATTGTTCTTTAAAAAAACAGTTACCAATCTGTGCCTTCAAAATGCAGTTTTTGATTCAATTCAGTTTAAGTAATTTCTTTATTCTGTTAAACTTATTTTATTCTGAACATTTCTTTTCACAGAGAACATTATCTACACATGTTGGGAGTTCACTGTCTGTAAATTATATACTACATAATTTGTAGTATATAACAGCTCTACTTACATAAATATGTATTATTTATAGTGTCACAGGTGAAGTACTAAAAGAAATTACACAGTCTGCCAAGAATCTTATTGCAAAAATAACTTGTCCTAAATGCTGAACGTGTGTAGTATTTTGGGGTTGATTTTCTTTCTGTACTATTTGGATCTTTTTAATTGTAACAAAATATTTAAAAAAACAATATTAGTACTTCTTATTCACCTCTGGCATAGGATGAATAAGGGCAGCTCTGGCATAAAATCTCTCATTTAAGTTCTTTGCTTTTTTTATATTATGTACAATGGAGCTAGTCCTGATCTCATTTATGTTACCTTTTAACATACCTGTTGGAACTTCATTAGCATGGTATATACTACTCCAGGTAGCTTTTCTGCACTGGCCTCTGTTTTATGTTACTATTTCTAAATCTCTGCTGAACGCTGAAGTAGCGTGTGCAGTATTTAATGTTCTAAAATGAACTCCAATCAATATCTTCGCCCTATATTTCTTCTGAAAATTGTACTGGTGCTGCAACAAAGCAAGGCATTTTCTATAGTGTTCCTGGTATTTCACAAAAAGAAAATGTATCCTGATTAATTTATTTCTAATTGCACAAATTTTTTTATATACTTTCAACACTTGTCATTGTTTGTGATAAGAACAGCATTAATCAATTCAAAACGAGACTAGAGGACATGCTTCTTAAATTACATTATAGATCTCTTCCCTATTCAGAGGGATTAATGTATCAGTATCACTTTGTAGTTTGGGCCACTAATAATCTTGAACTATCAGGAAAGCAAACATGGCGGCAATTCAGTAATTTTCTTCAGCTGCTGCCACCATGCACAGACTAAAAGACAAAACTTGGGAACACACTCCCAAACCTTCATGTAAGTATTTATCAGAGAAAGCACAGAATATTTTGAGTTGAAAGGGACCCACAAGGATGTATGGTTATTAAACATGCTTGCTTATTAATTAGAAGTGTACAATGCTTCATTCATGCAAAGAGCATAAACCTAAAAATTCAGTCAATTTACTAAGAACACAGATATCAGCTGTTGGTAAGAAAGCTGTCAGCTTTCCAAATATTTTATAGCTAAAAAACCCACATTGATTTATTATATTATTATTATTATTATTATTACTATTACTATTATTATTATTATTAACAAGCTACATTTCTTGTTTCTAATGCCCTCAAACATTAAAGGGCTCAAGGTCTGTTATGGTGATCTGCAGGCACCTCTCCAGGTTTTTGGCACATCTCTGCAAGCGAGCAAAACAATGGAAATCATCCCATGCAGAACTTGATGTGTACATCTGGAGGCTTCCAGATCTGCCACCTTCAGTGTTCACCCAATCAATTACCCAGTATCTAAATTTAAAAATGTGCTATTGGTTCAAGGCACCTTATTCTGGATGCCAACTGCACAATAAGATATTTGGTAGCTTTCTAGCTCGATTTTCAGAGTTCAATCTCAATAATTGAGAACAGCATTTTCTGCAGCTCATTTATAATTATACTGTTAAAAGACATAACAAAAAATCTCTAAGAATGTAATGAATGCATTAGTCAGTTCTTCAAAGTTGGGTACATAGGTAAGATCATTAAGAACTTTTGCAGTGTCCTCTGACAAGTGTAGGAAAGACAACATTTTCTTGCATTCATGTCAGTGAAATAAGACTTTTGTGATATACTTACTTTCTAACTATTGAACTCAACTCAGCATTTTAACATCAATCCAACTAAACCCTGTTATCACAATTCAGGAAGCAAATGAATGCAGAATACCCATGTAACACTCACTGTTAATCTCCAGTTTTGTAAGATATGGAGAGTAAAATGATTATGTATGTAATATTGACTTTACAGTTGCTGAAAAGTACTGCCTCTCTTCTGAAATTACATGTAGTTGGTATGTGTGGGATGATGTCTAGGGCTAACATTTAGAGGAGACTAAGAATTCTAGGTCAAACATAGAGCAGCAGTTGCTCCCTGGATGAAACACACTGCCTGGATGTAATGAGGTCGATATGCCCCCAATACACCAATAATCATCTGCTCAGAGATGGAACAGAGGGTGGAATGAAGTGAAGATTATGTGGCCTCCCTCCACTGAAATCCCAGCAGACAGAGGAACATTGTGGTTCTTGGAAGTTCTTGAGACTGTACTGTACATATTGGCCAAGGGAGATGGATTAAGGAGTTCTGCTGCTGAGCCAACAACCATATCAAACCCCCTCCTTAGATGCCAAGACATGACTATCTCCTCCTCACTAGGTATGGAGAGA
>WEIV01006966.1:17001-70337 GCA_013390005.1 Calyptomena viridis
TGACTAAAGCCACTCAAGCTCCACCCAAACACATAGTATAGAAGTAAGCTGGGGATAGGGGAAGAATTGGAGAAGACCTCCACCAGAACTGTTAGGATCAGTCAATAGGCTGAGCCTATCTTCTCCCCTCATAGGGACACCTTGGGTTACAATTATACTCTATGCAAATTAATTNTACTTTTGCAGCTAGACCCTATCACCGACAACCCACGAACCTTATTAACCTGTCACAATTTGTATTAATAAAGAGTAATAAATTAATATTAATAAAGAGAAATAAATTCCATACACTGTTAGCTTGTTATTGTATATTCCTTTAAGGTGCAGCAGGACCTGCTGAGGGGTCTCCATGTTATTGGCCTATCCCCCCTGACAAGGGCAGTTGAGTCACCCTCGATCCTGTGAATCTGTTGGTGAAGGGTCCCCTTACAGGATGCTGACAGACTGATTGGACAAAAGTGTCCAGACTTCCTTGGGGCACTGACAGACAAATAAATCACCAAGAGTTGAGAAAATCTTCCCTCTTAAAGAGTCAGGAAAATCCCCCCCTTTCAGGTGACAGTATGAAAAAACCATCATATTTCAAACTTTAAACAGCATGAGGCATGTGAAATAATTTTATCTGCTTTAGCAGAAAAGTTTTATAGGATTAAAAGAATTCAAAGATTGAACTAGATCCATATAGCATTCCTCTCAATAACACCAGCCCAGCAATCTTTATGATAGAGAACATGGATTTAAAATTTCTGTGAGGAGAAAAAGAAAAAATGTAAATCTAATCCCTCCATCTTGGAGAACACTGGTTATGCTTTAGGAGGTTTTCATTTCTAATACAGCTTTCACATAATCTGGTGAGACAACAGCACCAAATCACATCGTAGATAGCACAATCAAATCAATTAGTTACAGTCTTTTTCAGGTACTTTTCTAAACCAAAGCTTTCTGAACTTGTGTTAGCATACAGTTAACCAAGGCAGCAGTGTGTGCTGAAAACGAGAGAAAATCTTTGCTTGGATCTGTCTTCCGTAGGTTGACTAAAAGCCATATTTTCCTAGTTTCAGCTGGGATGGAGTTAGTCTTCTTCCTAGCTGGTACAGTGATGTAGTGATGTAGTTTGGGTTTAGGATGAGAATAATGTTGATAACACACTGATGTTTTAGTTGTTGCTAAGCAGTGTTTACACTAAGCCATGGACTTTTCAGCTTCTCACCACAGCCCACCAGCAAGGAGTCGGGGGAGGTGGAGGGGCACAAGAAATGTTGAGAGGACACAGTTGGGACAGCTATGACACAAAGTAGTCAAAGGGATATTCCATACCATTTGACATCATGGTCAGTATACAGTGGGAAAACTGAGGGCTTCTGCTCAGAAACTGGCTAGGCATGTGTCAGCAAGTGGTGATCAATGGCATTGTGCATTTTTTTTCCTCTATTTTAACATTAGTATTACTATCATCATCATCATTATTATTTCCCTATTAAACTGTCTTTATCTCAATCCATGAATTTTACTTCTCAATTCTCTCCCCCCTCCCAGTGTGGGAGGGAGTGAGTGAGCAGCTGTAGGGTGTTTAGCTGTCAGGTTATACCAGAGCATATGTGTTTAGCCAGCCCAAACACAGACACCAGTCTATCCACCTTGAGAGATTACATACTGCACACCTCCTAGAGAGGACCAAAGTGTTTTATTCACTAATCCCATGACAGCCAATGCAAGGCCTCCTGTCTGATGTGTGCGCACATTCCTATGATCTCTCCTCTGTAACACCAGAGGCTCTATTTGTCCCTCACTCCCTTGCTGTCTTTAGTTCTGCAAACTCAACATCCATTCCTCCTTACCCAAGAGTACCCTTTAGCCAGAAAGCAGAGAGCCCTGTGGTCTTCCACATTTCACCACACTCCCATCCTCATTCAGCTTTTAATTTGACACTGTTCAACTACAAACATTTTTTTCTTTCAGTGTAAAAAAATTCTGTTCAGCTGCTATGCTGAAAAGCCTTGAAAACATGCTACTGGGGACTTTGATGCACTCACAAATCCCAAAATATTAAGAATATAACTCTGCTATATAAGTAGCATAGAACCACATCTGTGATAAATTTTCCCTCTTTTTCTAGTTTTGTTTCTTTATTGAACCAGTAGAGTTGTATTCACTGACACCAAGAACATTTCTGGAAACCTGGAGCAGATTTGATTTAGAAATACCCTTATAAAATACACACAAAGGTATATAGTTCACCTGAGTAAAAATTTATCCAAATATTTGAGCTGGATAAAGACATACCCAAGGATCATCACAATGCTAGCCTCACATTAAAAAGAAAGCTACATGAGTAAGCAAACACCTTTCCTTGTTTCAGATTTACTACAGTTTAATCTCTAGCTTACATAAGATGATTTTTCTACATTTGCTTTCTTGTTCACATGTGATTAATTTTATTGAACTTGATATGAATATTAAAGATTCTATGTGGAAATTTACTACTCCTTTTACAAGGAAGGACTCAATAAAATGTAGCAGCTTTAAGCAGTGTTAGCTACACCATATCATGCTAGCATTCTCTTCTGAGAGGAACCTGATTACCCTGTCTTCATGATTCTCTATTACTGTCTTCCAAACAATTATTTTTAAAAGCAGCAGGAACCCTGTTAACACAGTAGTGTTAATGTTTCTACAGAACCTTCTGTTATACAGAAATTACTACTTCTCTTTATTTGCTATTCTACTACTGTAGCAAATTCTCAGACAGTACAAATTTTCCCCCAAACTGAAAAAATATCATATGAATCTGCCAAACTATGTTAGGTAATGGCTACACATTTCTACAAGCAATCTAAGAACTTTTTTTTTGAATGGGTACAGTTTTTCAACAAGAGTAAATATTATAGACCTCAGGCTGTTTACAATCCCATTAATTGTTACAAATTTCTAGTTAGTATGGTGAATCGTACAAATTTCCTTCAATCCCTAAAAATCAGAAATTGTCTGACAATTTCAACCTTAAGATCCTTTTTCCTACTCCCTTTCTCCTCAGAAAACACTAGACAAAAACTCCAACAGATGAATGTTTTCTGACACAATATAACAATAAAGACTCAAAAGCTGGAAAATTCTACAAATCTCAATACATGTTGTTATACAAAAATCTCAGGATGTTAATAAGCATTCTCGTTATTTTTTCTCCAGACCAGTGAAGCCTAACAACAGTAATTACTCTCTTTACCTGTACAGTCCTTTCTGCTACAAAATACAGACTGACAAGGAACAACAGTATATTGTTTGTGTTAGTTGTCTTTCTTTTACTGTATCTGAAGAACACATACTAAATACTATGTTCCATTCAGTTTGGTAAGAAGAAGAAGAAGAGGGAACAGAAGTCTATTTAAAAAGAATTCGAAACGGCCTGACTGGAATTACTGCGTACAACCTTCTTCACCGAAATAAAGCTGCTGATTGTTCTATAGGCTGTGTGGTGTTTCAGTTAAAAGCAAAAAGTGGCCTTCATGAAAGATTATCTGAGTTAACAAAAATGTGGTTTGCAATTATAACATAATCATCCACTATCATACAAGACATGCCTTAAAATTCTGAATCAGTGTTTGTTGAGCTAAAAAGATGCCTGGTTAACAAAAAAAACCCAACAAAACCAAATCAAACAAAAAAAAAACCACCCAGAAAACAAAAGCACAGAAACAAAAGGTTTTATCTAGCGGAAATGCTTTGCAGTGCTCAAATTCTGATGCATAGAGGTAAATATCTCAATAGAAAATGAAGAAGTCAAACATGAAAAAAATTCCCAAGTTCCTTAACATTGAGAGGCTGATAATTGACAAAATAATATATATATATTCACTTTATAATGTTCCAAACAAAATATCATTAAAAAATTTCTCAGCTACGAATAAAAATCACAGCAGCAATAGGAGAGACCTAGATGAGTTTAGTCTGTGCACCTGTTTCTGAAAATTTATTAGACAATTGGTGGTTTTTTACAGTTACTGTAAAAGCTATTTTAGAACTAATTGGAAATTATAATGTGAATGAAAAGTTTAAGAATTAAGTTATTAAATGCCCTCTGAACAATCTTTTATCAGTTTGATAGGCTTACAGGATACTGAAGCAGTTAATAGGGAGTTGAGCATGCTTAAAAAAAAAAAAAAAGGATTTTTCTGCCTGATAAAGCACAGCTGCAGAACTCCTTATTGCTGTTCTGAATGTGAATTGGCATGAAAAGAGATTTCCTCCTCAGTTTTTAATATTTTATTAATTAAAAAACCCCCAATCTTTCTTTGCTTTCATTAAGCGTGGAAAAGCTTCATTAATATAGAAACCACTGTAAGTTTCTGGCCCCTACAACAGTCCTCCCATGACAGCAATAGTGACATATCAACAATCAGTATTCTGTATCCTAATGGTGGTTTTCAACCAAGCCTCATAGTTCAGACGGGGGCAGTAAAAGCTTATGCTATCCCTTTAAGGCTTTCTTGATGTCTTTTGGCATTCTTTTATAATTACAGCTTTTACTGTAAGCACTGTACTGAAGGCATTGTGCTGCAATTGAGTGCAGTGGAATTATTTGAGATCACTCTAAATGCCACTTTTTAAACAACTAAACTGGAGAACATTTACTTTCCTTTAAGAATACAATCACAACAAGAGCAAATATGCAATTAACTATCAAAATAAAATGCTGGTCTGGGAGATTTGGACAATTTTCACACAATTGCATAACAATAACTTTATCCCTCTCCATTTCCAAGTTCCCTCTAAAGTCTCCAAGCAACAACAGATTACACTCACATATTTCTTACAGTTGTAAAAATTATGTATAATGGAAGAAAAGTATTAAAAGTGTGATTTCTAAGAGCTGAAGATACCAGGTTTGTAAGAGACAAATATCTAAAGTATTGGTGCTGTATGCATGAATGGAATGTGTCAATGTGTACGAAACATACTGAATGAGGGTTTGCCAATAAGATGGAAAGGATTGAGCAGATGTGCTTTGCACCAAATGATTTTCATATTTCAATGTGACAAAATAGATGAGCCACATAAAGCTTAATTTCAGTTGCAAATTGCAAGCTGGAATAAGTTCCAGAATAGTAAACAATTAGCTGCTTTATTTTCTTTTTAATAAGACTAAATTACCAGATAATATCTATTGGCATCAACTTGGCTAATAAAAATCTGTTTAATAGGATTTGCCATTTTTCCAGTTGCTATCATGATCAGCTTTGCATTTTGATTATCTTTAAACTTTGCCTCAATTTTCTCATAGAAAAGCTCTCAGTAGTAATTGCTTTAACATTTATTCCAGGTCAAGTGGTTAAGTATGAATAATGATGTGTCAAAAATGTACAGTAGTGCTGTCAATAGAGCAATTACCATTTAGCTAGAGATTATTATGGCAGAAGAGCACATTAACTGGGCACGGTAAACAGAACAACAAAGAAAGAAGGGGCAAAGGGAACAAACTGTTTTCAAAACCTGCCAGTGTTATACAGTTTGTGTTACTGCCAAATATTACTTGTTACATAAGAGCAATTAAGCCTGCAATCAGCTTCATTCGGCAGCATTGGATTAGAATGTTTCCAATTAGAAAAAGAAGTTAGAAGCATGTTTCTAGAACACTGGTTTAATTTTTTACAATAATCTTAAAATGGCTTCGTTTTCCCTTGCACGCTTTGTATTGCTGTTTGAAAAGTGATCGTCAACTGGCATTGTACTTAAAGCTTATCCAAATCACTAGGCAGCACACTAATGAAAACATAGCATATGTCTGTCTCTGGTCAGTGGTGGTGCTGTAAAAGCTAACATTTTTTTTCCACATGATTTTTATAGGAGGGATGTTATGATTTGATGTCAAATTACAATGTAATGCATTACTGACTAACCTGAAAAAAGTTTAACAGAAAGTCACAGGTCAAGATACGTTTTCCTACATAGTCTAATAACTAGCAATCATTTTGGTATTATTCTTTTAACTAAAGCACCATCACAAATATGAAGTTCTGCCTACAAAAGATATTTGTTCAGGTATATCTTTAGATAGATCTCTAACCCTACTAAACACATGAAAATTACAGTCTGGCAGAGCACAGAATTGTGTCCTCTTAAGAACTCTCTCCTCCAAGAGCAAAAGCCATATGTAATTATCTAGTCTGTGCACATCGGCTCAGGAACTAAGCAATCTTTAGAAACTCTCAAGTTAAAAATGTATGTGCCATACAGCCTTCAACTTAAAATATTCAAAATTATTCTTGTAAAAACCTACAGGTATGCGTGTGTAAATATAGATATATATATATAAATATAATCTTGATTTCTGCATGTCTTTTTATTCTAACTCCTCTTGTTCTCAGCATGGGACAATTACAAGATGATCCAAATTAGTGAGTATTGCTTCAATTGCTTCTGAGTGGTAATTGGAAATCTTCATGACATTCCACTACTAGACAGAAGAAGGAAGGCACTCCTTATCCTGAGAAATATACGTGTTTCACAATTAGATGAAGCTAAGCTTCAACATGGAAGTGGAGATACAACCCCAGTAGGTCATTCTGTATATCTGTTACGTCCATAGGTGAACAGACATTATGAGCTATGTTGGACTTTCATAAACGGAGGTGACAGCAGATGCCACTTCCAGATGCAGGCTTTATTGAATACCCAGTGTCTGAAAAAACTGGTCAGTCTTTGAGTTCCCTGTTTTGGAAGTATGAACATTCTCCCTATATTCAATTGGAAATTATTTTAGTTAACCTCCACTGAGAAAAAATGCCCAAATCACCTGAATTGAAAAAAATAAAAATGTACCTCTGTCAAGAAGGAGCATTACATAGAAAGCAACTACTTTTTTGAGGTGGGAAAGAGATTAAATCTTTATTTCTACCTATGCTTTTGACATTTTCCATGACATCAGTATAAAATATTTATAAAGAAGAGAATTGAATAGTACTGAAAGAAAGTAATTTGTGTCCTTGAGTTATAATTACTGATATTTTTATCTTTAGATAAATTTTAGAACTATATAGCAATATAGGTGCTATTCAGCCACGTCTTCAAGGAAAGCTTATAGCAATTTGAATGCAAACTTAATTGCAAATGGATTAAAACCTTGAGTTTTCCCTGCTTCCATGGCTTTACAATTTCCTGCAATACATTTCTGAATGTATCTCTCATAGAATCTGAAACTTTTCTTGGGCCTTCATGAATTGCCAATGCAATTATTGTGTTCTTCTTTACACAGTGCCTGTAATAAGCACTGTGATCTAATGACAAGCATCTTCCAAGATCAAGCAGCCACATAGAGTCTTTTGAATCCGAATTATTAGTGAAACCTACTGTTTTCACTACTGAACTTGATCAGAGTGCTAACACAACTTATACAATGAAAATTAAGAAAATCGGATGTAAAGCCTATGAAAAGTTAAAATTAATTTTTATGTGCCTACATACTGTAAATCAGCCAGTGTCAATAAGCAGCAATTTGTATATGATTCTTTCCTATTGTATTACTTGAATTACAACATCACACTGTAGTAGATAGTAGACTTGTAGTACAGTCCTCTGTGATTACAACTAAGAAAGACAGGCAAGCAATTTATGTTAGCCTTCATGATTTTTAAAGGATGGAAAACATTTGTCTATCATCTTTATAAACAATTTTAAAGTAGCTTTTAATAGTTGGAATATCAGAGAATACGATTCTCTGATTCGGACTCAGGACTGAAGTACTCATAAATCTGTGCAAAATAGGACAAGGTACAAGCTACCATTTAAAGTGCAGCTAAACCCCATATATGCCATACCTCACCTCAGTCCACACACACAGGTTACATGGAGGTCTTTGGAATTTACCTAGGATTTTATGTTCTGGCTTTCCTCACTAAAGTGTACATAGTTACAGGGACTGGGATTGGTTTGTCACTATGTGGGTATAACCAAAACCTGTATATTCTATATCCTCTATGTAATTTCTGATGGGCTGTTAATAAGCAATCATTGGTAGCTGCTGCCTAGAGCACACTTCATACCTCAGGCCACAATAAATAACGAAAGATATCTGGGGAGACACTGACACCTCCACACCCAGCTGGAGGGATCCTCCCCACTAATGGGCCCAGCTACACTGACACAAGAGGCATTTACAATGGCCCGCATTATCAAAGAATCCAAAAATATCCCACCACTCACAGAGTTAAACCACTCATTGTCAAACTCCCTTCCCTTGGGGGAGACACTGGGCATTCCCACCTGAACCTGGGAATATATAATCTTTGGGTTTTGGGACTTGGGGTACCATTCATCGGATCCAGAGGGGGAACAGAACTCCAGCAGGACTGTGACTGCCACTCTCAAGGAGACTGCCATCATTTCTTCAACTGAACTGCGATCATCATCCCGACTATTTGCTTTCCTGTCCTTCTGCTTTGCACCCAGTGGGACCATGCAGTGCTTGGCACAGGAGCTAACCAGCACAGTGCTGTCCTCCCCACCAGGGGGCTGGGTTGTACTTTGTCCTTGTGGGTCAAAGCCAGTTTTTCTACCTTGTGTCATTGTATGTATTGTATTCTTTTTAGTAAATTCTATTGTTTGAAAATCTATTAAAATTATTTTGATTAAGTTTAATTATTATGATCTGCGCTCATAAAAATCATGTACAAAATTTGTCTTCTGCCTTGTAGAATCTATTACAAAGAAACAAATTAGAACAGTACTAGTAGAGATAGAGGCAGCCTTAAGGAGACTTGAGTTCTGAAGGAAGATATAGAGAGATGGTCAAGGTAACAAAAACACGAAGAGGAAAATAGTTCTTTAAAAACACAGAAACAGATAAAATAAAAGTTTTGAACTATATTAATAATGAAAAATAGTTAAGCAATTTAGAAGACAACATACAGGCAATGAGGCTGGGGAAGGGAAGGGACTGGAGCACAAGTCGTGTAAGGGAGCTGAGTTTTTTTTAGCCTAGAGAGGAGGAGGCTCAGAGGAGACCTTATCACTCTCTACAACTGCCTGAAAGGAGGTTGTAGCCAGGAGGGTATTGGTCTCTTCTCTCAGGCAACCAGCAGTAGGATAAGAGGGCACAGTCTTAAGCTGCACCAAGGGAGGTTTAGGTCAGACATCAGGAAGAAGTTTTTTACAGAGAGGGTGATTGGGCATTGGAATGGGCTGCTCATGGAGTCACTGTCCCTGGAGGTATTTAAGAAGAGACTGGATGTGGCACTGAGTGCCATGAACTGGTAGACAAGGTGGTGTTAAGTCAACGGTTGGACTTGATCTCAGAGATCTTTTCCAACCTAGTTGATTCTGTGATAAATACACTTCCTTATTAGTAATCTCATATAAGTAATTGGGAAAATTCATACAGTAGAAGATGATTCTAAAAGTGCTCATGTGCCTGCTTATACCTTACAGTCATCTTTGGTTTCACAGGATGAATTCAGTGCCGTATATCAAAAAATCGCAAATTATTAATTTACTGTCCTAATACACTGTCTCACTTAATTAGAAACACCAATCATATTAAATGGTCAAAAATGCATGGCCATGGTTATATAGAGCAACATAAGTAAAATATTGTGCTAGTAGTTGATTGTCCTACTTCGTGATTTGGAACAAATACATTCTCTCCATGTGGAAACAAATTGAAACTTCCAAAATGATAGGAATTTTACAGTCAAAATTTACCTGATATGCTAAAAATACTTAAATTTCCATATATTTACCTCAGGATAGTTTAATACATATGCAGTGTGGAAAAAAACCTGAACAAAAAAGAAAGGACTAGAAGCTAAAATAAAAGATGAAAAGTTCATTAAGAAAAAAAGACCTTAATTTTGTGCAATATTAAAAAGCAAAGCAATCTTGTACAATAAATAATTTGCTTTGCTGGTTTTTTTAGGTACTAACTCCAAATGGCATGGCTAACATAATAAAAAAATTATTAAGAAAATTGTATTAAAAAGAAATGTGTTATTTGAAGAAAATATTGTCTATTTATTTTTTTTTATTTTGAACAAACTCATCTTTCTCTTTTCTGGAACAATATATTTATTTGCATATATTTTCCCTTGCAAAGATTTCTTCTTCCAGGAGTTTGTTTTGCCTCTTTGTGAAAGAGGTTTAACTTGGAAGTGGTGAACGAGCAGGATATTATAAAATTTCAATTATTTGCATTGCGTTGCACCTCTGATAGGTATTTCAATATTAACCCTCCCCCTTTGTCTCCCCGTTCTCAAATCTAATGTAATAAGAAACTGCATTTATGTTAATCACAATAAATCAGGAATAAGTATAAATGAAAGGAATGCTAATAGAAATTACAACTGGAAAAATGTACTGAATCATATTTTAATTAGATTTTCTAATTAAAATAATTAATAATTTTCTAGATTCTAACTTTTATTTGCATTTTTCTGAACAGACATTATATAGTAAAACTTGTGGTTTAACATGTTACATCAGAAATATCAAGTCCAAAAGCTAAACTTTTATCTTTAACAGAACCCCTGAAATCTCTCACCTTATTTTACTCACTAATACAGTAATAACATAGGACTTAAAATTATTCAATAAATTAAAAAATTAAAAGCAAACATATGGCACTATGAAAAGGCTACAGAGAGGAAGTGATACAATATTTTACTATGTTGCCTACCTGCATTTGGTTGTGTGCTGGGTGCTCTGCAAATACAAAAGAAAAATCAGGACTTCTGTCATACAGAAATAAAAATTAATAATCTTAATAACATATAAAATTGGAAGCTGAAAGAACACATAAAAGTGTTCCATGGATGTTCACATAGGTGTAGTGGAAGACTATGGCAGTTGTAGAAAATGTTCTCATTCTTTTCCCCTTCAAGACACAATTGAAGAGTATAATACAACATACAGTAGAAAAAGGTCTTGAAAGTGCACAGAGCCATGTAAATGAAAGATGATGGAGTCCAATTGCGATAATAATTTAGACTTTTAGGAGTCTCTATCTTCCATTGTAATCTTAGCCAGTTACACAATTAGGAAGATCAGGTAATTTGTGGTCATCTTGTGGCATGCTAGAGACCAGGAAATGTGTGAAATACTGACTTTAAGATATTTTACACTGGGGTTTCTATTTCAGAGTTCCCTCTAGTATTTACTAAATAGATAAAAACCCTTATAACCTGTAAAAACATATTATCTCTAAATATCTATAAATAGACCATTAATAAAAACCTTACCAGAAAAACCTGTCATGCTGAAACTTAAGGACTAAAAGGCACTGTAAAGTTACCCGTTTTATCCTATTAATGTAATTGCCGGTGCCATTCTTCCAGAAAGCCCTAATACTTAAATAGGAGAAATAAAAAAAAAGTGGATTTCATTAAGTCATTTGCTTTTTGCTGTTCAATTTAAGTCAGTTTCAGAGACTTTAAATGAGGATTTGGATTGCTGACCTACACCAAATCCAACCATCTCTCATCGTGTCTTAGGTCATTAAATGAAACAACAAAGATTAATAATGTTTAAATAAACATCTAGACTATATAATGCAAAACAGAATACGATAATATTTGTTTCATGCTCAAAGGTTGAATATTCAGTACCAATCTTTTTTTCCCCTTCCTTTCTCCTGGATTAGACAGGAGAATTTGATTTTCTGTGCCTTTATTGAAAAGAATTTCTCACAACTTTCCCTTGTTAATTAAACAGTAATGTCTACCCATAGAATGTCACTAAGTGTCCAGATTATTACACTTCTTCTTACTTCTATTCTCTCCCCACACTTTTGTATATCATAGGATCAAAGGATCATTCAGGTGGGAAAGAATCTCAGTAGATGTTCAGTTCAGCCTCCTGCTCAAAGCAGGGCCTACACCAATTTAACACCGGGTTGCTCAGAGCTTTGTGTAGTTGGGCCACAGCCTCATAGGTACAATACTTAATTATAAGAAGAAACCTTTCTTTAGCTAATCAAAACCTCCCCTTCTTCAGTCTGTGACTGTCGTCTTATCATCCCGCCATGCACTACTGTGATGAGCCTGCCTCAGTTTCTTACTCATAATCCTGTAGGTATGAACAGGCTGCTCCTAGCTCCCCCTCAAAGCTGTGTCTTCCTCCAGGAAGATACAAAGCTGTATCTTCCTTCCTTAGCCTATTCTCACAGCATCTTTAAAAACAAATATTTATTTTCTTCCTTGCAAGGAACTTCTTTATGAGGGGAAGTGGAGAGGCAGGAACTGATTTCTCCTCTCTAGTGACCAGTGACAAGACCCAAGGGAACAGCATGAAGCTGCGTCAGGGGAGGTTTAAGTAGGTAAAGGTTCTTCCCTCAGATGGTGGTTGGGGACTGGAACAAGCTCTCCAGGAAAGTGGACCCAGCACCAAGCCTGACAGAATTCAAGAAGCATGTTCTCATGCATGTGCTGTGATTCTTGGGGCTGTCCAGTGCAGGGCCAGGAATTGGACTTTGATTGTTGTGGGTCCCTTCCAATTTCCAATCACATTCTGTGAGTCTATAAATCTGGTATTATCAGGGCTTTGCATGCCACTTGTTTTTGTGTTCATAAACGCTAAAGAATTGCTGTCAACAGGAAAACTTTTTTTTTAAATTACCTAGAAAATTTTTTTAAATTTTGTGAAGAATTTGGAAAATAGCATATTGAAGTACTTCTCTGGTGAAGTACCTAGTAGAAAAATCTTAAATTCTTCTTGTAAAATCAGTGGTCATACGTAGTTCATGACTTCTTCCTAATTTTCTCATTTAGGTTACTGAATCACTGACAAAATAATTTTGATCAGCCATCCAGACCTGACTGCATTCGAATGCCCCTCTCGTTTGAAGAAAATTGTAGCAATATTTTCAGGATCCAATTTTACCTTGGAAATAGATATTCTGGAGATTTGGAAAGAGTGGATAATATGTGTGACAGTTTCTAAGTCTCCTGGAGTACAAGAACTTCAGCTCAGTTTGCAATAAGTTCTAGAAACAATGCCAATACAGATCACTCAAGTCAACAAAGATAGTTCTCTAAGTTGCAGGCAACAAAAGATTTTTCTGAGTGTTGTGGTTTTAAGTAGCCAGAGTTTTTTATTAGCTGAGGGGCTAGGAGAGAGGCTTCTTTAAGAAGCTGCTGGAAATTTCTCCATTTTAGCACACCTACTGTTAGCTCCAAGCTAGCCAAGGTTAGCTGGTAACGCCTCTGTGATAACATATTTAAGAAGGAGAAGAAGAAAAAAAAGGCAAGGCAGAACATCATGGCCACTTAAGAGAGAGGAGAGTGAGAAGTTTGATTAACACCAAGGTTGGTGAGAAGGAGAAAGAGAAGATGTCTTAAACACTGGAATAGGGCCCCAGCAACCCGTGGGGGACCATAGGGAGCAAAGATTCGCCTGCAAACCCGAGGAAGACTGGAAGACTCCACGCTGGAGCAGATAAGTGCTGAAAAAAAGAGAGGCTGTGATCCTGTGGGATGTTTGATATCTGTGTCTGGAGCGGGGGCCTGATAGAGTCTTGTAGGCCGTGGGAAGAAGAGACCCATGCTGGAGCAGCCAAACAGCCGACACCTGAAGGACTGCACCCTAGGTAAAGTGACTTATGTGACAACAATACCTGAAAAAAAGCTGTTGTCAGTAAAATGATAAGTCCACGAAGTAGTTTTGTAACAGACTGTTTTGGGAAACAAAACCCCCATGGGAAAAAAGTATGGGATTGGATTTCTTTTTCTCTTTCTTTGAATCTGTGGCAGGAATAACATCTGACCGTAACTCCCCTACTCCTGTCTTCCCGGGCTGCTGGGGGAAGGAGGGAGATCTTTGAAAGGGAGCGGGGGGGGAGAAAGATGTCTGTAACATCTACTTCTCACTCTTAAACTCTTAAGCTCTGATTTGAGCAGTAGTGAATTTTTAATATTCTAAGTTAGAGCCTGTTTTGCTTGTGAAATAGTTAATACAAAGTTCTTTATGGTCCTTATCACAATCCTTGTGAAACCTTTCAGTTTTTCCTCTCCTCTGTCCGTTTGCAGGGAGGAGAGTGGGAGAGTGTGGGGGTGTGTGTGAGTCCTTATTTACACTAATTTTCAATGCATTAGTGACTTTGAAGAGTATATCAACTCAGTTTGAGCCTGAATGTATCTAGAGAAGATATTCTTCATTCTTTGGAGAAAAAGTCCATTTGTATCCAAGCCAAAATCCCGAAGTCTTAGAACCTTGCATCACAACTATTAGAGGCCATGATTCAGGACAGCGGGTAACTGAATGTAGGAAAAATATGTCTCTACAAGGTGAATTATTTGAAATTAAATATGACCAACAGCAGAATAAATGAAGCTAATTCAGTAAATATAAGTATTTCATAGAATGTATGAAGTCCAACCAGTGATTTGAGACAGCTAGTTCAAGGCACCAGAAATAAGCCTAAAAAAATGAATGCCATCATAAAAATTTCCAAATGACAACAAAGGCCCTGAGACAAAAATCCTATGTAACACTGTCAGGCTTTTGGTATCAGGTTTGTAAATTTCACAGGTCTAAATAGGGTTTGTAAGAAAAATTTAAAGAGTAACACCTCAGAAAAGTAACAGCCAAACAATTCTAGAACCTCAAATGTTACACTGAAGTCCTTACAGATCATACCTATCACATTTTCCTTATTAAAAAGATCAAACCCACAAAATTTCTCTTTAAAGCCACACCACATTTTATCTTATACTCAGTTTGATGCCCATGCGTGCTTGAACTACTCTTCATTATTCTTTAAAGGTTCCCAGATTAAAAAAATTCTCCTTTCCCTTGGCATTATGACATTTAAGTGTAAACAATTCTCCCTTTTATCTGCTACTTGTCTTTTTAAGTTTTCAGACCACCCACTTTGTTGAGCCAGTGACAACTGAGCATATCTATGTAAATATAGCTGCACTTTGTGTAACTAGCTGTGGTGTAGTTAAAACTATGTTATTAGGCACAAACTGATGAACTCTGTTGGACTGTACCAGTCATATGCAGAGTCCATCCATCTACATCTGCACTGTGTTCCCAAGATTTTTGTGGACTGGCCCTTCCTACTTTTTCATGCCTAATTGAGGAATTCAGAACACTGCAGTATTGCATTTGACTCTGCATTACCTTCAGAATACACTTAAACTAGGAGCCTTAATGCCATTCTTAAAATAATAAACTTTCAAAAGGAAGGGTGCTACATATGGGATGTGCAGCAACTTCCAAGCTGGTGTCCAGAAATATACTGTTTCATTATCTGGGGCATTCCAGCCCAGCACTAATTCGGATAATGGAAACTGTGACTGAAATATTTACTGTTCTCGCATCATATTGTATGTCATACATTCCAATAGATTATTAACAAACCCTTGTAGTGGAGCTGCTATTTTTTTCCATATTGTTCTTATGTATTCAGCATTGTGCATGAGGGATTTTCTCAATTTCCCCAAATGATACATAATAAACATTTTTTTGCTGTCACCTCTAACTTGGCATCATTAATACTATATGATAGTATTGGGATGGAGCCTTTTTTATTTTGAAAGTGATCTTTTCCAATAATTTATCTAATCTTTCTATAATGTCCCTTTATTGACAATCTTAAAATAGTTGGGTTGGACCTATCAAATATTTTGTATATTGTTGCATTGCAGGGGTCTGAGAGGCAGGAAATATAATGAGAAGGCTAGATTTCATTAAGTTTCTCAGGTGTTTATTTAACTATTTGCGTGACGGCATTCTACAGTCTAATCCTAAACTAAACTATCTCTACTGCATCTAAACCTAATTCTAAGCATAGCTTACCTTTCTAGCAGACTCTGTGTCCACGCCCCCAGACAGTGTGTCTAGCTGGGCCTGGCACGACTCTCTGCCCAGCCATGTCTCACAGCCAGGCAGAGGGTCTGCTCTCTAAGAAGTCTGCAAGATGTCTGCCTGCTTCTTCCTACGGAGTTACAGCTATATAAGACCTTATATTGTTTACATTAATCACCCAATGACCTAGAGATCAGTTTCTCCTTGTCCAATTACAAGAATCAGGCCATGTCCAGTCACAGCCTCACTTCTACACATGCCCAGGCAAAAATTAGCCTGCAGCATGGGCCTACAGTATATTTGCAGAAGTCCCAATAAACATGGATGAGAAGATCCTCCAAATACATTAATAAATGTAAAATACAATGGAAAAAACCAGTAAGTGTCATTTAGAATTGCTAAATCATTGCAAGTTTGTCATTCTGTATGACATCAGAGGCTTTTCGTTGATGGACAGATGACATGCGCCACAAGATGAGAATTCATGAATTCTAATTGAAAAATACATGAAAAAAATTAGGATGATTTAAGGAATCAGTCTATACGCAGCCCATAAAAACATATAAGTCTGATGTCTTCTTTTGATGTGGATCAAGTGCTGACAGGTTGCTACACATGTTCTTCAGTCTCAATGCATAAGGGAACTGCTAACCTTAGCAACTCTTCTTTAACAATCAAACAATAACCACACTAAAAAGCATCCTAGGAAGGAAGACAGTTGTGTCAAGATTGATTGGAAAGAAAGGAGTTTCTAGAGATACAGAACATTTGCCATAGAGAAAGGGTGATATATAAACTAGGATAGGGATATTAGGGAAAAAAGGAAAAAGTCTCTAATTTTAAAAAAGATATCTGTGACGGTGCTTTCTATGGTTTTATACATCTGTAAAGGTTTTATGTACAGTTCTGTTACCTCTCAGTTATATTATCTGTAAATGGACTGCTCCGGTCTCCCTTCCCTTTCCCACTTGGTTCCTCCTAGGATTGTTATCCCCTTCCTCAAGTGTATTCCCCTTCTTGGACCCCTCTTCCCCTATCTCATATTTGTCCCCAGCTCCTCCCCTTCTTCTAGTCCTTTCCCTGTCAATCTAGGTTATTCCATCCCTTACAGGTTTGAATAGAAGGCCTCTGGCTTCTAGTCCTGTCTGTCACCCCTAAACCCCACCTTCCCTTATCCCTGGTTGGTCCTTTTCCTCTCCCCTCCCCTCAGTTGCACCCCCTTGATAAGATCGTGTTCCAGGTTGTTAAGCTGCTCTCTTGAGTAGGCTCTCCTTGGGGTCGGACCCCCAAGCTGGGCTCTGTTTCACCCAACTCAGAGAGTAATTTTCTGCTTCCTTCGGCAGGCAGTAGCCAA
Organism: Calyptomena viridis; assembly: GCA_013390005.1. Classification (NCBI taxonomy): domain Eukaryota; kingdom Metazoa; phylum Chordata; class Aves; order Passeriformes; family Eurylaimidae; genus Calyptomena; species Calyptomena viridis. Next base: position 34,151 of record WEIV01006966.1, read on the forward strand.
AGGTCCTTCTCCAGGGGCACTGGTTAGGGACAGGCATACTGACCACACTCAAGAAACCCCTTGCGAGGTGTGTGGCAGGGTGCACCGCCTGGCTAGTGGCTCCAGAGTCGCCGGGTTCCCCGACCTCTCCTGTGGAGAGGTGCTTGGTGACCTGGTGCCCAGACATCTGCCTCGTGGCCCTCAAAGGTGGTTGCCAGCTAGCCCGGGCTCGAGCAGGGTTTGGAAAACACAGCCATCTGAGAAGGCACCATGGCAGATATCTTTAGTCAAAGGTCAAGTCATGGAAGAGAAAGACAAATAATGATTTAGGTGTTTAGAAAAGTAAGATCAGGATATTCCAGAAATTCTTCTAAGTCAACAGAAGAAACATGAAAAGGAGGCATGCAAATTTAGCTAAAATTTAAATTTATATAGGAGAAGACTTCGGAAAGAGTAAAAAAAGATATTCACTCTAAGTCTCTATGCTTCTTATCCCAGTACTATCAACAATTAATAAAGGAATTCTACATCTAGTGATTGAGAAAACTTGGAATTTGAACTATTGTGTGGCTCCCTAACATGTGGGACTGCTCAGCTGGAATATCAAAAGCTCATGCTTGTTCACAGGGGATTAATTCTACTTCATGGGTTCCAGGAAGACTCGGATGAAGTTCATTTAAAAGTTTTATTGTGCTAAAAAGGGTCAGCTTTGCCCAAAATAGAACTGTTTATTGTTAGTTTTACTCTCATCTTTGTTCAGATGGACAGATCAAAGTATTAGGTTTGGATATGTCACTGAATGGCATCTGTAGTCAGCAGTTTTTGTAACAGACATTCTCAAGCTGAAGAGGTTATGTGTTTTTGGGAGAAGTACCTCTTGCATATCATGGGTAGAAAGTTTTTATAAAAAAGGAAAGTTTTTATAAAAAAGAAATTACAACTTAGTCCCTGTAACTCTGTTAGCAGGGCTTCAGGCAAGCATGCCCATGGAGTGTTCTAGATCCCAGTGTGGCACCTGGCACCTTTGGGAGACAAAACCCAAGAATGTGGATTTGCGATAGCTGTATTGCCACAAAACCATCCATGCTCCAGGAGAAGAAAGCTATTTCACATTAAAATCTTGAGATGTAGCAGCGGAGATGATCCTGAGAGTTACAATCTTCATAGACTCTAGCATCCTAAACCTGGAGATAATAAACAGCTAATATATAACTGCTAATATTAACAGTGAGTCTATTACTAATTTTTATCCTTCATGTTTTCCATAGTATGTCTTTCTTTTCATATACATCTACACATGACATGAGCTGTAATTTAGGTAGACTTTTGGGGTTTATTTATTTAGAAAATCTTTACATTTAAATACCGATAAACAAAGTCTTAGTGGAAAGACCCATTGTCTAGATTAATTCTGCAAATATCTCAGTATTTTCTGACACTTCACCTACTCTGTCACTGCAAAATACATATTGTGAAAAAAAACCAGAAAATAAGTCAGAAACTGTCACATACTTGCACGCTGTCTGGAAAGAATGAGGAAATGAAGATGTTAAATGTTCTCTGATCCCTCTCTCACAGCTTACCTAAAGGATCATTGAGTTCCATAAGCTGTTTCTAATTAGTTTCTAATGACCTGAGAGCTGTGCAAGTTTAGCATCTTTTGTATCTCATTTGATTTCCCTTTTGGGCTAAAATGATATCAAGAGGGCTAAAATGAATATGAGCCACACCTCTATGAGCCCTCTGGTTATTGGACCAGAGACATAAATACGGGAAGGTCTAAGGCTAAAGACCACCATCACAGGTAGTTTTATAACCTGTATTAACAAAAAAAATACATGTTGCATAACCATAGAGCCTATTCCTTTACTCTTTACAAAACTCAGAGCCAAGTCCAAGAATGAGGGGGAAGGTTTTGGTGTTTAGCCCCTTATGTCCAGGAGAAGGTTCTTTAACCTCTTGAAAAGGATTGCAAAAAAGTTACAACTTCCCTGAAAGATTCAGTAAGTATTAATCAGCTACACTATAAAGAAGAAAAATAGCTCAGCAACAATCTGTCTCAGGTGTGTTGAGGAAAAAAAAAATTGATAAAGGATCAGATTCACATTTTTTGTTTATTAATTACTATCTGGTATCCTGAAAAACTTAGCAGTTTAGGAAGTGATCTACGCAATTAAGAAATTGGCACTGACTTTAGAAAAAGCATAAAACCCTCCAAGGTTTCAGAGCTAATTAGCTAAAGTAGTAAAGTAATCAAATTGCTGAATTTTTTAATTTAATGACAGTAATATTTGTTCATACAACGTTTTCATACCTGTTTCCTATTTGCAAATAAATGAAGAGAGGGTAATCTCAGTCTTTAGTAATCCTTAGTGCAACATTTTTTCATTTAGTTTTTAAAATTTGGACTCATTATAGCTATATAATTGGTTATATATCATACTAAGAACTCATTCACTGGTAAAACAGCTCCACATATTTTAAATAAGAACTGCCTCAAGGTGATGAAATAGCAGTGATACAAAATTTCAGGGCTATAAAGCAAGAGAGAATGTCTTTGAAGAGCTGTTGAATCTATAAATCTCACAAACACTCTAAAATATGCCTTAAAATAAAGTGACCAAACTTGTCATTTAAAAGGAAAAAAATACAATATTACATACCATGACTGAGAGGGTAAAGTCACCATGATTAAAATGGAGTAATTCACTTTGAACTAACTCTAGTTGACTCCTCTAATGTGCCTGAGGATTGTCTGTGGCAAGCCCAGAGGAAATCTTTTGTGCTTCAGTAAGCAATAAGCCTTGCAAATCATTATTCTTCCAAAGACTAACATAGATAACTGAGGATACCAGGAATATTTGGGCTTTTGCCTGAGCTCCTAGGAGTCCAAGATACTATTTAATTACATGAACTTTTAAGTTTAGATTTCTAGCATATGATCTATGCTGTTTGCCCTTCTTAAGACATAACTAGGAGTGTCTCAATGGAAAAAAAAAAAAACCAAACAGGAGTACTGTTCAATAAGCCAGCAAATATAAGAAATAAGAATAAAATTACTCAAAGCAATTCACACAGTCTGCAATCCACTAAAAACAGTGTTATCAATAAAATCTCCAGTTAAACTGTTCTTTTTGTTGTTTCAAAGACATTGCCCACACATTATTACATTGTTTTGTTTTGTTTTCTGGCAATACCAAGCAATCTGTTACAACCAGCTGTTTTGTAATCCTTCAGTGGCAGAACAGTGGTGGGATTAAGAAGCCCTTGTGATTCTTGTACTTCATGCTCTGCTCTGATAAACATGCAACTTCCATCAAAAGCATACAGCTTGATGCCTGCATATCTTGCTACACACACTGTAAATAGCAACCTGATAGCCCATTGCTCCTTCTAGGGAAATAACTGCTTTTACTTTTGAATTAATCTTGCATCATAATTTTACAGGTTAGGTATTAGCACATCATTCATTTCTACACTTTTTAAAGAATGAATTTTTCAACACTGTACGGAATGAATTCCAGAAGTCATGTTACAAAGAGTGAGTTAAATAGGTAAAACTTTAAAAACTTAGCATAGCTTAGACTTTGACTATACTAAATTGCCAAAGCCCAGAATTATTTAAGCCATATATGTGGAAGTATAATAAATAAATGAAAATGCATATTACAGATCAATATGCCCAGAGAAGTTGTGGATGCCTCATTCCTGGAATTGTTCAAGGTCAGCTGGAAGGGGCTTTGAGCAACCTGTTCTAGTGGAAGGTGTCCTTGCCAACTGCAGGGGGCTTGGAACTATATGATCTTTAAGGTCCCTTCAAACACAAGCCATTGTTTGATTCTATTAATACAGCTGCAACAGTACCTTTGTTATATAGAATCCAAATAGCAGCATCATCATCATATATACATATATCATATAGACATCATATATACTTCATGGGTGAAATAACATTAGACTTCTAGGAGCCTATCCACACAGAAGAGAGACTAAGTGAGACTTATACTTACAGATTTATCCTATTCAAACATACTGGGCTTGTAGAAGCAACCTATCAGTCAAAGACAGTACTCTATTTAAAGCTGCTGCAACATTAATGTTGTAGCTTGTCTCCATTTTTCAGCTAAATAGAGGTTTTCTTTTTCACATCACATAAAGTCTTCAACAAGCTCAGGCCTTCAAATAAATTGCAAACTTTGTTACAATATATCTTCTATTATGCCGCTTGTTACTTTAGTAAGACAGGAAATTAAAGCTATAAAACACTTTCAAAATGATAGGGCACGCTCGGGCAGTCATTTTTCTTATGTTCCAGTATTATTCTTCAAAAGACCTTTTAGGATACTAATATTAAATTCTTTGAAGTCTAAAGAATCTGTTGAAAGTTTTGAATTCCTAAGATATAAAACTCAAATATTGCATCTACTCACGGATTTATGAAAACTGGGAATACTTGATGGAATTAAAAAAAAGCACAGAATGCAATGCAGCTAAATAATATATGACCTGATACATTCTAGATCCACATTAGAGGGTACATTGGGTGGAAATTTGATTTAATACTACGGAAAATCTATCTTGCTTTGTCTCACCTTACGTGGCCAAATGCACGCCAGATGTGGCCATTCATATAAAAGGTTGGTAACTGCACAGTGAAGCACAGAAAATCAGACAAATACTATAATGGTCACTTATTTGGCATGCTCACATTAAGGAAATTGAATCTAGCTTATGAAACCATGCATTCTTTATTAACCCCATTGAAGAAGGTCACATTGACTGCTCTTCTAATGGTATGCACACTAAAAAGATTGAAAGACATCATGTGAAAGAAAAGCATGGAAAATGCTAAGTCTCCTGATGAAACATTTCCAAAATGAAATTAATCATAATGTTGAAAGATTTATTTCATTGTTAACTAAATACATGTAATGACATGTATTTACATGAATTTGGAGAAGAAAAAGGGAAAAGCGAAAAGGGATAAAAAAAACAATGAAGAAAAAATAAAACTAATCTAAGCTACTAAAGCTTATAAAAGCTTATATTCAATGTCTGTTAAGTATTAAAGGTTAGAGTCGATGATATTAAGAGTTCTTTTCCAGCTTAAATGTTTCTATAATTCTTTATTCATCATCATGTCAAATATATGGTAGAAGTAGATTCCTCACTTACTAAGAGGGCAGAGTGAAGGTGTTCAATTAGGAAGCCTCAGAGAAGAGTGAATGTTCACTATGTAAATCCTGATTTCTTTGTGATTTAAAATTCTATATTCACTTTCCACTTCACTGTAGCTATCAATTACTTTTCCAGTTTCATTTGATGTATTTCATAGAGACTTTAAACAACCTCTGGTGAGAGTTCTAATTCAGTACATGGACACTTTCATTTAGCAGTATGTAACAATACATGGGTAGCAGGTACACCATTGCCATTCTGATTGAAATTTACAGGTTCAAATAAAAACTAAGTCTTCTTATATTCACTAACACGATGGAAATAAAGTGTAAATACTGAAGTTAAATAGGCTATTTTGTCAATTCCCTTTAGTTCTGCAACTACCACTTTTTCCTTATTTTGCAAAATTTTTCATTTTTTTTTCATGTATGTTTGGCTAGAAATTAAGTGGGCCAAATCTAAGATAAAAACCAGTCAGTAACTTATGTTTCCTTTCTCATTTTTGACACATTTCTTCTCTGTTGGAATTCCAAAGCAATCAACTACCTGGGGATATATACTTCTTCAGAGATCTCCCCTCCCTATATCAATTAACTCAAAAGCAATTTTGGATACCTTCCAATATACTACCACCATCTGGTCTCCTTTAAACCTCACAAGCTGGAGTAGACTTGAATTGGTTGGAATGATGGTAATTTTCTAAATTATTAACAAATTAGGCATGTTCCTATTCGGCTTCCTTTCTTTAGTTTGTTAAGAAATTTCCTAGTGACCTAAAGAATCCTTGGGAATATTTTTTAACACTTGAAACAAGTCTCAGAGACTGCATGGCGATCACCTGACTCACTGCCGTGTGATACTCTTCAAGAGCATGTTGCTTACAATTGTGATGGAGGAATCTGTGAGAGTGCATTTCAGCTTCCACCTAATTTGTGAATCTCAATGTCATTTTTATGTAAAACAAGCCCATGGAGCAAAATGTCAGCCTTCTTTCATCTGGATATGAGATATGGCTGAGCAACATGACAGGCCCAAGGAGATGGAAGATACTTCTAAGACTCAGCATGTGGAGGCACTCATGAAAGAAACTTTTCAGTACTACAGAGAGGTCCACCTCCAAAATTAGTAAAATTATAGGTCTTTTCTCTTTTTTAAATCTAGAGAACATGGATCTCTTCCTCCATTTAGGTTTTATAGCATGTTTACCACTTGATAGGTAAAGAAATGTGACTAAAATATGTCAAGTGGTATTTTTCTTTCAAAGCCCAGGAGAACAAGTCTTCTCAACACAGAAACCCTTCTGCATTTGTGCAGAGGGAGAAAAGAAGAAACGTAGAAGTCTTCTTACTTTATTCCATATTCCATTAAGATATTTTTACTTGAGATGGCAAGGAAATGCTGCATGCCACTGACCTTGTATACTTTCCTGTCTGTTCCCGGATGACTCTAGGTTGTTGTCCTTTAGCTTTTACTCCTTATTTTTGCCTCTTCCTACTGTCATGTATAATAGATTAGGAATCTCTTCATAATTACCAATCCCTCAAGGCCAGTGTGTCTTCCACCACTGGATCTGAAAGCTGCACTTTAATTATGCATTCAGAATTGGAAAAACAACTGTGACTATAACATCACCAGTAAAATTATGGCATAAAAGAGCTATGAAAAAAATTTGCTCTGCCACAGCTTGGGCTCTAAACTCTAACAGCTTCAGCATATAAACTTGTACAAGTAACTCCCAGCTCTGGGAATTTTGTTAGTAAGAAATTATGAAATTATTGGAAACCCTACAAATTCTTGACTCATTGCTAGAAAGGATAGGCTTTCTAGGGATTCTCTCATTCGTTGAAAGCCTTATGTCTTGGTACTGGGGAAACAAAAAAGTTATATTGGAGATTTTCCTCCTAAAATATGGTATGATCATTGGCCACTACATAAAGCTTTTAAAACTTTTAGTTTTAAAAAAGAGTATTGTGCATGAGTACAGATGTGCAGAGTTGCATGTATAAATATATGTATTTAAGTGTGTATGTATACATGCAGATCATCATACTGTCACAAGTTATAAAAAATCACCTTTTGGGGTGTTCTTTTATCATAGGTCTTTTTGGCAATTCCTTGAAAGAACTGAGCACTGAAAAAATAATCCATTGCTAAATATAAAGATATACTAAAAAGAAGACTGATTTGTTAACATCACTGAAAAGATAAATCTTAACTGAAATATGAAGCCAAAAAAAGGATTTGTGTTTTATCTCCAAAAAAAGGATGAACTAGGAAAAAATACCTGAAAATCTGAACGAAAAAAGGGAATGAAAACCACTAGAAATAAACTAAATGTGAGCTATGCCTCTCAATTTGCTTGGGTAATATGAAGGCAGTGAACAAATGGCTGTGGGCAAGCGGATTCTTGGTTCTAATCCCCACTGAGCCAACCTCAGGCAAGTCATTCAGCTTCCCTTTGCTTCAGTAAATCCAGCTTAAAAACGCAAAAAGCAGGTCCTCAAGTGAAGCCAGATGCTGCAACTATGCCAAGATATCTCTTGGGCAAACAGACTGGGAAAAAAAAGTATGTAAGTAGCAAACTATATAAATAAGGAGGGGAAAGGGTTCTTAATGGCTTGTAAGAGGTTGAACAGAGGCCAAATAACCACCACGCTGACATGAAACATTTCCTAACAGAATTCGAGACATTATTCTAAAGTAGGTGCATTTGCTATTGAGATTTCTCAATTTATGATACTGTGCTCTGTTTAAAATATTTATTTTATTTGGACAATAATTTACTAATTTACCATCAGGAATTAAGATTCCTTCAGACTTACAAATATTGGAAAAATACATGAACAACTTAAGACACTAGATTCTTAAAATACAGGGATTTCTTCACACATAAAGTGAATCAATAATTCAGTCATTCAGTAAATTCCCCTCTGTCTCCAAACATTTTACTAGAAAGATGAATATGAGAATAGAATCGACAGCTTTAGGGTGTGATACACAAATAAAAGATAATGAAAACTAGAATTAAATTCATGGGCTGCATTTGTTTTCTCTGCATGCTTAATAGAGTCTCCCATTGTTAAGAACTCTGTAAGTAATCATAGATTTCTTATTTAGTCTACTGGAAGAAAAAGAATGAGGTACTATGAGGATTAAAATGACACAAATTATAAAACAGATAAAATATACATGCATGGGCTACTCAGTTGGTATTTTTTCTGCCAGCATGTAAAAAATTATAGATGCACTAAATATTTCAGAAATCATTCTCTTTACAGCATTATGCATGGAGTTGTCAGTTTTCACCACTGAGCTTTGTTGATTTATATCAAATACCTAATTTAAATATAAAAGGGATGGTTACATTTATAGCTCACTTGAGTATTTAGGAATACCTATTGATATTGCAGCACTTATTTTTTTATTCATATAAAAGTAATCCATACAAATAAATAGGAGCAGTGCTAATCAGCAGAAGGAACTATGGCCATTTTTTACTTTTCAAACACATTTCATTACAGGCTTTAAATAAACAGAGTAGTTAGTGTACTACACAATATTAATTGTAGACATATACTCTTAACTGCCTTGAGGAAGGTAAGGTTGGCACACATAATCATCCCAGTGTCTCTTAACTTGAGCAAGTATTTTTGAGCTCAGCACACCTGTGCTGCAGTTTACTTAATGAACATGTATTCTTAACGAAAGGTATTTTTCTTAACAAAAGGTATTATTCTGACACATACTGTAAATAAACCTTTGGACCGCTGTAGTGAAGAATGAGAGTAATTTAGTTCCTTACAATAGTAATAGAACACCCTTGCAGCAGGGGTCCAAGGATTCTTCATGCTTTGGATTTTTTTTTATCCTATCTGTTGGAAGATTAGTGTAGGTCAGTCATGTAAATTCCAAAGAGAGCTGTGAGGAAAAAAAAAAAATAGCTGTGCTATGACAGTGCAGTGGTGGCAATGGGTTTGAAAGGAAAGGATGTGAAAAACTAGAGTGTAACTGTGGACAAAACAGTTACTCCCCCACCAGCATGGTTCTACGGCTCCATTACTTTGACAGCTGGCATACACTTTCATCACTGACTTGAAAGAAGTGAATGAGATATAACCAGAGAAGAAGCTACCATCTAAAAGAGAAATAAGTACACTAAAAGATATGTATCGTTTTGTATATGTAGATGTCTGCTAACAAAAGTAATATATATTAGAATAATAATTTCTAAAAATTATTAAAGAATAATTATTAAAGAAAAAAAGCCCTTGTTTGGACCAATTAACAGGTCATACAAAATCTCTGCCTCCCCTCCTTAATCTGTAAACAGATACAAGACGAAACTTCATACATTTCTTCATGTCCAGTTATTTTGGGATTTTTGAGCAAGGCGTGGAACCAAATATTCCAAGAACCAAAACTGCTTAATCACAATAGATGGGAAAATACCACTTCTGCAGCTGGGAATTTGGAAATGTCATGCCTGCCAGTTATTCTCTGGGTCTTCAGCAAGTCCCAAATCAGTGAACCTCAAAGAAATCTAAGTGCTTTGAACAGAGTTTGCTAGAGTTTAATCCTACGGTTTAATCTTTCACAGCAAGAAAACGTCATGCTAGAAATTTTAAAATGCTATAGGCCTAATTAATTCTGTATAAATAATTCCATCACCTCTTTGCTAAGATTCAATATTGAACATAATTTAAAATTCAATTTTCAACATAATTTTTTTTTTTTTTAAAATGCAGGGCTATACTAAACGAGAGTCATACTAAACCAGTATTTTTGAAAAGCTGTCCTAGTAGATGTGGTCCCAGCAGATCCACAACTGTACTTCAGGATCAAAGACTAATTCTCTCACACAGTTCTATGTCAAGGCAGAATTTCGGCAGTCATACATACCTCAAGTTATGCTTTCAGAAGGCACTAAATAATGCCTTGATTTGGTGTAATCTGAATTCTGGCCCAAAACTATAAAAAAAGATATTCTGGTAAACGTATATTATAATTAGAATATATTTCAGAAATTGAATGTGTAAAACACATTTAGGAACTGACGCAACACAAAGGAAATATAAGTTTCTTTGTCTTGCCTTCTCATTTTAAACTTGGATCAAAACTGAACAGAATTACTGGTGAGGATGAAGAAATATACTCATGTCTGCTGAAGATGCCACATGCAGCCATCTGGAAATGCTTAATTATCTTCCATTTTGGATTGGTAGGATAAAAGGGTTAACAAAATGGGACTAAAAGTAAATTTTATGTTTCTAAATCTGATCTGTTCAGACATGCCACATGAACTTGTTCTCATCAAGGATTAAGTGCATGACAAGCTTGAACTTTTGACACCAAACTCTTTTGAGATATGGGAGAGCAAAAAAAGGTCAAAACACTTCCGTAAAACTGAAATGTAAATTTTTTCACAATATCATCACTCAAAATCAACTCCCCTTATTTTCTTTGACCTTTCCAAAACAACCCACCATTGATCTAAGACTAAGAATGAGAAGTAACAAATTGAATATGCATTTCCTCCCCCACGAAAGTTTAAATGAGTGAAAATAGGTCTTGGAATACAGTAGTTGATGTTACCTTCACTTTGGAGTTGTTACCCAAACTACAGTGCAACAGCATCTAATCTGAATTCAGAGGCAACAGCCAGTCATCTTCCAAGAATAAAACTGCATGCTTTAGAAAAAACAAAAGCTAGCTACCTGCTTTTCTAGCTCCTTGTGGAAGATAGTTGCATTACTGCTGGTGATAGGGATTCTTTTTGTCAAATGAAAGACAATGAACAAAAGGTTCGGGATAAAACAGCAGAAGTGTTTGTTGCTTATCCCTATCCTGAAGCAGAAATAGGAGATTGCTATAAAAAGATGTCTCTCTTGCAAATTAATAAAATTTTCCATTTATTCAATTTTTTAATGATTTTTTAATTATTTTTTTCTGTTTTTTTTTTCTGTTAAGTAGTCAGAAAACAAACAACTGGATAAACATTTGGAACAAAATTAATTAATATTTACAAAATGCAGAAATAATAAAAGCTTACACTAAAAAGAAATAAAAAGACTTTCAGAGATTCTTGGCTTAATCCACAGCATTGCATTTCCTCCCCGCACCAGTACCTAGCTGTAGATTACCGTAGAGTGGCTCATCATTATGGTTCTCACTTTCAAATCAACTTTTTCTTCACTTTCCCTTCTTAAGTTTTTCATCTCCATGGAAAAAAGGGGGGATATGGGTGTGTGCATTTAATTAGCCTATGTATTCCTGTTGAATAATATGATAGATACTGAGTTTTAAGTTGTGTTCATGAATCAAATAAAATGCTCACCTAAAGACAAGGTAGACGCAGTGTTTCAAACTTTGAACTTTTCCAAAGAGCTTTAAATTACTCTACCAAAATAAGCCTTAACTAACTATATGAAAATCCTGTAATTGTACAGTATTTTCAGTGCTAACCTAAAAGGGTGATTAGTTCAAATTCTGATTTGAACAAAAAAAAAAAAAAAAAAAAGGAAAGCCTTTTTGCAGGATCACAAATGACTGGTGACTTACCAGAATAATAGAACTAAGTCTGTGAATTAAGTGTAGGGATGCCAGAGATCTAAACCTCACTGAAAGCTAAACTGAAACATACTATGACTTTGGTAAAATTTTTGCTGAATCCATTATCCGAAAGCCATCAAACTTACTACCAGAAATCAGCCAGCAATATTTTACGGACTTTTTCTCAGACACACATGCTCATTCCTCTACTTCTTGCAAGGTGATAGACTTTCTCTCCCCAACTTGCAGTACTCTTCACAGAATCACACCATATGCCAAGTTGGAAGGGACTTAACGTGAATCCTCTACCGTATGCACTCCTAAGAAACTTCTACCTTTCTCTGTTTAGTGTCACAGAACACTTTTTGGATGGCAGTTAAAATCTTTTGTGACCCGGGCAGCAAGTGTAGCTCCTGCTGCTCCAGAGCTGTCCCACGGCCCCACTGCCTAGGGCCAGGAGTGCTAGGGTAGGGCTGAGAAAATACTGCTATCAGCAGTTCACTGTATGGACATCCATCCATGCCTGTTTGCCAAAGGTACAGCCCAGGAGCTGAAAGGGAAAATACTTTCCTTACTCTCCTTGTGGCTTCATGTGTGTCCCTGAGGGCTGCCAGGGTGGGAAGGGAAGGTTGGGATAGCCCTGGAACCCCCTGCAGAGCCCCTCATCCCCAGCCCCAGGGAAGAAGTGTTGCCCAGACAGGCACTGCATGCTGCCATCTGGGCAGGAAAGGGTCCATCCTGTAAAGGGTCCATCCTGTAGAGAGCTTGCTTCTGTACTAATATGTCATTTGGATATTTTAATAAAACATCCTAAGAGAACAGAAGCTTCCTGGCAGCATTTTTTGTGCCCACTGTAAAAAAAAGTGAGTGGGCCTTGGCCCTCCCCCATTTCAGAGCTGTCATGACTCAAGGTTTCAATCTGGCATATGCGTGTTTTGCAATACATTTTTATTTTAACATGTCTCGTTTATGGAGGCACTGCTGAATATCTGTCTCTGACTACTGTTTCTAAATCTGCTGAAGGGCAGAGACTCATTGTCTTACTGCTGCTCTGCATTTGGATTCAAGTAGTGCATGATTTGCATGTTTATATCATGAATGACAGATAAAAATCATCAGCTTCCTTCTTCCTGCTGTTTTTTATCCTCATGTTGGTACAGCAAGCATGTGATAGGGAATTAACTATCAGCATAACAACAAGAAAATATTACAGCACCAATTCATCAAAGTACAAAACTAACATGTAAACAAACTTTCTCCAGCTTTTCTCGAACTTGTTCATACAGCTAGAACAACTTCAAGAAAATCTGCTCCCCAGAAACTTTCACTTGAACCATCATCAATCGTCACCTGCTTCTTTTAGCTGACATGCGCCCTATACGGAAATAGATAGGAGGCTTGTTCAGGGCTGAATATGTTCACGGTTTATATGAAAGGTACTGTTACTTCATTGAAAAGGACAGGTGAGTGAATTAACTTTTTTAAAAGACTGAGTGACAACTCAAATTTGAAGGACAGCCCACTTGGCAACATTCCCTAAAATGACTCTTAAAATGATATGGATATGTCAGGGAAAATATTCTCTTTAACTAAATTCATAGTCAGTGCACAGAAAGTTTTACTTTGTGCTCCCTTCCCAGTTCTAACATCCCTTAATTCTAACACAAAAATATGACAAGCAGCACTGGCAGAGCTCCATCTTTCATGTGCTGAGAGTTTTATATAAAAGGCCAGATCTCTGACTATTTCAAAGGGAATATTTTCAGTAAGATTTCTGGTTTTGTACTGTAATGATGTTCATTTTGAGAGGCTTTGATGGCTGTCAGCATACTGATTGTTCACACTATGACAAAAGGTTTACACAAATAACAACCACCAGAATATGAAGAAAATTTAACTAAGTTATATTACAATCAAAATATTATGAAATTAGTTAATCTTTATGTAAGTATTATAATATATATTTTCTGGCTACCCAAATTTTAAAAGAGAAAATTCTGAGAGAGCTGGGCTTGTTCAGCCTTGAAAAGATATGACTTAGAGAGGACTTCATCATTGTAGATAAATATCTGAAGGGAAGGTGTAAAAAGCATGGAGCCAGGCTCTTGGTAGTGCCGAGCAATAGGACAAGAGGCAATAGGCAGAAAGTGATGCACAGGATGTTCCACCTAAACACGAGGAAGAACTTCTTTACTGTGCAAGTGCCCATGCATTGCAACAGATTGCCCAGAGGGGTTTTGGAGTCTCTCCCATCAGAGATATTCAAGAACCATCTGGATACAATCTTGTGCAATGTGCTCTAGGATGATCCTGCCTGAGGAGGTTAGACCAGATGACCCACTGTGGTCCCTTTCAACCTGATTGATTCTGTGACTATGAAGTGCTCTAAAAATATCACAGAATCACAGAATCTGTTGAGTTGCAAGGGACCTACAAGGATTATCTAGTCCAACTCTTAGCCCTATACAGGACCATCACCAAGTCATGTGCCTGAGAATATCATCCAAACGCTTCGTGAACTGTGTCAGGCTTGGTGCTGTGATGACTTCCCTGGGGAGCCTGTTCCAGCAGCCAGCCACCCTCTGGGTGAACAACTTCTTTCTCATATGCAATATAAACCTTCCCTGACAGAACTTCATATCATTCCCTTGCATCCTATCACTGGTCACCACAGAGAAGAGATCAAAGCCTGCCTGTCTTGTTCCCCTCATGAGAAAGCTGTAGACTGCAATGAGGTCTCCCCTCAGTCTCCTCCAGGATGAACAGATTAAACAATCTCAGTTGCTCCTCATACGGCTTCCCTTCAGAGCCCTTCACCGTATTTGTTGCCTATGATAGCCTGGATATTAAGGGTTAATGGCTCAACATATTTGTGAAGGCACCAGGGTCCTTTATTGATGCCCACTTCACATGGAGGAGGAAGTGAGCTTTTGGGTGTAATGGCTAATGAGATAACAGACAGACTCCTGTAGAGACAGGATGGGGCCTCTTGTCATGCTAAATTGTCCTCCCTTACACAAACCCTTGAGTTTTAAAACTTCCCCTCCTCCCCCAGGAAAATCTGAGGGCAGTCGCCATGTCTTAGAATGTGCCATAAACCATCAGAGACTCTAAAAATGCCCTCAGATTCATCTTATGATGGCTGTCCATGAAAGTCCCACCCACTTCTGAGGGGAGGCACTAAGGCTTTTCACCAAAAGCCTGAATGTATATTAACATGCTGGACTTTATATTTCTTGGGCTTCTTCCATCACCCCCAATGGATCAAGACCATTGCTTTGACCACTGGTGCAACAATCAAATCTCATTGCAGATCCATGGTGGTGATTATGAATCTTTCTACTATTATCCTTTCTCTTTCTTTCTTTTCCCTTATACATGTCCTTGGGTGATATTTTTATGCTTTCATATTGCAATGTTTTCATATTTTTATAATATCACCAATAATAATAACCAAAATGGTTACACACCTGTTTTCCTTTGCAACTGAATTGCCTTAGAATAAACCCAGTATATATATATATATAAACATTGATCATTCTGTATTGTTTCACTCTAGTCTGCACCAAACGATCTATTAACAAGAACTTGGGTTACTCTTGTAACATTGCCCTCCTTTGGACTCTTTCTAAGAGCTTAATATCTTTCTTATATTGTGGTGCCCAAGACTGCCACAATATTCAAGGTGAGGCCGCACCAGTGCAGACCAGAGTGGGACAATCCCCTCCCTTGACTGGCTGGCGATGCTTTTCCTGATGCCCCTCAGGACATGGTTGGCCCTCCTGGCTGCCAGGGCACTGCTGAGTCATAGTCAACTTGCCCTCAATCAGGACCCCCATGGCACTTCTTTCCAGCATCTCATTCTCCAGTCTGTACATATATCTGGGATTGCCCCATCCCAGGTGCAGAATTTGGCACTTCCCCCAACTGAACTTCATGTGGTTGGTGATTGCCTAGACCCCTAATATTACTACATAGAAGTTTAAAAAAATCTTGGTCAAGAGACAAGACTACAGAGTAAATGTACAATACATGCTAAGAGTGAAGTGCATAATTGTCTGGGAATAATCAATATTTGGGATGCCATTTTATCAAAATAATCAGTTAAATGCATAGTTCTTTAAAACTATAATTGAAATGTGACCATAAGATCTCTAGACATCTGCGCAATAATAAACACTTTTACTACAACTATGAAGTATTAATTATTATCTACCACAAAAAAAGCTAATGTTAGTAGCTTTAGTAATTAATGAGAGTTAATGCACATTAATTTTGTGTTATTCTAGATTCAAAGACAAAGGAGTACTTTCTAATGAAAAAACAATGTCATACTGTTTTTTAATGTCCATCATTGTAAAGATGTGAGAATCTTCTTATGTAATTTACACTACTTCTGAATAGAACTGGCATCTTTACCTGTGTATGCAGTGTTTCTTTTTAATAAATAGCTCGACTGCCTTTTAGTAATGTAAATTTAGCACTCTATCTGGCTTCTACCTCAGTGATACATACAATATCTTGTAAATTTTGTATTTTCAGTTACAGAGGCAACCAGCTTCAAGAAGGTGTGAAATTTCTCAAAGACACACTAGAATATAGGCTAAGAAGTCCTTGGATGCCCTGATGTATTTTCTGTCAGACTGCTCTAGGTATATTGCTTGGCACATAGGCTACCTACTTGTGCAACAGAAGTGCCTACTATTTTCCATTCCCTGTGTGGGTAGCTGAGACACCGCATTTAGTTGGTGTCAAGTTTAAGTGTGGCATTTTCTTCATTAGGCATCTAAAGGGATTTGTTTGGATATTGGTCAAAATCTTTGGTTAATTTTTGAGAGTGATACACCTGTTTGCTATGTCCACATATGAAGAATATTGGCAAATAATATTCAAGAGAGTGTCTATTCTGGACTTCAAGGATAATAAATAAAAGAAAAGATGCTGGTGATTTAACATGAACAAAAAATGTCCACACAGAAGATTCCATGTGTGGGTTATGCACAGAGAATCCTCCCTGTTCAGGTAAAATCCCTTGAATCTTTCTTCTATAGCAGTAATAATGCAAAGAAGCTTCTCTTTGTTGTTTTTTTTTAGAATTATTTTTTTTTTAGAAAAAGAGAAACTGTGAAAAAGCCTTGTGGAATCATGCTGAGCCTTCTTAAAATCCTGCAGCTAGTTCTGTGCAAATTTTTATTGATAACCTACAGCAGCAGATACAGATTAGAGTGGGAGACTGAAATAATTCCTTCTCATGTGTGGAGTGTTGTGGAAGATACACTACAGGATCACAAACCAAACAGTTCGAAAGCTAGTGGAAAGTGCCCTAACTGCAATTTTCCATTTTCACACTCTCTTTAATTCCTATAGATTTTGGAAAAATTTGGATGAGGCTTTACATGATGATAGCATTTCTACCTAGTATAAAAATAACTCATTCACCCAACTCCGCAACAGAAGACAATACTGACTGCAGAAGAGAGTTTTGTTTCTTCTAAATAAAAATTCATGTTTTGACTTAAAACAGATCTTTTTAATTTCTTTTTTCTTTTAATTTTCTATGACTCATGATTTTCATGATGCTCAGGAGAACAGTCTTCACTACAGCTTGAAGAAAAGTTGATGTGTAAAAATGTTGCAAATGTCTTGGTTCCATTTGTTTTAAAATTTGTTGTACAGTGATCAGTTTGTTGACAGAACATCTGCTTTCAAGCTAAAATCTAAATTCTAATTCTGCTCTGATTTCATGATAGAGTATCCTGACATATTTTTGGCTCTACAGTCATATTCGGTGTTAAGAGAAAGATTTCCATATTTGTCTGTTACTCCTATGAAAAAGCTCTCATAGAACTGATCTTCCATACATATTTTCCCCAGATGTTAATTCAAAACCTGAACGATTCCAAATATGTACAGAACATGCAAATTAACTGAGAGTCATTGACGACTTAGATTTTTCAACAGCAGGGCACTGTTAGAAGTCATTGTCACTTTGGAATAAGTTCTAAGGCTATATCCAAGTCTTTGAAATATCAGAGATTGCCTACATTGATTAATTAAACAGGGCCAGTGAGAACCCTCAGGCTTTGGGGCTTACTACCATCATCCCCTTCCACCTAAAGAGCCCTGTGCTCCTGAATTACTTTGTGGTTCCACATTTCGTTCATGTGGTCCTATAAGATAATTGTGTTTACTTTTTCAGCACAGAGGGTATGTGAAGGCTGTGTCGCTGCCCCTTGGAATGCTGCTCTGCTGTTACGAACCTGTGGGCTGGCACTGCTGCCACGCAGGAGTGTTTTAAGGTGCCAAGCATGCTGGGGTAATGCTGCAGGGCTGTATAAAGCAGTGAGAGCCAGGCCTGGTGCAGTCTGTGCTCCCTGCTCACTAGGTCTGATCCCTGGTTACACTATCATGAGGCTGTGCAACAGGCACTGTGCCAGACTGTACTGTTGGGTTGAGGTCTCCCTTGTCTCAATAAAGATAAGAAAAATAAAAGTGTATGAATGATTAGAAAATGCAGTGTTTGATGTGGCATTTTTTTTTATTTGTCAAGAAAGTACCATTTTATTGATATATTAGCCTCTATGGGACTTATTAAACTCAAATAATAACTTTTATAACTGCTTTCCTCTTTAAAAAGAAAATTTTAGATTTCTGAATAATTTGCTAAATTTCATCTTTAATCAAATTAAAAAATTGAGATTTTATTTTTTCAATACTGGTCTTGCAAAAATATTAACGGTAATAAAAATTTTCAAAATTGTTTAGTTGTATTTAAGTTTCTTTAAATAGAGATTACAATTTATAAATTAATCCCAATTTCAGTTTGTGAAATTTAAAAAATAATTTTACAAGGAAAAATCAGTAACATCAGAATCTCTTCTCTTATATTAAAGATTTTCCGTGGCATCTCAACTTACTTTTCTCTTTATGTTAAAAACACTTGTTCTGGAACTATCATCAGTTTCATAATTAAATAATCAGCATCCAAAAGGGGAAAAAACCCGTGCTAACCATGCACCCCAACTATGCCTGCAGGATCAAGCACTTCACTGAATATATTGAGTTTACAGACTTCTAAATCTAAATGGATGATTTCCTCATATTGCTTTTTACATAACAGCTCACACTGCAAAAAGATACACAACAAAGATTCTATTTTGTCTTCAACCAAAGAGCTTTCAAACCCACATCTCATAAGCTATAACCATCAATCTACTATGCTTTTTTTATAAAAGGATTCTTGATCCTTCCTGTTGTAGCAATTCCACTGTATATGGGATAATCAAAAATCACAGTGATAGAAAGCAGTTAGAATAAGAATAAATTTCTAGCTTATTGGCTCAGCTCCTCAAATCCTTTCCAGTATGGTGGTTCATTAAGAAAGTTCCATTTGGCACTTATTCATTGGTTAGTAAAATGTCTAAACAACTTTTGTGACAAAACCTGCAACTAGCAACTTCCCTCACTATATAGAACTTTGAGCCATTAGGACAGATTTTTATCCCTACACTCCTGCATTCTCTCTGAGCTAATTAATTTGTAATTATTTCATGCAAAATGGATTATCTGAAACAAGACAATAGGAACATTCCTGTCTTAAATTTCATAGGCTGGTACTTAGAGCAGTGGTCAGAGAGTGGAAGGCTCACACCTCTGCCTATCATCTCCTCATGAAGTTTTCTAATAATTGACTTTGCATACAGAATGGTACGTGAGGCTTTAGCAGAAATGGAGTAATTTCCAATTCCAGCTCTCCCTCATCTTTACTGGAAGCTCAGAATACAGTTCAGAAAATTAATTCTGTAAATTTTGACCATTTTTTAAATCCATCTATGATGAGGCCCCTCATACTTCAGAGGAGATTGGAGACCTTTAAATACTGACTCAGAAGAATAGAGTGTTTGACATGAACCAAATTACTCAGAAGCAATCAGTATAAAAGATGTAAGAATATGAGAATGTGCTTTCCTTCAAATAATTATTGACTTAAAATAACAGCATGCATTATAACAGTAACTTCAGGAATGGATATACCTTGGCTGCTCATGCATCTCAGCTGGATTTTATACTTTGTGAACACATAATTAGGCTCTAAAATTCCTCCAGATCTATAAACCTTGAAGCACTCTTAAACTAACATTTTTGTACTCCTCCTGTTAAAGATGGCAACCAGAGGACCCAAAATAGCCACTCTGAGCCACCTCCACTTTTTCTAGCCAGAGAGAGAATGATATGATCTTGTTCACTTCCTCCACTGCTTCCATGTTCATTGCTTGTAATTACCACAGGTTACTAGGGTGCATTAAAACATTCTTCTTCTTTTCTTCTTGAAGCTGCTTAATTAACATTTCTACCAAACTGTTTGATTTATCCTACCTAAGGCTGGCTTCACCATTCTAAAGATAGTGATAAAGCTTCATACATAATTTAATGAGAAATATTATATTCTCAGTCTCTTAACTAATTTAAAAATATCCTCTACTAAATAGTAATTTTTAAGATTAGTTAGGGTTGTTTATTTTTTTAAAGAATGGTCAAAGACACTAACGTGCAAAGACAAACTTCAGGACCGCAAATTCTGAACAGTCTTCTATCTCTAAATACAATGTCTAGAGTCATTCTGTACAATGTCAGATTTAACTTAGTAATTTAACTTAGTAATGATTATAACACATGCTTTCAAATGAGATTGAGAATTTAATAAATTAGATATTGTCTATTAGATACTATATTATTATAGGTAAATTATAATTTATCGAAGGTGGATCGCCATTTTGCATGATGACTTCTGTTGGATCTCCATTAAGTACTTGTGACTTCTCTTTGAGAACATTTACCTCTGCATGGATCTGAACAGGCAACATACAATCTAGTCAAATGCAACTGAGGGGAAATCAAGTTTGAACAGGTGCTGAAAAGAGGATGAGAGTAATAGAGTGCCTATCATACAAAGGATAAGTAAAAGTGCTTATCCTCTAAGTTAGCAAAATAATGGCTAAGAAGATGTATTTTAGTTAAGAAGATATATAATCACTCTCTATAAATAATTATGTTTGGAAAAGAATTATGTGCCATGAAAGGAGAAGGACTACTTAAACTAAAGGGCACTGTTGGCAGAAGAAAAATGTTATAAATTGTCCATGAATAAAATTAGGCTGGAGATTAAAAGTATTCTTAATGATCAGACAGCAGTGATGACCTGGAACAGCCTCCCAACAGAAATAGTAGGGTGAAGAAAAATAAAGCACTCAGAAGCCAGTTCCCATTAAGATGGAGTCTGATCTATTTATGAAAGCTATACAATTATATTGAGTAACAGATATTGGCTCCAGTGAACACAGAGATACATTTTCTATCCTATTTTTCTGTGTCATCTAATTGCTCTGATCAGGACTAAAAATTCAGTACAGCAAGACTCATTATATTAGTGCTTTTGTTCTTTTCTTGATACGTCTTAATGCCTAAACAAATATCTGTTTTACTAACAGTTACATATTTTTTAGTTCACATATTTTTTTCTCCTCTAAATGTAAAGATGTTGCATAAGAGAAGACTTTTTAATTTATTTACCCAGTTTGGACTACACGTATTACTTATGAATAAATCTACTATCCTTTAATATGTAGGCTCATTAATTTTATTGTTCTCTTTAGAAACCAAAAACAAAAAGAACCAAAGAAACAAAAAGCTTATGGTTAAATGTCACAACTTAAAAAAAGCCAAAATAAAATAAAATTTGGCAGCTTTAAGCATGAAATGTTATTAAATTATTTTTTTATGAGGATAGAAATATAGAGAGAGACCTAAATTTGTGGCCTCTATGGCAGAAAATTAGCTCTTGGGAGCTGGGGAAGAGAATGGGGAAAAGAGGCAGAGTGATTTTTTTATCTGCATTTTCTACAAAGACCCCATACAAGAATATCTATTAACTGCCTAATTTGCACAAACCTCCCAGAACAGAGGCTCACGTAAGCCTTAAACATTTAATTCTGAATCATCTTATTCAGTATTTTTCAGCACCACATTTGCTCTTCAATTGTCTTCCATTTTTCCCAACCATACTGGTGGTAACAGTTTCTCTGTAACACTGGTTAAGACTATCTGTTATGAAGTTTTCTGGAGTGACTGAAGTAAAAATAAAAATGTTCTGATATTTTCCCCTGGGAGAGTGCAAGCACTTTCTTTGGCTTAAATAGGCTTTAACTGCATCCCACAGAGTGATGCTTCATAGTGTATTATTAGTGTGATCAAAAAGAATGTTATGAGGAAAAGCTGAGCAGTAGCAAATGTTAAGCACTGCATGTATACTTCTCATCTATATTTTACAAATTCAGAAGTTTCAAAGTGGAGACTATTTTTCACAGCACTTTTTTTCTGTATTTTTGTTGGTTTTCCCCTTGCTGTTTTTTTTTTTAAATATGCATTTTCAAGAGTAATATGCAATATGTAAAGTTCACATATTAAATTTGTAGACAAACTGAACCAGGCGCATGAATTTTCAGATTTTGTGTTAAATAGGTGAGAGATCTTCTGCAAGTCAAACAGTTGGTCAACTGCAAAGGGTTTTGTTGTGATTTCTAGGACTGCTGAGTTTATCTGATTCTGAAGGCATATTTAAAATCCACTAGAAGAATAACTGCACATTACTTCTTGATAATGAAAATAATAACTTCCTATAAAATCCAACAACTCTACTGAATATTTGGAAATTATTCTACCAATATTTTGAAAGATTTCTAATTGCTTCATATGGAATACAATGAGAAGAAAGGTGGATTTTTTACTGAAGAAGTAAAGTGGCCATGAGATTTGTATTTTGGGACTATAGAGATGAAAAATTGGCATATTTCATTGCAACTCCTGGGCAACTAATCTGTCACCTAGTTTTCCACTGAGGCTCATTGCCACACCAATCCTTCTTCTAGCAGTCGTACAAAGTCTGATAAACCATTTTTAACTCATTATCAAGCTTGATTTCTTGTGGGATTTACTCTCCTACATTGAATACTAGGTGTAGTAGTTATATATGAAACTCTCTGAATACCTGGAATCAAAACGCAGTGGGCCAAATTCATCCCTCAAGTAGCTTCAGAAGTATCACTGCTGTTAGGCCAAAAATAAATTTTACACTTTAAGGAATAATGCAAGCAATATTATTACAAGTACTCAATGATTGTTTGAAATAGCAATATAACCAGCTAACCATCCTTTTTTAGGTCTTTTTTGCTTGAAGTAAAATCTTTCAAGTAGTTTGGATTGTTCTTATCTTCTGTCTTCCACTGTCTTCCAGTGGAAGAGATGAAGGGTTACTGTTAGATCTCTCTTAAATACCTTAAATAAATCCATGTCTTATAAAGAGATGCTACTCTTCTTGGCTAATCAAAGAGATGCTGCTCTGTGCTGAATACACTTGGGTTCTATAAGGAAAGGCATAAAAGCTCTACATGTTAGTGTTGGATGTAGATCTACACGCTAGTATTTTTATAAAAGAATGTCTGTTTTAAATATTCAGAACTTTACAGCATGAGAGTAAATCATTCAATTGACTGTTTTGAATAAAACTTTGATTTTCACTGGATTGTCTATAAATATATATATGTGATTCTTTTGCAATAATTTTAACATCAAAATCTAATGAACAGAATTCTCATGGAAGTACTGGAATTTTGCATTCCAGAGTTGTTGATCATGCTCTTTCATATCTCTAAAATAATTTGAAATTAATATATCACATTGTGATGTAACTGTGATGTACCCCCGATTTACAGTAGCAATTAATTAATTTTCTTTTCTTCCTTCCATTACTGTTCTTTCAGTTATGTTTCAGAATTTTCCAGGCAAGTGATCCAATATTGTATACACACTGGGTACTGGAAGATAAGGACCTTAATCTTTTTATCGGCTAAGACTTCTCTGGAGCATCCCAATCACTGTATTTGAATTGAACTACTGAAGTTCTGAAGGAACTTATGGACATGCTACATAAATAGGGTCAATTTCAGTGCCCTTTTTTTCCCTTTACATTGGTGTAGATATGAGACTTGCACTGTCTGACAGTATTAACATACAGAGTCTAACAGTCTCACAAAAAAATATTAAACTTCTTGTTAGAGGTTCGGTTTTTGTTGGTTTTTTTTTTGTCTTTTAAAATTAAGTTTATTTGTGGTACTTCATTCCATATATTCTTCACCTTTTTCTAGACTCTTTTGCTGCATGGGCATTCTCAAGTCCAAACACTCCATATAGGAAACCTCGTTAAGGTGTTGACACAGAGCAGACATCTCCAATTTAAAGTTCTATGCATTTGTTTTCTAACTGAGACAAACAGAATATACAGTGAAGAACTGAGGATTGATTTTTTTGTTTTAATCTCTTCTGAGACAATCCTAATAACTAGCTTCAAAAGCTTTCATAAATTATTAGCTTTGAAATCACTCAGTGTCTGAAACACTGTATGTGTCACTGATGTACTTGAAGTTTACCTGAGAAAGTGTATCATCAAAACCTGCTGACAAAAAATGCCAGCAGCTATGCCACCTTGCAATCAACCACTTATCTGTTTCAGAGTTAACAAGTGTCAGAGAACGTAATTTCATCTGCTTCTGCTGCATACATTTAAATGTTCGTATTCTTACTCAGGATGGAAAAAGATTAAAAACATTTGTCAGTTCTATTTCTCTCCAGCCGACTAAGTGTATTTTTTTTCCCCCATAAGTCATGCTTTCTTGTAAACTAATAAAATACATATAGAAATATATATTTTGTATTTTCATGTGAATGTATGAGTTATGTGGCATAAGTGCCTTTGAAGAAACTTAGATTGTCTATATAGTCAATGAAGAAATAGAGAATGGTCAACTATCTCTTCAGGAAGAATTGCACAGCTGAGTACAGGGAAGACTGGGAATTTGGGTTTGGTGCTGAAAGCCAAGGAGTACTATTGGCCAGGTAGTGGAAAAAAAAGTGAATGGATCAAGTAAAAGCTTCTGCACTCCAAAGTGGAGTTCTATACTATTCCAATGAACAACTATTTGATATTCCTACCCTCCCTTTCTTTCCCTATGGGCTTCTCCCTCCTCCCATTTCTTGCCATGAATACAGAGTACTAAAGGCTCCCTGTTCTGAGCTACAGGACACATCCTGGGTGTAGTCCTTGAGGTTTGCTAAGCAAGGGCTAGAAGTGGTCAGCAGAGTAAGTTAATGAAAGAATAATTTAAAGTGAGCTTGGGTGGTTGAATAAAAGACTCACACTCAGTAGTAATAAGGTTTGCCTTTTTTATTTCTATAAGTAGCTGTTGATAATTTCAGATCTTTCCTTTCAAAATTGGTTTCAAATCATATGTGGAATAGCAAAGTATATTTAGGTCTTATCTGTCACATTTTTGATGATTTCTATAAACTTTACTCCATGCATACAGATGATAACTATAAAAAGAATAATTAAGTGCAGTTAATAAACAGTAATTTGGAATATGCACGTCTATTATTGTAGATATTTCCATAAATTATTTTATTTTTCTTCTGCAATAGAGAAGAGTGTATTCATTACAGCCTCTGAATAAATCCAAGGACAAACAATACTTATTTTCTCTTTCTTTAAAGAGACTTTAGATGTTGGCATTTTGTACCCAAGCAGACTTTATCTAAGCATGAATGTTCTGATACAATAGAGAAGATGGCATACTCAATATTTCTGTGGTTGGGAGTCCACAGATTCTGCTGATTTAGCATATCTTTTTCTTCACATAAGCAGATACAGGTTTCCATTTCAGGAAATTAATGTTTTCATATAGTCATTCCAGTACAAATAAAATCCCTTTCTTTAGTTATTTATCCTTTGCAACTACTATTCTACTGTCTTTTTATTCTTCCTTAAGTCTTGCTACAGAAAAAAACCCCACTAAATTAATTTGTAGTGCAAGTGAGATAGAATAGAAATTAAACTCTCACATTTGAGGATGGAGATGTACAGCTCACAACCTAAAAAAAAAGACACCAAATATAGGGATCTGGACAGGAAACAGTACCAAATAATCTGTGGATACTATTCAGTGCACTCTTGCCTGGATGCATACATGTTTAAGTTTGTTAAAACAATCCACGGTGTACAAACCTCATTCTACTTTACCATGCTAAGCTGCGGGAAGTCAGCAACTACCAAGAAGAACTTCATGATAAAGGTGTCAGAACTTTTCTGGTCTTAGGCAAAACAAGTATGAGAGTGCAGTCAGAAACTTGTGATGAAAAACTAAGGGGATATTTCAGCGCTCTAGAGTCTCTAACTTGCAAAAAAATGTAAAAGAACAAAGCTATGAAGCAAGATATCTTTGGAAATTACTAGAGCAGTAGGTTAAAGATAGGTTCAACAGGTTTCACAAAACAGCACATAATATGCCTCCTTAGTAAGAAATGGAGAATGAAATTATCAAAGATCTTAATTATTCATCCATCTTATTTATTACCTAAAATGTGTAGGGTCATTTAGTCTTTTCTTAAAGAAGAAATAATAGTTTAATACACTTCAGCTTCATGTTTAGGATGAAGCACTAAAAAACCCAATCATTATTTTCTATCCAGTGGACAGATTAAGGAAACATTGTGTACAATGTTTTCTACAACTCGCTGAGGTTTGTGAACTACCAAAGATAACAATGATTCTTGTACTAGGAAGACTAGATGAATGCAGTTCTTTCAATTACAGTACTTTAATCTCTTAAAAGTTTGTTCTTCAATCCTGTGTGCTGTTTGCCAAATTTTTATAGCTTTTGGGTCTTCCACTGGATTAACTTGCCATCAGAAAATGAGGAATTTCAAGGTACATACAGAAGTGTTGCATGGGAAAAATTTACTAATTCTATTGCTTTAACTTCAAGGTAAGAGGAATCCAATTTTGCCCCTGGCAAAATCTTCTCCCCAGGGAGAAGATTAATATCATACAAACCCACTTTTCTCAAGGATACTTATTCTTGTCATACTAAACTAGTATTAGATTAAAAAGAAATAGTAGTAAAATATAACTTTTAAGAAGATTTGACTGTGAGTCTACTACATCTAGTAACACAGGTTCCCAGCCTGCACGTCTAACCTTGTTAGGAGGGCCTCTAAGTAGTCAAACATTAGTTTGGACTTTAAGATTTGAAGTCATAGCAAGGATGACACAGATACAGTATTTTTCCCACCAGTCTGCCATGAGATTAAATCTTTAGAGTAAAAAGTCTATACTGTTGGCATGCGTGTTGGTCTTAAATTATCACACAATTCGATACCATCAGCAATGTGAGTTATAGTTTACATTTACTCAAAAAATAAGGCTGGAAATTTTTTCAGTATACCAGTACAGATAAATTTCACATCCACATTAGTAGTGGAAAATGTATACCGCTTCAGAATATGTTTCTATTTAAGAAGCCCTATAAATATGTGTGCTGGTTTCATCTGGAATACAGTTAATTTTCTTCACTATAACTTGCATAGCCTATGTTCTGGATTTGGGCTGGAAATAGTGTTGATAATACAGGATGTTTTAGTTACTGCTGAGCAGCACTTACACAGGGTCAAGGACGTTTTGCTCCTCACCCCACTCCACCGGTGAAGAAGCTGGGAGTGCACAAGTTGTGAGGCAACACAGCCAGGATAGCTGACCCCAACTGACCCAAGGGATATTCCACACCATGTGGCATCATGCTCAGCATATAAAGCGGGAAGATAAAAAAGGAAAGAGGGAGAAGTTCACACTTATGGCATTTGTCTTCCCAAATCGCCATTACATATGACAGAGGCCTGTTTCCCTGGGGATGGCTGAACACCTGCCTACCCATGGGAAGGGGTGAATGAATTCCCTGCTTTCCTCAGCTTTGCTTGCATATGTGGCTTTAGCTTTTCTTATTAAACTGTTTCTATCTGAACTCATGAGTTTTCTCACTTTCACTCTTCTGATTCTCACCCCCATCCCACCAGGGTGCAGTGAGCAAGCAGCTGCATGGTGCTTAGATACTATCTGGGGTTAAACCCCAGCAATCAGGCCTTTCCACAGACAAACACACAATGACAATTTTTTTTTTGGTTTGTCTCAGTTATAAGGTCAAGTCCTTTGCTGTATTCTTCCTGAATATAACATGGTTTGCATATTTTTGAGAATTTACCTGCAGCATTGAACATCAGCTCAAAAAATACCTTTTGCTGTTTGGTTTTGGTTTTTAATTCTGTATCAAGTAACTTCGCTCTCTATTAAAGGATGTTCTAGCTGTCCATTTTACCAAGACTCTTTTTCCTCCTTTTTTGAGGTTAAAAAGCATGGTTTGATCAGAGTTATGCATGAGGGACTTCTGTATGTTAAATTAGAAGGTTTCTCGGGCCTTGCATTCCAGCCTCTTGATGGGTAAGATGTGTATTTTTATTTATTATTTAGGATCATTTCCCTACTGTATGTGAAATCTACAGTTTTCAAAAATAAAAAAATCAGTTTCATGTTGTTTCAGTAATAAAAATGATCAATGTGTAAGAATTCTGTGTCCCAATTCATCTTAAAAGATAAATTAAACTTATGCTGTTCAAGGTACAATTTTTCACTGTGTCAAAACCAGTACTACATTACCTATATTTAAGGTCAGAGTTGTTGATATCTGGCATTTAGCTATTAGCGTTTCAATAAGCAAGCACAAAAAATTATGAGAAATCACTCTAAATTCAACAGGAGAATTTTAAACCCCCTTTTCACATGCATACAATTGAAACATCAGAGAAAATCCTACAAATAAGTGACAATGTTAGGATGACAAAAAAAAGTAAAAAGTTGAGACTGTAGGTCCACAATGAAAATCCTTTACATAAATATTTCTGCTGTTTAACCTCAGCCAGAAAAGGCTGGTAAGCACACTAGCTTACCAACTTTACAATTTTGTTTAGAGTATGATAGTAACAGCAGTGCACTCAAACATCCACATAGCTAGCTACAGACATACACATCCTACTTCTCTAGTCTCTCAATATTTTTATTAATAATAACAAAGCATTGGATTCTATGAATTTTGCTTTCAGGTCTCCTGAAAGGCTTTACAGCTTTCTGATTTCCTAAATGATTTTAATATAAACACTAGCAATCTGTGCAGTAATTTTATTTTTTACTGTTCAACTCTAATGGGTCTAATTTTCACTTTTAAAATCTCCTTATTTTACTTAGTCCAAGTTAATTTTGTTTGTACACAAGTTTTACACTAAGTCCCTTTACACAAACAGAATAGGAGTGCTATAGTGTAAATAAGCATTGTAGACTTTGGTACTACTCCTAATGATGCTTACTTTTTACAGATATAAAAGTAGGATTAGGCCACTCAGTACCAGACACTTCATATTAGACAGAAGCTCACACTCGAAAAAAAAAAATGGAACCATTTTCTTAAAAAAACCCCAAACAAACAAAAAACCACCAGGAATAGTGACACAAAAAGAGAATACGATTTAAAAAAAAAAACAACTGAGCAATGAATTTTAACAGAGCAACTGGCCTTTCTTGACATGAATGTTGGAGATCCATGTTTGAACAGTTTAAGAGGCAGCCTTGCAGCTCTGATAACAATAGGGGTCTGCCAAACTGAGTCATGGCAATTATCCACACACAATCAGTTACTTTTCCACTCTGCGCAAGTCATGGGCATACATGTTTGAAGACTGTATTTCCTGCTCTCTTTTCTCATCTAAATCAATCTTTAATTAATGGTTCCAATCTTTTATAGTTGATATGCTACACAGAAATAGACTTTAGAAAATACCCTGCACTATATAACTAGGATTACTAGGACCATATAATTTTAAAAATTAAACATCTGCTTTGAGAATATAGTTCCTTACACATAAACTAGAAGTTTCTGAGCCACTGGGAGTAAGTACACCTTTGAAAGGCAAAATGAACGCTGACAAACCTTCAAGGTTTGCCAGTCGGCAGGGCTCCACATCTGAACAGATGGATTGGTCGGTACAATTTAAGTCTTGCTTTTTTTGAGTTTTTTTTTTAAACAGTATACCCCCTACCATGTAAACAAGCCTCTAAGCAGAGAAAACAAAAAAATATATTTAATGGCCCCCTGTTCTGTTTCATTATTTACACCCTTCACATGTACTTCCCCAGCTGAGTAATGCTCTTTGATGATTATATCTCCAAAGAACATTGCTGTGATCACGTAATATGCTGTGAAACCATAGATAATCAATCAAAAGAACAGAAACAGAGAAAGCAACTTTCTGACTTTTTAAAAACTGATTTCGTTCTTATGAAAATGCAAAATTGACAGCCTTGAGATTGAAATAATCTTTCAAAAGGTGAATAGAAATAGTGCAAATTATACAGTATTAAACCAATGTGTTTTCTCCCTGAAGGGATCACTTTTATAAGCTGAAGATGTCTGTCTCCACAGTCCACTTAGTCAAGGTTCCCATACATTTCTTGATTGCTACCATGGCAGCACCCCTATCACTACCAGTAGTAGTGGTAAACATTAGGAAACAGAGTTTTGGGAATACAGACATCTATAAATCAGGGCTTTCCTGGCACCTTGAAGCTGAAGAGATCAAGGCTTGTGACCTACTGTTGTCAAGAGGTGAAAATATTTTTACCATGAAAACATTATTTATAAGGCAATAAATATATTGGCAATTTGGTCTAATATATCTTTGAGTTACAATTTATTTATTTATATTAAAAATTTGTATTACTATTAGCAAAACTGATACTAGGCTGTGAAAATGCATATCTTATAAGCTTATTGGATGAAACCCAGATTGAATCATAAGGATGATTCATCCTTATAACAATTTAAGTGTGAGAATAAAAATAAACATAAAAAGAAATTTACAGTTATGTTTCACACTAGAGTAATTTAGTCATTACTGTTGTCACCAAGACAACTTACTGAGATGCACTTAATAAGCATACTGCCGAATATTTATAGTTATCAATACCTAAATGATGCTTTTTTCTTTTCTTCACTCCAACCTCTTAATTGTATTTTGCTCTTCATCTTGTCTCCATCCCCTAATTGTATTTTAGTCTTCCTCTTGTCATGAAAACCAAGGGCTGAACAACCACAGGTGCAGCTGTACCACAATCCAAAATCAAAGTGTTATGTTAATAAAAATGAGGGTCTTCAAAGTTTTATTTGGGTTTAATTTGTCTCCAACTATTAATGGATGCATTAGCATAAACTAGTAGTTTGAGTAAATGCCATGGTTTTACAATTCTAATAACAACACAAAATATTTTGGGGGAGCAGACCAATGCTTCTTTTTTTTCCTTGCAGAAATTCAAGAACATAAAAGGTTCTAAGCATAGGACTTGAATTCATCCTTCTGGAATCTCATGAACAGATGGAGTTTTTGGGGCAATGTTACTCATCAAACTCACTGACCTTAGAAGCCAAAGGTCATTAAGAACCTGGATCTTTCAAGGTATGTTGGGGAATTAATGCTCATACAGAGGAACACTGTGAAGAGTTTGAAGTAATTTGGAATTAACAGAATCATCACACAAGACTCATCTGTCTTTTAAGAAGGATACCTGTTGTGGTTTAGGAATGGTATTCCCCCATTTAGTGTCTCAACCTTGACTCCGAAACCACATACCACTCATTCACTTGCTCCTCTCCCCACTTTCACCTTTTTCCTCTCCCCCCTGCAGCAGATTGGAGAAGAGAATTGGAGGCACAAGAGGCAAAGATCACAGGCTGAGATAAGAACAATTCACTGGAAACAGAAATGAGATAAGAAAAGGAACTGTAACAGCAATGACATTTATAACGAAAGTGTACAAAAGAGAGAGAGTATGGAGCTCAACCCAACAAAAGCCACACCACCCTAACCATTCCCTGCAGCTCAGGACCAGCCTTACCTCACCACTTCATCCACCACCACTGCTCCACCGGAAGGAAAGATCTTCTCCTCAGAAGCAAGAATCAATCTTTGGCTCACCCCTAGCAATGAGGTGAGGTGGTATCAAATAACACCTGTGGCCTGGCCATGGCCCCTCCCAGCTACTGCAAAAAATTAACTCTGTCCTGGCTGGAACCAGCACAATACTATAGATGTTTGTTGCCTATCACCACCCAGCTAAAACTGAATCTAAGAGACTGAGTGCATATGGTATCGTACTTGCTTGTGTTTTCAGGCTTTTTTTTTTCATTTTTTTTACTGCAGATTTCACAGGACACACATTGGTATAAAATCACAATCGATGCTTAAGCTAAAAAAGGAATTACCCCTTCTCCTCCCCAGTTTTTTTATACATTGAAGAGTGAAAAGCATTCTGCAGGGAAGAGAACTAGCACAGAGCTATGCTGCATGGAGAAGCTGAGCACACTCCATTTTGACTTTTATGAAGTAATGTTTGTGACTAAATTTGCCTATTTAAAGTTGCAAAATTGTCATCTATGGAATTAGGTTCTTTCCAGAGACTTTTTAAAAATGGAAAGTAGCATCTCTGATATTGTCATTTTGTTTCAATGTTTTTGTGCCATCAATAGATATCATACAAATCGTGGGAAAAGCAATAAAACTTCTTTTGTTGGGCTGACTTATCAATGGATTTTAAATGTGAGCAGGATAAGCAAAAGAATTGATTGTTTAATTAATCTGATAATGGAATCACTGGGCAAAAGAAATTGGAAATTATAAATTTGGATAGGGCTTATGTTTGGAGAAGCCCAGTAGAAGAAAGGAAACATACTGGGTTCTTTAAAGGAATATGATTTTAAACGCAAAATTCTCAAGATGGAAAGTGTTTAGTGTTAGGTGTTCATTATTTTTATGCTATGTCTAAACTATGGTTCATATGGTTATATGAACTAAAGTGAAACATTTGTTGATAAGTTTTCTGGAACTCATCCAAAGCTCAGATCTCTCCCTTGTTCCACTAATATCTCTGAAGAGGTGAGATATAAACCCAGAGTGGTCACGAAGTTTCTCAGCTCTGGAAAGTCTCTATTAAGTTACCTGGAAAGTGCTATAGAAGGATGGATTGCACCCAGATGTCAGGAACAAACCCAGCTTTGCGGGATCTAGTATCTCAGCAGACAGAGTACATGTATGCCAGCCAGTGTGCCAGAGAAGCAGAAACAGAATTGGTTAATCAAGTGCAAGGTTCCAGTGTACCTTAAAACATGCAGGTGCAACATAATGAAATCTGAATGAAGAGTTTGTGTGAATGTTGACCACATTATGTTTTATGCTGTCTATTCAGCCTGTGTGACATGCTGAGTAGACATACTAATATATCTTGCTATATCAGTTATCTGTAAGAAGAAATATAATTAAGGCTGAGCAGAGAAGTGTGCCTACTTCAGTTCTCAAAATTTGCATTTAGAGTACAGAACAGTTTTGAATACCAAACATTTTTATGCATTGTTTATGTGCCCTTTTTTCCCTGAACAACAAAAACATTCTATGCAGCATTTATTTCCTTTCATTATACATCTTGTCATACAGGTTTCCTTTCTTTTGAATCAACTATTTAAAAGTATTATGAGAAAACAATTTCAAACCACTCTTATGTACAATCAAATGATACATACGAGCTTTGGGTAATGGCTCACAAGTAAATACTAAAAATATTTATGATATTTATAAGAGATACTGTTGCTGAAAGTAGTGAGTGACATGATTTTCATTTAAAGGAATAATAAAAACTAAAACAAACCCCACTCAGCATAAGAAAAGCTGGTGGGTTACAACAGACACACACAGATGTAATTCACAGAAAGTCCTACAAGACATGGTTTGAGTGCTGTAGAGTCATTCAAACAGCATATTACCAGGGTCAGTGACTCAGATAGATGGATCCTGCCTTGGCCCATGGCTGCTCAAATCATGTCTTTAGATTAATTTCGAAGCATTCAGATAAAAGGTCCTAATGGCATATGCTTCCCATTGAATAAGCTGTTAAAGCACTTGTGGTGCTGTTTGTTAGAGTACTTCTTATTATCANTTTTTTTTTTGCTGCTGTTGCTTCTTGCATCAATGTCGGAAGCTTTTCCCAGGGACACAGATCAAAAACTGTATCCTGCTGGGGTCTCTGTGAGGATCCCAGATCCTCCAGGGCAATTTGAGGTGTAGTCCCGATATCCTGGACTCCAATAATAAGCCTATTTTTTTAGCTGTTAAGAACTCCAGAGAGACATGAGTAAACATAGTAACACATGCAGCACAATTTAAAGTGTAACTCTGATTCAGGTTTTAAGAAAAAGATTTAAAACTTTCTGAGATGCGTGGGGCTTTTGTATTCAAAATGCACTGATGTAAGTTCAGTGTAAATGCAACTTTTGGTATGTGCAAATTGTCAGTGTGACAAAAAAAAAGGAAAGGCATTAACATTACATCATTTCCCAAACATGCAGCTTTTGAGAAATAGACCTTAGCCTATGCAATTTTGCTTTACCCTTATCTTTACTTTCTTGAGATAACTGATACCATCAATTCTTTTCAGGGGTGAATTCCACTGTAGCATGCTTTCATTTACTTATAACTCAGCATGTAGAAATCTAGTTGTGGCTGCTTTTTCATGCATGCATTTTTAGCTATCTGGTCTGTCATCCCACTAAATATTTGACCTTCTACTAGGACCTGTTGTGAAGAAGCAGTTTCTTACTGGTAGAAACATGCAAAAAAAAAACAGATCAGAAAACCACAAAAGAGAGCGAACAAGCATATTCTCTATTTTGCTACCACCACATAATATCAATCTTTGTAGGCTGCTGTAATACGTATGTCTCAGCAGAAGTAGCATTAGGCAAATCATAGAATCACAGAATATGCTGAGTTGGAAGGGACCCATGAGGATCAATGAGTTCAACTCCTGGCCCTGCATGGGACCATCCCCAAGAGTCACACCATGTGTCTTGTCCAAGCACTGTCTAAATGCTTCTCGAGGGTTGGTGCTGTGATCACTTTGCTGGGGAGCCTGTTCCAGTGCCCAGTCACCCTCTGGGTGAAGAATCATTCCCTGATATCCAACCTAAACCTCACCTGACACAGCTTTATGCTGTTTTCTCCAGTCCTGTGACTGGTCATGAGAATGAAGAGATCAGTATCTGCCTCTCCACTTCCCCTCAAGAGATGTTGAAGACTGCAATGAGGTCTCCCTTCAATCTCCTCTAGGCTGAAAAAAAAACAAATCTTGTAGTTGTTTATAGCTGTTAGATTCTGGGTTTTCAGTTGCTTCAATGAACAATTCTAAGATGTCATCTGAATCAAGTCACAAAAGAATGAAATGTTCTATTATTCTTGTAAGAAAATTTTTTGTCTGCCAAGTGGTAGCCAGTCATAAGAACAAACGTAACCACCTTCTTCCTTTAACAGACTCCTGTTCTAGGCATTATCTTCAGCTGCATGTCTGGGTTTACATCTATGCATATACATCTACTCCATTTGTTACTTGAATTGGTAACACTTGATTGGAAGCCAGCACTAAGTTGTCCAGCTGTCCCCCTCTCTCAAATTCTCAGCCATACTCACAAGAATAGTTTTCTCCTTGACTCATTATCCGTTTCTGTTGTTTTGTTATCATTTCATCCTCCAAGAGAGGAAAAGGCTAATGCAAGACCACCTCTCCTGATAATATGCCAGACTACCCTATAGATGATGTGCTGAAGTCATGGCATAGCAACTCCACACCCTCTGGTGTCAGACCTTTCTAGTGTGGTCTGACATAACCCCTCACATAGGGATCAAGAACAGTTATGGGAAAGAAAAAGCAGTGAAATATGATTGGGAATAGGTTAAGAATTGCAACAGAAAGTTACATTCTTTGTAACCTTGTTTGACTCATTTATGTCTAGATAAAGCATTCCAGCTTGCTACAGAATCTACAGTTTGTAACAAGTTGAATGAAAGTGTGTCCTCTTGTGTATTACATTTTAAGAGGCACTGGAATAAATTCCGTCTGGTCTTTTGCCTTTAGTTTCTATTGAACAGTTCAGTACTATTCAATATCCTGAGTTGGCTATTTTATGTTTTGTTTTGAAGAAATTAGTATTTGCTTGTGCCTACTCTTTTGCTCCTTTAAAAAAATAATAAAAGTAATGCCTAAAGTGTTCAAACAGATGTCTTATTTCAATATGTGGATCATACTGTTTATTTTGGTTTTTATTTGCTTTTACTNGTAAAATCAGTAAGTTAGTGAAATGGAGAGTCATACTCATCTAAAACTCTGAATTATGGTGGGAAATAAATTATCATTGTGTGAAAATAGTAAAATTCTATCAAAAACACTGTAGGAGGTTGAAATAAAATAAAAATGAATGCTACGAGACTCTAATGGAGGTAAACTAAAGATTTTTATTTGAAGAACATTGTTAGAGACCAATAATAAACAGGAACTAGACTCACTTTGCAAAAAACCTCAGTTATAACAACTTGCCTAGTGCAAAAAGCTTGCTTCTAATGGACAAGGAATTTTTCAATACATCATTTAAACATGATTCACATTACATAAAAAGCA
>WEIV01006966.1:77346-101254 GCA_013390005.1 Calyptomena viridis
GTGAACAAAATAACCTTCAGGAGTACTGAGCTAAAGGGGAAGACACCCTTGACCAGCTTGATAACCTTCTATGACAAAATGACTGGCCCCATAGATGATGGGAGAGCAGTTGATATTGTCTACCCAGACTTCAATAAGGCTTTTGACACTTTCTCCCATAAGATCCTCATAGGAAAGCTTTTGAAGTGTGGCCTTGAGCCCACAGTGAGGTGGCATTGTTGAGCCTGCATATGGAGGTCTGTGTCCAGTTCTGGGCTCCTCTGTATAAGAGAGACATGAATATATTGGATAGAGTTGAATGAAGGGCCACGAGGATCATCAAGGGATTGTAGCACCTCTCATACGAGGAAGAGCTGAGAGAGTTGTACTGAGAAAAGTCTCAAGAGGGGATCTCATCAATGTATATAAATATCTGAAACAAGGGTACAAGATGGAGTCAGACTCTCCAGTGGTGTACAGTGACAGGACAAGAAGCAATGGGCAAAGACTGAAACATAGCTTGCTCTGTCTAAACATAAGGAAACACTTTTTTGCTGTGAGATTTACTGACTACTGGAACAGAGAGGTTGTGGAGTCTAAATCCTTGGAATTATTCAAGAGATACCTGGACATGGTCCTGGGCAACATGCTCGAAGTGGTCCTGCTTGAACAGAGGTTTTCCAGAGGTCCCTTTCAACCTCAACCATTCTATGATTCTGTAAAATACATGTGGAAGGACACATACCCACTTAGATGACCCAGAACTAAAAATTAGCAAGTCTGTGTTTATGCATGTCTGTGTTTATCTTGGTCTGCAAACTTTAAAACCATAAAGACTGAATCATTTCAGGCCACCATGTGTATGTCTTAGCATGCAAGAGTCAGCCAGTGGCATTCTTACAAAAAGACCCCCAACCAATCACAAACCCAAATCCCATATGTTCTACATGCCTCATTGCAGGAATTCAGAACTCTTTCAAGACTTTGTTGAAGATGGATTGATAGAAGAATATCTCTAAAATGTAATTTTATTTCTACAGTCCTCTGGAAGTGCATACTGGGGCAACTCAGACAATAGTTCTCTTAATGTTGACTAGACTTACAGGGATATAGTTGCACAAGGTGCTTGAGAAGGCTGTGGTGGGTCTCGCCTTGAAGAAGGACTGAGCCGCTACAAGTTTTCATTGGTAATATGCGGAAACTATACTAATGTTACTAATGCTGAAATGTATTACAGGATTCTCACGCATTCGTAGGCTTGCACAATAGCCCTTCATAGGAACTTTCCTGCCTATCCCCAAGCTCTCAGAGATCATCGAGTAGCAATTTGGACTTAACCCAAATAAGAGGCATGTAGAAGAATGTTACAAGGTTGTTTCCAAGGTAATGGCCAGTCTTTCTATTTTCCAGCATATAACAGCTAAATACTACTGCTCCCGCTTTGTACAAGGTTTTCTTTCACAAACATCTATTGCTCTATACATGTATTTGTGCACACACAAAATCCCACATAAAATCTGCTGAGATTCTCAACAGCTAAGAAGGAATAGAGGCAATTCTGTCACAAACTGAGGAAGAACAGTTTTTGTTTTAAATTGTCTCAAAGGTCTCAAAGTTTGGTCAAACTCATATTCTGACTGATAGCAAGCATGAATATTTCCAGCTCTTGTTCATCACTTGTTGTGCTTGGAAAGAGGAGCTGACAATGAAAGCACCTCCTCAACAAAAAATATTGCACCACTGCTTTTCATTTGAACAAAAAGAAAAAGATGCTGAGATCAAAAGAATAAAATAAAAGGTTAAAAGCAAATCAAACTTGAAAGAAGGAAAGAGAGCAGTTAATTGATTCAGATGTGTTCTTGCAATGCTCGTTCCTAATTTACTGTCTGCTCCTCATCTTGGCACAGCAGTCTAACAAGAATTCCACTGCCTCCTCATTTTCCCTGTGGCTGTGCCCTCTATTTCAGACCTACACGCAGTGCTACAGTATTCCCCCCAGCTTTTTTTCTCCAGTATCGAGCTTTGGGATCTTTATATATTCACCATCACCCCTGTAATATTAGGGCACCAGACTTGGATGTCGGCACTGATGGCCTAAGGATTAAAACATTGTATAAGGCAGGTTTTTGACTTCAGCTCTGTGAACTCAGTACTAACACTAGGGAGATACTTACAAAGGGGTAAACAAAGGAGACAAATCTGCACAAAGAAACTGTGGAAAGGAGTGAGCAGGAGGAGAGTGGAAAGAACAAACTGAGGTATTTTAGACTAAGAAAAGTGCCAGCTGCCTTCAAAGTCTCTAAACAAATGAGAAAATATACATAGCAAGATTTCAGCTCATGAATAACTTGTTAATGTATAAAATTTTAGAATAGCAGTAGATAAAGCTGTGCTTATAAGGAGAAATGTAATGCAGAGATTTGTTTCACACAGACTAAATTAAAATCCATATTATCACTTTGCTGAATTACTGAGAATCAGCATCTTTTGCTTTCACCAATTTCAGGTTTTATAGATGCTGTATATCTACATACAAAAAGACTTCCCAGAATGTTTGCTTTGAAAGACAGCATTACTGTTTTTTTCAGATGCCTCCTTTTCTTAAATAAACAAATCAATAGGGGATGCATTGCCATTTATCCCATATCCTTATATTTCTGCATATTTCCAGTTGACTGCTAAATTCCTCAATTCCAGAGGCTGGTATGCAATTAAAGTACTACATTCTAAACAACATAGAATATACCGATGGACAGCATAAGAGATCAGATTGCTGATGCTGATTTAGCTTTGACTTCTATTGCATCTCTCTGTTTTTACCACTATCTTTCCCAGAAAGGTGTGGAAGCAATCTCCTTGACTGCCCTTGATGTCAAAGGTGCTTTATAACTCACAAAGAAGAATATGCTGGCTGCAAGTGAAGTGAATAAGTAGTGGTTTGACCTTCCTTATATCACGTGGACTACATGAAGACAGAGTAAGATGCATGCAACATGGTAAAAATAGATTAGAAATGTTATAAAATGTGGAATAGTGCATTATTTGTCATAATTCAGATTTCTCTCTGGGGACCATTAGCAGTCTAACACTACCTCAGAATGTCACCTTTCCTGGCTGGGTAAAGACTACCGCATTGCAAAAAAGAAGTGTGTAGCAGATGAAGTGTTATGCATAGAAGTTGTTAAAAGCATAAATAGTGAATTAATTAAATGGCAAAATAAATAAATGCAATTTCCAATTATTTAACATCTTTTACCCCGCAGTCAACTTTAAAACACTCACAAAAGGCAAAATGCCCACTTCAGTCATGTCCGCTGCTGATCAAATTGATTCAGAAAAAGACAATATTTTATCCATCCTCTTTGGAGTTCAAGTATGAATGGTGAAGCAAAAGAGAGTGAAACTGAGGGAAACATGAAAAGCTTGATTTGTTAGGACCCCTGCTGTCTGAAAAGAGATCAAAGCTCAGGAGGAGGCTGTAAAACAGCCGAATGCACTGCACAGAAACATGGCCTGTGGCAGCTGCTCTGGGCACACTCTCACAACACAGGTGTACCTCCAAGTCTGCTCTGCCAGCTGAATCATGGGAGCAGGTTACCTCTTCTCCTTCTTCATTATTTCAACTGCAGTCACTGAGGAGATGTGGGCTTCATCCATCACAATGCACAAATTCACAGTGCGCAGATTCAGCACAGGCCTAATTAAAGCTTTTCCTTTCATTTGTGGAGATAATTAGACTTTCATCTCACCAGGAAGCTTCAGAAAGATCTATTTCTTTCTTCAATAAAAGCTACATCAAACAAAAGCAGATTTTAATCGCCTTTTCTTTGGGGCATGAGTCAATAATGAAAGATGTCATGGGTAACAAAAATTGTGTGCAGGGGGAAAAAAGGAGGGAAAAAAGACCAAGCTATGTTCTTTAATTAACACCATGTTTGCAAACACCATTAATTTCTCTCATTAAAATGATTTTTATCTACAACTGATTGTTGATAAAACAATCGATTTGAACATCTCATCCGTTTCACTGCTATGCAGGAACCCATCTGCTGTGCTGTAAAGCAGGAAACATGCAGACTGTTAAGCAACATGTGAGAACAATAAAAGATGCATATGTGTATGTTAGGGATTTGTGAGGCTCACTGCAGGGCAAGGGCCACCTTTTCTCAGAACATCTATAAAAAATGATTTGGTAGCAGGCCAAAGGACAAAATGTCACAAAGATCAGAAGTGCATAAATAACAAATGAATTAATATGCGCAGGAAGAAAGGTTCCATCTGTGTTGGGATGCATCTGTAAACAGGCTCAAAAAAAAAAAAAATTCAGACATATTTAACACCACACCATGAGCTGCTGTGATGTAATATTAGAGGACATACATGCTGAGCTTAACACATCTTTTTCATTAGTAGTAGAACACAAGCATTCTTTCCTACTACCTTTCACACTGGTGCAAGGGGAGAGCATTTTTGGCTCCAGGCCTATGGTACATTATTTATTTATTTAATCATTTGACACAGTGCTTCTGTATGGGGTGGAGGGCATAGCTGATGTCTGTGGGAATTGAAGTCTGGCAGTCTAAGGGGGGACTTTCACCCTAGAGTTTACAACAATCCCAAATAACTGTTAGGCTTAATGGCATGAAGACATTCAGTGAAGAGAGAGCTTGTTTAAGTACAGTTTTAATGATGATATTTACAGCAGGCAGGGAACTGTTTTTCGAATCAGTATCAACACTAGCAGTAAGGATGTACGGTGGCAGTGCAGAGCCCGGTGACAGTCTGCTTAATGGCTTCCTGAACAGGATAAAGCATTGTGATTCATCAGAATCTGACCTGAACTTCCTCTAACAGCAAAATATCATCGAACTTAAAGGTTTAAAGGATTAAATGTGCATTACTGAGGATTCTGCTACTATTGTGACCTGCCTGGGAAACTGAGGAAATTAAAAGATTCAATGGAACCTTTTTTCAAAAAAATCTATGAACATCTTTAAATCTCCCAATGTGTCTTTATACTGTTAATTCTGGCATATGGCAGTCGTTTGGGAAAGCAAAGTTTGTAGGAGCTTGACAGACATTTCTTCTTGATGCATTAAGCTAGTAAGATCCCTGGTGAGTATCCAGATTCTAACAGAGCTGCACATGTCTGTTCTCATGACTGTAAGAGATGGAAGTTTTTCCTGTTGGGGTTCCTATTTCTCAAGTTCACACACTCACTTGAAAACAAACTACAATCTTCTTCTGTGTGTCCTACTTCTATGCTAATCTGCTCCTTCCCCCCAATAAATGAGGACTGTTTTTATTTTTAATTAAGGCAAAAACATATGCACATGGCACTGAGTTTATCCATGCTCCTAGTATCTAGTTGTTCAGTG
The DNA here is from genome assembly GCA_013390005.1 of Calyptomena viridis. Classification (NCBI taxonomy): domain Eukaryota; kingdom Metazoa; phylum Chordata; class Aves; order Passeriformes; family Eurylaimidae; genus Calyptomena; species Calyptomena viridis. Next base: position 82,704 of record WEIV01006966.1, read on the forward strand.
TGCTGAAAAATCTCTTACAGTTTAAGATAAAAGGTTTAATGGAGGATTTTCCAAATTCTCCTTGAAATTCTCCAAAAAAAATTTTTTTTTAACTTGGTTATGTTTCAGAAAGTTATCATCATTTTCCAGTATCCTGAGCCAAGATTTGCTTACATTGATGTCTTTTTAAGCATTTAACTCAATGGAAGATTTATCTGTTCCAAGTTACAGAGAAGTGAGGAGAAAACTCCAAATAGTAAATATTGATTGAAGAATTTACTTTGAAAAAGAAAATGAAAAATGGTGAAGTAGAAAAAAAAAGAAAAAGAAAACTACTGAAAATTTTTTTGGGGGTGATATTCTTGGCTTCAAGGGAAGAGAAGTTCTTAAATTTTCTTCTTTTTTTCTTTTTCTTTTTTTTTTCAGTTTTCTTTTTTTTCCTTTTTATTTTGTTTCTCTTTAATGAGCATGTTGCACACAGAAGAAATAATGACTCATGGCCAGAACTCTGAAAGATCCAACAGCACTATAGCCCTTCCTCCATCAAAAAGTATTCAAACTGAAACATTGTCTAAAACAACTGACTTTGGAATTCTTCAAAGCTCCCTGATCAGGATATACACACTCTTCTGAAACAGTATTTTTTTAGTAGGAAACCACCAGGTAAGTTAGTTTATGCAATATAAATATATTTCTTATACAGAGATGTAGCTGATCTTCAAAAGTGAAAACCCTCATGAACAGATGAGCCCAAACTGAGATCTTTAATAATTGTCTAAATGATACTGCTGAGCTACAAATTGCTTGAGGAAATCGGAGGAAACCCCTCAACCAGATCCAGATTTGCTTATTACTTGCACTGCAGATACTTTACTTGGTAGGTCCTTATTTTGTGAAAGAGTACAGGGAGCCTAAGGTAGGTGACCTGCCAGAGGATAAAGAAGAGAAGACAAAGCTGTTCTCAGTTTTAAAGGCAAAACTGGGCATGTACTTCTGCATTGCTTACCTTAAACTTTGGTAGGCTGAACTCCCTAACTGGTATCAGCTGCAGAGGAAGAGAGGACAGATGCCACTGCTTCTAATATTCTCAGCAAGTATAGAGCAATACTTGGTTTCTAAAAGCATGTCACACTGTCAGTGGTGCAGGGACTGTGTGGGCACAAAGCTGTTGCTAATGAATAGGGAGGCTGGAGGCAGATGGTATCCAAATATAAGAAAACTGTCATGAAATGATAGAGCGGGTGAAAAACTCATTTACCCAAACCCTATCAAAACATTATCCCATATCTCTGTGTCAGGGGGAAATCTATTCCTTTTTAACTAATACACAAAATACCATACAAGTAGCCTAAAGACTGGACTTTCAGATTCCTCTACCAAGAGGCAGGACCTTTTCCAAGCTGAAGGCATCAGTCAACTGTAAAAACATTAGTCTGAAGGTGCAATTAATAGACCAGTTATTCATCAAAAAACTCTCATAGTAGACACTATATTTGATAATAAGATAAATAAATGCTTTTATTGCTTCCACTCACCTATGGGAGAACTGTTGAGACTATCTTATGAATGGAGAGCTCTGGAGCAGTGTTGGAGAATTTAAAATAGATAGTTTTCAATGAAGTCTTATAATGATCACATCACACAAACAAAAGCATCACTTGAGGTTCTCAGTATCAATTTTGAATGCTGAGATTAACTGAAATGACAACAGCCAAATGTCAGAATTTTTAGTTTAGTTGCTCTATGATAGTCTTTTTGATAAAAATTTTTTAGGCTTGTTTTATATCTCATAGCTGTTACACTTCTAATCAAACTGGTTTAAATACAGTATTTTGCTAACGGTTTGTGCTGACTATTTCGAGTCTAATAAAACCAGTCAGTTTACTACTACAGGTTAGACTTGTTTTTAGATTTTTCCCCTTCCCTATATAAAAAGAAAATGCAATAGTTGGGAGTAGAAATATGCAATTTATTAGTTATTAACCTGTAAAAAAAGGTTTCTCTTTTTCACCTCTCATTTAAGCTGAGCTTTATTTCTTTCAAGGTGGGGCCTGTAAAAATATTGCGTACGTAAACTGGTATGCGTTTCTATCTTTGAATTAAAGCATACATTTCTAACAGTGGTAGTCTCATAAAGTTAACTAATCTGAAAACCGTAACAAAAACGTACAAAAAGCCAACCCCAAAACCACAAAAAAAAAAACCCAGAAAACAAAAGAAATCCCCATCCAAAACAAACGTCATCTCAAGTAGTCTCAAATATTAGGCAGCAAAAGGCATGCCCTGAACAGGTCAGGATGTCTACTAGCAGGCAGAAATCACTGGCATATTTCAAAGATGCACAGCTATGTAAAAAAAAAAAAAAAACCCAAGCAAAAGTTTAAGTCTTTAATCATGCTTAATTTGTAATGTGGACCTAGAATACAAAAACTTAAGACTTTCTAAGAATTCTAATTTAATATAGAAGAGATGGCGTGAGCCTATTTTAAAAATGGCTTTCCTGACTGAAAACTGGAAATTATGATTTTAGTATCCAAGTGTCAATGAAATGTAAGTGCCCATCAGATTGCTAGCCCACCCATAGATTATTAATGCACAATTAATCTACTAGGGTAACTGTAGAGTGTCATTTAGCTTCAGAGCTCATAAGTATAAAACAGCAACACACTGTGAAATTAATGGTAACACTTAAAGGTCCCATTGTTATTAATTCATTTGACATTCACTGTAATCACACTGGTCTTTAATGAATTCATTTGGCATGTGAATATTGCATGTACTTTCAAATGCACTGCAGTGCAAATCAGTGTTAATTGATGTCCTGAATTGAAATAGTTTCTCTAACTTCTTATTTGTAGTGTACCATACTTTTTGTCAAGGGTCTCTTCCCCAGCAAAGTTTATAAATGGCATATGAAGGCACATGCTTTTATAATAATTGCTATAACTGAATGCCAATATACAAAAATGACCAAGGGATCATATAGTACTGAAGCACTGCAGTAACTTGTTCTAAGGCAATAAACTCTAAACACCATTGAACTTCAGTAACCTCTTATGTCACATATCCTATGAATATTTTCAATTTACTGTTCTCCACAAATTGCCTTTGAACATCTTTGGCTTATGTGAAAACAGCTGTGGCCATTGGTTATCATTTTATGCATTTCAGTTTTATAGCAGGAGCAGGCTATATCTATTTCCCTGCACTCAGTGACTATAGCTGTGCATATGGAAAACATCTGTATTTGTGCCACTGGAAATCATCTCCTTCCTTTATATGTAAGCACTGCTTCCAAGAACTGTAGGGTACTGAGAAATTCCTTTTAATGTCACATGCAAGCAGTTAATCTGAAAAGATTTAATACATGGGTGGTACAACAATTCCAACTCAGTAGCTTGTTCTAGATAAAATATTCCAAACTAGAAAATCCTTCGTACCAATAAAATAGTATTACTGTTATAATTCATAAACTTCCTGACTTATTTCCTTGGATATCTAGTAACTACCTTCAGATGTTCTCGTTTTCCAGAAAAGTAAGGGAGTCTCAGGGGGGGGCAAAGGAGTCCCTGATGTCAAATCATTTCCTAAGTTAAACACTTCCTATGCCCTGTGAATAATATATCCAGGGATCTTTCTAATCTTGTCTTTAAATTAGAGAAATATGGGACTGTGGTGTCTGACATCACATTTATGGGTAATTTGTAAGCTATTCTTAAAAATAGCACACAAAACAATACAAATATGTATTCAGAATGCCACGGATGTAATTACTCTTGAAGGTAACTGACATTAATATGTCGATACTATTATTGTATCAAAATACAGCTAAACCAAACCAAAGCACATAGAACAGCCATATACTTGCAAAAAAATGCCTAAAAAGTTGTGCTGCCACAACTGTCTCAGAGGACTTGAATCGTTTTTCAAAAGGTGAAAGATTAATGTTTTCTCCAATACCAGACCTTCTTGATTATCCGTAATTTAAATTAAGGTACTCCAAACTGTGACATAAAAAAAAACCTTTTTAAGCATCTCTACTTCTGTTGGAAAATAATTAAACAGAAAAGAGGTCCCACTGATTTAATTTGTCTCAATACTACTATCTGCTGGGCGATATACTTTAAATGTATTTCTTACTTTTTGAACTAATAATTTGCATATTAAGTTTCTAATTTTTCTTTTGTATTTTATGTGAAAACTAGACAACATTATTTAAATTATGCAACACAGCACACCATTTTTATTGGTACTGAGTAACTAGGTGGATGCAGAATACCATAAAAAAAGGAAACAATCTTGAAACTACTTCACAGAAATAGTGTCAGAATAGTGTCTACTGGATTCTTGCTGCTGACATGCAAGATTTTTCTGAAATGTGATTGCCAAAGAGGGCCCTATTGGTAAAACTATTTAAGAATGAAGATAGACAAATCAATCAGAACCACAAATCAAGAGTGTCTGGCCATGTAGTAGTGATTAAAGTTAGTAAGTATTTATCTTCCCTCACTTTCCGTAACACACTCAAAATGATGAACATACTCTAAATGGAAAAGCATGATTGCTGAATCTTCATCACTTGTCATTAATATCCTGGAGGTAAAGAACATGTCTTAAAGTCTATGTTTTATTCTGTTAGGCAGTACGTTATTTGAACAATGACTGAGTTATGGTCCTCTTCATTTCAAAACTTTCAGTCATCATTTTCTTAATGATTTTTAAGGAAAGAACATTTTAATAAGCTAGCACCTTCCCATTGTTTAAGATCCTTCTACAAAACCCACAAAATATCCTTGTTTCACACCATCATGAAGCATCAATACATACAATTATGTTTGTCAGATACCTTCCGTTCTGTTGAGTAGGCAATTGAAATCTTAAGGGGCAAGTCAGTGAATTTTTGTCATTGAAAACTGTACAAATTTGGGAATTTCAATTTGCTTATGGTCATTAGAGAATTGCTGACAATACAGCAGTTGAATCATCTGAAAACTGTACAGACCAAGAATGTTGTAGCCCAACACTGTAAAACAGCCAGACAGGACCTTCTGTATGGTTGATTGCTTTTCTAATTAGTCATGGTTGTTCTAGGACCAGGTATGAATAGGGAAAATTGTCTCATAGTTCTTGGAGAGAGAGAAAAAAGCTGAGGAAACAGTCTGCCATACAGAGGAGTCAGGAGGACTCACTATCTCTGCATAAACCACATTGTGTCAAGTGGGATAGACTGCAAGTGTTTTCACCCTGCTGCCCAGTTTGCTTCTATGTTGCCAGAATACAGGATATGCGTAGACCTGTTTGGTGTGTCCTCACCATTACTATAAATCCACACTTCCTTTGCAGCAGTGTCCTTTTTTGTCTATCTGGGACTGACTTTCAAATCTCACTGCCAGGGAAGACGGGACATCCATGTTGCAGTGTGCAGATGGTTTGGACTTGCATACATTGCAAACAGATAACAAATGTTGGTGCAGGCATAACTTTGGTATGCTAATGAGTCTCCTTAAAGTTCTTACCTCAGTGACAGGATAATACTTCTACAATGTGATTTATATAGGAGTTTTGATTCATTTTGTGCAAAAGATGGGTAAACAATGTTTACTGAAAGGATTTCTACAAAACATTTTACTCTTTTTCAATTAATGAGTGGATGAATGTACAAGAAAAAACATCCTGGCTTCTCAGAACCTTGAGTGATCTAAATATGAACTTCCAAAGTCCTACAATCAGTACAAAAGGTAAAACCTCAGAGATACTAACAGTTATCCCCATCAAGAAAACAAGCAAATATGATCATAATATTTAAGCAATGCAGCACAGTGGTACTCTCAGCCATTCTCCAAACTGAAATGGAAAGACAGTCACAGATTAATGAGATTATAAAATGAATTTAGCAAGCTTATTGTTATCTGAATGTTTATCAGAAACCTCTGAGGCTTTAAGAATTGCATACCTCTGGGAATGAACAAAGTATTCTACATGAAAAAGATATTGGCTTTGATATCTTTGGAAAAAAGTGGATGAAGAAATTTGATTCTTCAATGGCAGAAATATTCCCAGCTCAGCTGTTAGGAGAATCCTGCCATGAGGCAACGTTTTTTAAGTATGATTATGCTCATGAAATTTTTGCTGCACCTTAACATGAACCATAAAATAATCATTTTAGGTGTAAAGACAGCATAGCATGCAGAGATTCAAATCAGCATAGATGCAATAAAAATCCAAAGTGTTTTCAACATTACGTCCACTATTTGCTTCTCATCTCTGCTTAACTGAACCCAGAAAAGAATAAATATTTTGATTTGTGGAAAAACTGTTTATATAAACACAACTTGACTAAGAATTATTAGATATTTGCACTATTTTAACATCCAGTTATATCAACAACACACTGTATGTGTATTGCACTTTTCTGTAGTTAGCTGCTGTTCCTGTCCCAAAGAGCTAAAAATAACAAACGTGAATACAGAAAACAGAAAGAACAAATGGCAAGAAGGAGCAAGTAGAAATATCTCCATTCAATAGATGAAGGACTGTGAGATAAAAATGATTTTTTTGGAATCACACCGTATGTCTGCAGCTTGTTTCAGCATTTGCAAATTTTCAAACAGAGCATAAAACTAGTATAAATAGTAAAAAGAACCCACAGATTTTCTATAATTAAGTACATCATACAGTTGTGTCAAGGTTTCTTCTAGTTGGAGACCAAATAAACAGTTTCAGTTTTCTTCACAGATTTATGTTGATTTGAACAGTGCAATATTTTGGCAGTACAAACAACTACTAGATACAATTAGAACTCAAATGGAAAGTGAACATTTTTCAAAATAATGATTACGATCATCTATTTCGTCTTTAAAAATTATTTTCCATGAAGACAGAATTTCAATATTGTACAACGGGACAATTTTCCCAGAATACTTGACACTAGTCTATAATAACCAGGCTTTCTCAGTTACACTGTGTCGTCCAGATCCTGTCTTACTGCTGCAATACCCTTGTTCTCTCCTTTACTGTAATATTATCCCGATTTCTACATTTTCCTTCTTACTGTCCTCCTTCTAAGCAACCTGTTCTTCTCTTTCTCCCTATTCCTCTCCACAAACCTCAAAGCACTTTATAATTTCCCATCCCAAATACCAGAAAAAGGCACAGAGATTGCTTTGCCAGAAAAGGGGAACATGGACAAACAATATATGTGAGTGAAACAAACGTTTTTCTCTTGTTCACAGGTGCTTCTATTATGTTTACAAAGAGATGAAAACCAGCAGGTGTACAAGAGTGAAGCCAGAGAGTGTAAAAGGCAACGTGTTTCTACACTTAACACAAACATCATCCCTGGCTGCCTGGCTGGCCAGGCAAGTTGCATGCAACTAGGGGGCAGAATGCCTACAGGTGCACCTACTCTCTTCTAACCCTACACAGCGTGGACGGTCAGCCCTTGCAGCACCATGGCCTTCAGAGAAGCAGAGTATGTGTCTGTCTTCTCAGCTGGTTTTAAGACAGGAGATGACCCCAAGTCTGAATATCTTTCTTTATGGAAACAAACATATTAAACTCATGATTTGCACATTTTCTGTAATTTAGCGACTTTCTTGTTCAGCTCTGCAAAATACAGTTGCCTTTCTACAGATGAAGTTGTTAGAGATGGCCCTTTCATAAAGTAATCAGTTCAGAAAAGATGACATTAAAACGTTAGACTTGTTATTAACTCCTTAAAATTGTTTAAGTTGTATACTAATTTTTTTTTCACTTTATTAAGAGGCAGCAGGAATATTTCAATTTTTTAATATTACCCCATGCTGGTTTAAGTAGTTTGTGAATAGGAGGATTACAATATTGAACAGGAAAGTAATGACTACTCTGACTCTTAGATGAAAGCAGACTTTAGAAATTCAAGTGATACAAATATCTTCCATGAAGACCGAAGAGATAGTGTTGTTGTTTTCAAAAGTTTAATCAGCTTCACCTTAGGCAAAAGAAGTGAGATATACCTGAGAAGCAGGTAAAATTTCTGTAGAGTTTGCAAAAATTATTACGTATTATTGCCATCCCACCCCTCTGCATTATGTTTATAGGAAGGCATTCAACTACAAAAGAAAAGTTGATAAAATGTCAAGAAAAAACCTTTTTACATGGAGCTTGGATGTTTGATGTAAAGACAGTGGATAATAATAAATTACTAATTGTTTTTACACCATGTTTATTGAAAGCATATCTAGAATGTATTTTAGTATTGTCTTGGGAGGAACGATTTCAGCAATGCTTAATTGTAAGAATAAGTTCTTAGGATTTCACTGTGTGAACCAAAATTCTTCATTAAATTTTAAACACTACAATGTCTTTTTAGCCATTATGCCACTATAAGAGCAAGGGTACTGGAAATATATAAACATACATACATATGTATATATCTGGTGGGAATTTAAGGAAAATGCAAAAGATATTCAAAAGCAGTTGACTATTTGCATAAACAGTACAGTGAGCTGCTCTGCAATATTTCTACCTTTTTTTGCTATTACATGAATTGAACTTTTAAGCTTGCTGATTCTGCCTTGGGCAGAAGTGGCACAAATTTAAAAATGGAGGGTAAAGCTGTCTTATCATTTGATCTCATTTATTTCAGCCACCATTGAAGTAAAATACCATGATCTTGTGGAAGCCTTTACACTGTTTAGCTTATTGTAAGGTTGGGAGAGCATCTTTTATGTTTTAAAATATAGAAACCATTGCACTCTCCTTGTCTTTGTCTTGCCACATTCAAATACAGATGGAAAATTCTTATATTAGAAAAGAAAGAGAACTGCATAATTGTAGATTAAAACTATCACAAGCCAGGAATTATACATCCGTGCTCTCTTAACCTGTCATATCACATTTGCTTTAATTCTCCTATCACACTGATATGTACATTTGTGGGTGACTGGTAGAAGCAGAAGGGCATGTTAGTTTTTTAATAATGTTTGTTTCTGTAATGATATTTCATTACAACAAACATTAAATTTATAAAGGAAAATATCCTTTCTTCAGTAATAGAGCACTGTTATTGAGAATGCCAATAATGTTACAACATCAAGGGCACTTCACAGACAGTAGTAAGATTTTAAACCACAACAAATAAAATTGTCCAAGCCCTGTGCAATCAGCCTGTTTGTTTTATGAAAGACAGAAAATGAGGGTTACTGAAGGATGTCCCATTAGAAAAGTATAAAATGATAGAACTATTTTTTTTTTTTAAAAAAAAGAAACTCGAATTTTAAAGTTCCATACTTCCATGTCATGAAGAGTTTCAAATAACATTGAATTGAAATTTATTGAAATTTTGTTGAAATCCAAGCTGAAGTAAACAGCATTGGCATCTCAGGTTCCTGATAAGTAAGAGCTTTGAAAATTCGAACATAGCAGTGTCTAAAAGGGCTATTTTTTGTCATTCTTTCCATGGTGTCATGTTTCTACAGGATTTAGGTTTTGTAAATAAGCTGAATAATACCAAAGGAATTCTCTTGGTACATCAATAATGTAGGAATGGCATAAATTACACTGTCTTACTTAACTTCAGTATAGCTTCAGTAGCTGCTTATATTTAGCTTGAAACTTTGCAATTGGTTTGAGGTAAGGTTCTTTGGTTTTGCTTATTTAAATAAATTATTTACTTAATTTTATCTAGAAAAGCTGGATACATTCAGTGACACAAAGTCAAGCCAATAGCTAGGGCACTAATCTGTAGTCAGTCACATTCACTCAGCAGCAGGAACAAAAGTAACAGGTGAAGGACAAGTGCAATTGACACCAGCAAACTCTGGAATCAGTAGATATATATTCAGATCTCTTCTGAGCTGGAAGAAAGTATTCAAGGAAATTGAATCAGTTTTCCAAGGTGTGAGTGAGCAGACTGATGATCAGACAACAGTGAAAAAACCACTGTTAATTGAGGTGCCTTCCTTTTCCCTGACTTTTTGTTTGTTTGATTTTTGTTCTTGTTTGTTTTTCTTTAAATAGTGCATTACCTGTTTGAAAGTATCCCAAAAGAAACAGGGCTATCTTGTTTTAGGAAAAATAAGTTAGTTTGCTAGTTTCCAAGCAATTTTTCTATTTCTATTATAAAGTACTTCTGCTTCAGTACATATTGGTTGGTACAATACAAATGAGAAGTCCTAAGCCCTAAAGTCTGAGAGGAGGATAACACAACCCTTAATTGTCACATAGTATCATTTTCCCTTTCTTTCAACCTGTATTGGGCTGTGATTAACCTTTCAAAACCACAAAGCATGTTATCATGGCATAAATTGTGACAAGTCATGGTGAGGCATGGCATAAAATTTGCTTTCTGCCCATGTGGGAAATCACAAGCATTACTTATGCTGGTTTAAACCTTTTTTTTTTTTTTGGTCTGCTATACATTGACAAAAATTTCATTAGATTGAATTTGTAACTTGAAATATATTGGCAACTTGAGAAGCATAGATCTAATTTTTACTCTGTCTCTCTACTTATGCACTTCATAATGACAGAATGAATTGTTGTTTCCAAAAGAATTTTAAAGAATGTACTGTGTATCCTGACAAAAGCCACTGTATTCTCCGTTCCAGGAAACCTGGAGATTGAAGAAACAAAAAATGCCTTTAAACAACCTCTGCTCTCTTGTCCTGAAAGGCAGACTATAACTTTTTCCATCTGCCAAATTTAATCAAAATTTTTATCACCTTTTGCTTAATGAAAGTTATCTTCAATTTCCACTATTTCCTAAAAAGGCATATTCCATAAGTTAAGGGTCATTAGAACACAGATATCCTTCAGCCAACTTATTATTCTTGGGAATATTCATCATATCCACCTATGGAGGTGTCGGTAATGTGGCTTCTAATTTGGCAGTTCAGGGAAACCAAAAAAAGGTTGAATGTGCTGAGTCTACTTCTGCAAACTGCTGGGCATTACCCCAATACGCTTTCATTATGTTTTAACATACTAAAGGGTAAAGCAATGACAGAGTAACACATGTGGCAAGTTTCTATGCTGAAATAACCCTTATCATACTGACTAATGAAGCTGCTTTTGCTGATAAACTGTGCCGACTCATCAAAACTAGTAACGATTGGCAAAAGCAGTGGAGGTGGAGGGTGGTTCTAGGACTCTTTGAACATTTTCTGCACAATTCTCCCTTTTCTAGAAAAAATATATCACAGATGACTAGTTGAGGGAAAACACTGCTGAAATATGGTGTATTATAAAAATGGAACTTGCAACTTTTCTGATGTTAATCACCATGTACATAGTTCTTCAAGTTTCACTACATTGTTTGTGCTTTTCCTGTGCTGCTTCATCTCTGTTTTATTTTGCAGTTTCATATACCTGATTACAAGACAGTGCCTCCTTTCCCTTCCCTGCCTTTACTTCTTTCACATGTACTCTACTTGAGACAGGTTAAAATTCTTCAGATGCTGTATTTCCTTTCCTTTCTTTGAAAAATAAATAAGACCTTTTCCTTGAGATAGCAAGATTTGAAACTAATCTGCTTGTTACATTTGAGATTTTGACCTGCCCCCTCAACTGCACATTGACTTCTAACTCTGAGAATTGGTTTTGATGGTGATGTGTGACACTTTGTTGTAATGCTAATTCAGGCAGAAGCCATTTATCATTTCTGAATATAGAAAGTGTTTGGTGTGACACTGTGCAGACTTATTCAGAAAAAGATAAAGATCATGAGAAGCAGTGTAGCTTAGCCTAAAAGAACCAAGACTAGGACTGAAACATCTACTTTCTATTCTTGCTTTACTCAATGTCTACATTGAGTAGACAATTATTTTGAGTAGACAATTATTTTCACATATTTTAATGGCTACTTAGTTGCCTTGGGGTGACTTTATGATATATTCCATATTTGTCTACTCTATGCAAGGGAAAAAAAATTGAATCTTGTGCTTTTAAAACTGAGCCTGGAGAGCAGAGAGAAAAAAACCAGCTAGAGAAATCTTTCCAAAACAATTCTAATGTTTCAAGGTCAGTTTTGCAAAGCTGCTGTGCAGTTTTGTTGCTTTTTTTTTTTTTTTGGCCAGGCTGCAAGGGGGGGAGAAGGACACTGGCCTTCTAGCTTTTCCAGCCAGAATTCTGCTGGTTTTCTTCAGAAGGAAGAGACTTAAACTTCTGCATTTTCCTGGACTTTTGATTTCTTCTTCTACTCTCCTGGACTTGTCGGGACATCAGAATATCGAAACCTCACTGGGAGGCCTTTTCCACTGGTCTGGCCTGGGGGGGCCCCCCACGATCGGCCTGGGACTCTAGAAGGGACTCTGGGTCTTCCAGTCTTCCAGTAAGAGACTTCATTATTTATTTTTACATATATTATTTGGTGTTTTGTATTATTATTATTTTCCTTGTGTGCTTGTTAAATAAATAGTTTTTTTTCCCTTTCACTTTCCTTTGAGGAAATATTTCTCTTCTTGAACCTGGTGGTAGAGGGTGATTGCAGCCTGTTTTTATCAGAGAATATTTATCCCTCTGAATATATTTGTTCCAAACCAGGATGAAAAGAATAAAGTAAGATAAAGAATTAATTATTTTTACAATAAATATTGAGGTCGATCAACATTTGTTCTCCTGTGTCCGCATTTTATTTATGCCTTTCTATTGGCAGACAAAAAAAGGCAATGATAAAATGAACTTTTCCTCCCCTTTTTCTCCTTACTAGAACAGACAAAATACCCCAACAGTGTATCACCATATATCTCTCAGTTCCAGGGCTTTTGTGTAAAAATCTCCCATGGGAATATTACTATGGTCAGACTTAGGAACATGGAATGAACAGGAAATTGATGAACAGGAAAATAGACGGGTTAAAACCCACACAGGTCAGACATCAAAAAGAAAATTCTGTTACTTTTGGAATAAATCAGTGTATTTGAAATTAAGAAAAATAATTGAAAGTTTTAATGAAACACATAGAGATTAGCTGAATTCTATAAGTATGGGTTTTTTTTTAATTATATTGAAATTGAATTTCATACCAGGCCTTGCCCAGCAGAGATGTTGTCCAAATGGAACTATTAAAAGTACTGTGAAGAAATATATTTCTTGTAACAGAACAAAAATAGGGATTTTACATCTCTGATCACTAGTCCCACTTTGTATTCTGTTATGTTCTATGAACTCAGTTAAAAAAGTTATATGCTTCAGACAGATACAGATTTCCTGTGAAACTGGAAAAAAACCACTGTCTTTCTGTGCCTCCGTATCATACCTGTAGAATACTTCATGGCTGAGCTGTCAATATCAAGTTATTGCTACATTTATCTTGCTTCTCTTCAATATTATAAAGTATATTTCAGACAATCACTTTGGAAAAATTTATTATTGTATAATTGTCTTGTTACCAAGTGTTAGAAAAAAGTGTCATTTTCTTGCTTCTTTCTCGTCATTCTTTGTCCCATAAAACATAAAATTTTGCAAACTATCATAGGTTTTGTTTTGTTGGGGTTTTTTTCCCATATCTGATGCAATAGCTTCCATAGCATTGCCACTGACTGAGGTAGATCCTAATGGTGTTTCACTGCAGGCACAGAAAATTGGAAGGGAATGGAGGGAGTTCAGGCCAGCTTCTGATCTTCAGTTACCTTCATCTTACACTGTCTCTCTTTGCCTGCACCTCTCCTGTCCCCTGAACGCACAGTTCTTGGACAGAGTATGCAGTACCAGCAGATATATCTGTCCTCTTGTTATTGGAACTGAGAAGAAAGGAAGTGAATGAGCAAGAAGGAATACTGAATCAGTTTCTCAAGGGCAGAAATCGTCCAGTCCCTTAAGATAAGGGTCTCCTTAAAAAAGCCAAGTAACACCAAACTTAGGCCCATTTTTTAACCTTAGTTTGGTCTCTATGTATACACAATACAGTATAGTAGTGCTTGGTTGAATGATCTCTTCATCTTTCCCCACAAGATCAAGGGCAGGCTGCAAATGGGTGATGAATTCAGGTTAATTAGGCAAATATAAACTACAATCATAATTACTTATGACCTTCTAGATGATCCTCTAGAGATATAAAAATTATGGCTCACTAAAAATTTACATTTATTAGTACCTACTACAAAATACTCCAGGATTACCAAGGGCCAGGACCATACACATGGCCACATGGCAAAAGGGTGCAATGTCACTGCTGCTCCAGGCTGGTTTACTTGACAGTAAAAGAGAAGCAAACTTATTAGCAAGGGCTTTGAGGTAAGTGTGTACTGACATGTTGCTGATGAATTGCAAGTTGTTACAATGGCTACACATCAAGCCTAAATATTAATGGCAGATCTGGAGAATAACATCCACTTCCAACTTTATTTCCAATTTTATTATTTCAAATTTTACCTCCTGAGGAAAATTCCATGAATAAAATCTCACTGACTTTATTTTTAACTCTTTAAATGAATATTTTACCAAGGTAGGTAGCAATTTCCAGGATACCTAGAATGGCTTTTAGACAGGGTAGCCAATTGCTTTGATTGCTGCCTTTTTCTGTTATCCTTTTCAAAGACTGAGGAATTAATTCATCTGTAGGGTTACATGCTCTTTTAAAAAATAGTTCTGATCTTTATATAGCAATGTAATTGAAATTAGTACCTAATTCTCTAAAGTCCACAATTTAGGACAGCGCAGAATGTACTGCAGCAACTAATTAAACACTTACTGTAAGGTTAAGTTTTTCATTAAATCAATAGGCCCCTAGTGTCAGTTACAAAGCCCTAATTACTATGCTGTAAATTTAGATTGAATTTGAATTAAGGACTGATTTCAATCTAACCACAGCATGCAAATATTGTAAATTACCAGAATTACAGTTCAATAAAATTGAATGGATTTCACTTTAGATAAACTAAATGCAAATTAGCCTAAGAAAAAAAAACTTGCAGAAATTTCCCAAACATCTGCACAGGAGGCTTACATGTGCAGTCTATAGTACACTGCTTTGGCAAAGAGCATGCCAGAGCTTCAAAATGCTGCCACCGTTTACTCTAAAATGTTTTAAATATTTCATTATCTGTTCTGAAAATGAATAAATTTAATCTCTCCCAAGTGATCAAGTAAAATGATGGCTAATGTGCCCACTTACTGTGTTGCTTTAGTTTGATGACTGTATTGTTGTGCTAAAGCACAGTATGAAATCAGGTTATCAGGTTATAACTGGCAGGGATAAAAAAAAAGCAGTGCTGGGAAACACAAAACAACCCATTTTCAAGGCATGAATCATGCACTTTGAAGACTCAGAAAAAGTGTAAAAATTACAGACAATGGCACTCTAATCAAACAAGTGCAAAATTGAAAATAATTGGGAGTTTGTGGACTTTTATTCACCTTCAAACAAGCACTGTATCCACAGGATATTAATAAATTTGGGGAAATAGGCTGTATGCTAGGTTACACAGAAAATGAAAAATCAAAAATGCCTATATTCAGGGTCACACATATGATTATTAAGAGGTTTCTACTCACTTGTTTACATTATTTTAATATACACACTAAAAATTATATTAGTATGCTTAATATGTTCTTAAAATATTAATTAAAATATTGCCTAATTTTTTTATACTTTATACTTCATTAATATAGACAGATACAATAATAATAAAAGTTTACTGAAAAATAAAAACGTAAAATGAATATTGTCATGAAGGATCAGAAAGACAATAGATTAAAGAAATTAGTGACAATTTTTACAATTTTTGTTCGAAAGGTGTGTAACATAAACTCAAAACTAGAAAATAACAAAGAAGTAGTAATAATTTTCCTTTAACAATAATATCCATTATTCTTATTTCTACCAGAAATACAATAATGCCACCTGATTCTTTACTGCAGTTACGATTTTGTTTCTTTATCAGAGCACATTCTATGAGGTCTTTAATCTGTCCATGCATCACAAAGTTAAATAGTGCCAATGTAGTTTGCAGGTACATGCCATGTGTGTGATCATTTACAAGCTGACAGCACCACACTTTCTAAAACTCTTATTTCCTGTGAGTGTTAAAATTGTATCACAAACCGCAGAATGTTTTAATGACTTCATGTCATCAAGAAAGGTAATACTTCAACTCAGCTTCATCAGCTGAGCATGGTAGCAAAGGTAGCAAGTAATTTACTACATGTGCCCTACACAGACATTTCACATCAGGAAAATCAAACCATGCTCTGAAGTGCCTATCTTCCAGCCAACTGGAATGTTAAATTATGGACTGCTAAGGAAATGATATTTCACTTAAGTTTGGAATTTTGAACAAGTGCAATGCATGGGCCAAGCCACAAATTATGTAACAAAAAATTACTCGTGACACTTGCCAGAAAAAAAAATACGGTTTGTTTATACCACCTATGGCATGTGTAATGTATTGCTAAGTGTAGGAAATATGGTAGAATGAATGACAAGTAGTATTATAATTGTCCTTCTTGTGTCACAAGGTGCCCTTTTCCTACCAGCTTTCTGCCTTCATGTTGTACCACAGTGGATGGGACAAGATATCTCCTGTTGTGATTCTGCTGTTCTTGCTCCCATGCTTACTCCTTAAGGATAGGAGAACGATCTTTCCTCCTGGATCTTTAGGCTTGAGCAAAGGTAAGCAGGAAATATTAATGACTGATGACATAAATCTAACTTACATAAAGTCTATCTCTTTAAATTCACAGAAGTATCAAATAGATGGCATGACTTGGATCTTAATCTCTAAACTGAAAATTTCCAGTTCTGCAATTTAGGTGAAATTAGGAAATTACATAAATTTCCGGGGCACAGATGCTTTTGTTTGAGATAANTCTAACTTCAAATATGAATCTTCCCTGAACAGTGAACATATAAAACCACAACTGTTGTGACTGAAAATACTAGACAGAATGCTTGGAACTGTTTTGGAATGCTAGTTAAAATTACCACTGCTTAAAAAAGAAAAAGGAGACAAGCACCCAGCAGTCTGGGACAAAGGTAGCAAAAGAAATAGTAGTTTTTTGATGTATTTTGTAGTAACAGTTATTATGGATTTGAATTAAAATATATTTTAGGATAGGCACTAATTGAGCACATTGGCAACATGCATTGATGTTCTTTTCTGTCAGCTTGGGGTTATGTATGCATTTTAACATTTAACTTCACTGCATGCAAAACCCAGAAAAGAAAAGTGTGCATAAAAATATACAGGGCATTACTTATTTATATGTAAAACCTTTATTCTATTTTGTTATTTTAGATTAAATCACGTTTCAATTCTATTCTCTCAGGGAAGCACTAACAGTTTGAGCTCAGCGTGAAAGCCATCAAACACTTGAGCTGAAATTTAGATTGGGCAATTTTGCCTGGTGAAGTAGAAAAGGACATGTGGAATGGCAGAGAACAGAATGGCTTATGGAAAGGCAGATGTTTTAATAACTTGTTGTCTAGTGGGAGCCTCAAATATCGAAATTTAAACACTACAATATATTAAAGTGCATTGTTGTTAGGGAGAGTATACTCCTTTACCTTATAAATCAGTGTAAATGTGCATATTTAATATGTGTGCAGACTTTAATACAATATGTATTGTGCAACTGAAAATAGAATTAAGTGAAAGATGTTAAAAGCCATTATCCTAGACTGCAAAATTTGGCTCAAGTCTGCATTGCAATATACATCTGGTTCAGAATCTAGGGAATTTTCAGTCTTGAGTTTTGACTTGAACCTGCCTTCCTGTGTAAGTGGACTGATGAGATACTTGAGATCTCCTGCCTATAAGATCCTTTTTGTTTCAATATATCAATCTCCTGTCAATTCACACTAGGTTTGTGTCCTTAAGCACACTGCTGGAAGTATGCAATGAATTTACCTACAAAAATGTCCAGAGAGAAGACAGAAACCTCCTAGTTTAAGTTCTTTACAGAAAAAAAAAATCTCAGAATGTCTCGAAATAGTGAGTTACTCTAATTCACTCTGGCTGCATAATTTATAATCCGGCAGAATTANCAAATAGATGGCATGACTTGGATCTTAATCTCTAAACTGAAAATGACTTCATATTTCCAGTTCTGCAATTTAGGTGAAATTAGGAAATTACATAAATTTCCGGGGCACAGATGCTTTTGTTTGAGATAATTTATTTGTGTCCATATTCTCCACCATGATACAGCTGAAAGCAGGAATTAGATCTTTCTCTTAGTCTTCTCTTCTGCAAGCTGAGAAAACTCATTTTCCTCAGCTTTCCTCTGTACATCACACTCAACTTGTTACTGTCTCTTGCAGCTGGGAGGCAGAACTGGACACAAATTCTGAATACAGGGGAATAATCACCCCCTTCAATCTGCTGGTTGTGCTGCTCCCCAGAATGTTGTAAACCTGCACTGCTACAAGGGCAGTACCAAACATAAAACCTTTATTAACTGAGCAGCTGTGATTCATTGCCATTTATCTAGATGTGGTAAAAAATGGTAAGGTAAGTGACAACAGCTTGACCCTGCTCTGTTTCATTCATCAAGCACACGATTTCAGTTAGTAGTGGGAATTAATCCCATAATATTTACTGCAGAAGACCCAAATGATTTTAGTACCCTATCATTAAATTTTGAAATACCTA
>WEIV01006968.1:7588-32878 GCA_013390005.1 Calyptomena viridis
TGCTGGCTTAGTGCTTTCAGCTGCATTTCAGCAAAGTACAGAAATACTTTTCAAACCCCAGGAAACCCAGAAGACACCAATTAAGATCCTATGTATGGTGATTTTGTGCCAATTTAGAGAGCCATTGGTCCTTAAAAGCCTTCCCGAAAAATTTCTTTCCTGTGATTTTTTTTCCAAGCTTTTTCTCTTTAAAGGTCTTTTTACTCTCCCTGGAGACCTCTGTTTTCTCCAGACTATCCAGCATAAAGAGAGAATTCATCTTCTGCTACATTCCTTGCAGTGAGGCACCTGGCACATGAATAGCAAGCCAATGTGTTTCCATGAGTTATATGGTTTAGAAATCACATGCACTGATGTTTTGAAAACTTTATTCAGCCAGACCTGCATAATCCTATGACTACGTCCATAATAATTTGTAGTAAAAATTTTTATTCTAAACTCTACACCTGCATTTGCAGTGCAAAAACTTTCCTCAGAGTCCTGCAGGAACACAAGTATGTGCCTACTTTTATCTAAGTGGATTGTCCTTTAGGGTACACCCACATTAGTGTTTTAGTTCAGACCAGGAGGATGAAGTAAATCTCCCAGGTGCCCCCGTTTCCTGTGCTTTGATTTATATCATAGAGAGATTTTGGGGAAGATGGACCTCGGGAAGATCCAGCTGCTGAGCCACATCTCCATCCCTGTGCATGGACACTTTAACATCCCTCATATCAGCAAAGCTTCCAGGCTGCCACACAAGGATTTCACAATTCCAGTTTGAGTTTTACCGGAATGATGCTTGGAATGAGATGGATGCCAGGCATGAGCTACACTGTGTTTCCCATCTCATATGTCATGGTAAAGAGCAGAATTCAAGTCCTGCCCTGGATTTCTTCATTCTCAAGATATCAGTATTGCTGTGTGCAAATTCCCAGAGCAGGAAAGAAAACCCAGCACTTAAGCACTTGCACTTTGTGCTCTGTTCCTTGTCATTTCCCATTCTGCGTCCGATCTCTCAGACATGCCCCCAGGCCTGCATTTTTTTTTAGGGCTGATTTTACAGCAAACCTTACAATACAATGTAAAAATATTGGTACAGAAGTTTTACTGTGAGGAAAATAATTATGCAGCTCTAAAGCAGCACATATCGGCAAGAGTAAGGTAATGTGACTGACAACACTCATTATTGAGGATTTTTTATTATTTATTTACTTTCTGTATTGGTAAATTATATTTTCATCCTTTACTGTTTGAACAATAACTCTTTTCATTCTGAATTCTTGTAAGGGAGACACCCTAATGTTCTTCTATGTAGTTTTGAATACCATTAACAATACCAATATATTTATTTGGGCTACTTGTGAAATAAAATGAAACTAAGAATAATTCTATTAAGGTCTTTTCCTTTACATATTTTTTTAGTGGGCTAGACCATAGTTGTTCTTTCTTTTATTTTCTCTCTGGGTCACATAGGCTAAGACATAGGTAAAAATGCAAGTTGCAGCCTATATCATCTTCCATGTGTTCTGTCACAGGAAGAGAATTTGTGTTTCCATGTTTCCATCTGCTTTCTCAAGGGCCATAACAAACTTCCACCACAGAGACAGCTTCTCAGTCTTTGCAACTTGATGGGCATCACACCTGTAATGTGTCACACTGAGGCGTAAAACTCACATTTGCCTTATGGAATTGCATTTAGGTCAATCTCTTCAAGATCCGTGTCCTATGAAATGTTAAAGTGCCCATCACCATGCAGGAGTTTAACACAGAACTAG
The DNA here is from genome assembly GCA_013390005.1 of Calyptomena viridis. Taxonomy (NCBI): domain Eukaryota; kingdom Metazoa; phylum Chordata; class Aves; order Passeriformes; family Eurylaimidae; genus Calyptomena; species Calyptomena viridis. Next base: position 9,346 of record WEIV01006968.1, read on the forward strand.
TTTACATTAAAGGAACAAAAATAAAATGTAGCCCTGGATACTATCTTTTGTTTGAGAAAATATAACTAGGATGAACAAACCAACTCAAAATTATTATTAATTTAGTTTTCCCCAAACAGTGACAGCTTTAAACAGCACATCTATAAGATCCTTTAAGGAATGCAACACTTTAACAGTCTTTTCTCCTAGCTTTAGACAGGTTATCAAATTCAGCTCTTTCTTTGGACTTTGGTAGGTTTCACACTAGTATTGCACAGCTGGAATTCATTTAATAATCCAAATTACCACCAGTCTACTTTTTTCCCTCTTCAGATTAACTGCACTAAGTCTGAACATTATAATCAAAATCCCACATCATCGTTTTCCTTTGAGCTATTTGAAATGGAGAAAGACTGAAAAGTGCCAAAGCATGTAGTGCTGCCATAGAAGAACTAGGCTCTGAGCAATTCAGGCGTAATTTCCTTATAAAACGGGCATTATGGAATAAATCGCTTGGGGTATTTGGGCACTGAGGCAGGTAAGTACCATAAATCAGCTCTGAAATATAAACTGAGCAATTGGAAGTGAGAGCAATGATGGGGTTTTATCTCTCTGGTTAGGTATGTCTTTTCAGTTTGGCATAAATAAGTGATTTGAAAGTACACAACAGCAACTAGGGGAGCAGAGGGAAAACCTGGGGTAACCCAGACGGGAAGGAAATAACTGTTCTACTCTAGGTGTGTTGCAGCCAGTTGTGAAAGAATCCTGTTTACATACTGCCAGCAGCCAGCACCACAGTCTCCAGATAAAGATAACTTATTTTACATGCTTCTTTTGTAGGGGCAATCTTATGGTTTTTTGCTCAGTTCTCATCTTACTGGAAAGTCAGGCTGGAAGGGAAGGTTTGGGGAATTTTTGTTGGGGTTTTTTGTGGTTTTCTTTTTTCTTTTTAAACCAAGTTTGAAAGGACATCATCTTTTGCCCTTTCAGCTCAGTAATCGAATTCCACAGCATGGTACATTACCTTTCTGGCCATTTGGTCATGGTCAGAAATAATTGTCATCTCAACCATTCAGCACCTCTTCAGATGAGTAATGAGTGGGTGTTAGGAAGAAGTCAAGCTTTTTACATGAAGCTTGGTCCAAAGTTTCAATAAGGAAGCTTTCAGAGAAAGACATAGGCACAGAAAGCAAATAAAATATAAATGAGAAACCATTTGAGGTGAGTTCAAATATTTGAGTGAGGAATTATAAGAGGAATATATAAACATAGAAAAGACATGAAAATATTTTTGTGATGACACAATAAATACCCAGCTGTTTAATGTGAAATAATGTAGCATCTCTCTTAATTTCTCCAGATCCTAATGTTGTGTTTTAAGCCCAGCCAGTAAAGAAGTACTGTGCAGGTGCTTGCTTTACCCTGGTGGGATGGGGAGGAGAATCAGAATAAAAGATAAAACTCATGAGTTAAGATAAGAACAGTTTAATAATTGAAATGCAATAAAATAAAATAAAAGAGTAATAATTATTATAATAATGTATGAATAAGGAGACAACAAAGAGAGAGGAATAAACCCCAGAAGAACAAGTGATGTACAATACAACTGCTCACCCTCTGCCAACCTATACCCAGCCCACCCTTGAGTCACAATCACTCCCCCTTCCCGGTACCTCCCTCCAGTTTATGTGGTGAACACGACATGCTCCAGTGTGGAATACCCCTTTGGTAAGTTCAGCTGCCCTGGCCATGCCCCCTTGCAGACTCCTGTGCATCTCCTCACTGGCAGAGCATGGGAAGCTGAAAAATCCTTGACTTAGAATAAGCATTACTTGGTAACAGTCAAAACATCAGTGTTATCAAATTTATTCTCATCATGAATCCAAAACACAACATTGTACCCACTACTAGGAAGAAAATTAACTCTATCCCAGCCAAAACCAAGGCAACTAACCAAGCTTTTGCAATATTAGAATAACTTTTTTTTTTAATAGATGTCTGACTCAATATTTAAATACTCAAACATTTAAATGTGTTTCCTGGAACCAGCTTCAGTTTATTCTATAGCTGATTCCCTTTTACTTGTATCTTTAAAGGGGACAGGGATTAAAAATTATTTGAAATTCTTTCTTCTTATGTAGTGATTTACCATACTAACCTCAAAGAACCACTTGCAGCACAGCAAGAGCATTTTTCAGTCTTTCAGTCATGGTGAGGCCACATCTGGAGTACTGGGTCCAGTTCTGGACTGCTCAGTAACAGACAGACATGGAGCTCCTGCGATGAGTCCAGTGGAGGGAGCAGGGGCTGTTCAGCCTTGAGAAGAGACAAGTGAGAGGGGACCTAATGAACATCTATAAGTACCTGAAGAGAGGGTGTCACAAGGATGGAGTCAGGACAGACTCAGTGGAGCTGAGCAATAGGATAAGAGGCCACAGGCAGAAACTGATGCACAGGAAGTTTCACCTGAACATGAGAAACTTCTTTACTGTGCAAGTGACCAAGCATTGGAATAGATTGTCCAGAGAGGGTGTGGAGTCTCCCTCACTGGAGGTATTCAAGAACCAACTGGATGCAACTCTGTGCAATGTGCTCTGGGATGACCCTGCTTGAGAAGGGAGGTGGGACCAAATGATTCACTGTGGTCCCTTCCAACATAACCTGTTCTGTGACTCTGGGATTCTATCTCTGGACTTGAAATGCTCCCAAGCTGTGTTTGTACTGGGGTTTTTTGGATTTGTCCCTTTCAAAATGTAATATGCTTTGGATGTGTTTGTTTCAGATTTAAATTCTAGGCCAGCTTAAATTCCAAAGAAATAGTATTCAAGCTCTACCCAGAGCTTAGTTTTTGATTATAATCACTGAAACCACAAGACACCAAGGAGGAAAGCACAAGTCTTGCTGCTTACTCTTGCACAACTTGGGAGACTGATGCTGTTTGCACCTTTTCCTTTCTAAGCCTCTTTTTCTGCTTTTGTTGTCCATCAGGCAGGCAGCTCAGACCATGCTCATTTCTAGGTATATCTCAGAATGAGCCACTTCACCATGTCTGCTGCTCAAAGGTTCTACCTGGAGCTTTACAACATACACATCCTTGTTACTGAGCAGAGTTACCAGCATGAGGGTTTTCTCATGAATCTCATGGAATCTCAGAGAATCTCTCATAGAATCAAAGAATAGTTTTGGTTGGAAAAGACTTTTAACAGTCTGCTAGCCCAACTCCCCCAGTCATGGGCAGGGACACCTTCTACTAGATCAGGTTGCTCAGAGTCTCATCCAGTCTGACCTTGAAAGTTTCCAGTGATGAGACAACAGTCACATCTCTGGATAATCTGTTCCAGTGTTTCGCCACCCTCATTGCAATAAATTTCTTCCCTATATCTAATCTTAATGGACCATCTTTTAGTTTAAAACCACTGAGCCTTGTTCCATCTCAACAGGTCCTGCTAAGAAATCTGTCCCCATCTTTCTTCTAAGCCCCCTTAAGTACTGAAAGGCCAGGATAAAGTGTCCCTGGAGTCTTCTCTTCTCCAGGCTGAACAGTGCCAACTCTCCCAGGCTTTCCTCATGTCAGAGGTGCTCCAGCCCTCTAAGCTGGCCTCCTCTGGACTCACTCCAACAAATCCAAGTCTTTTCCTGGGCTGAGGATACAGAACTGAACACATTCCTCCAAGTGGAGTTTCATGGGAGCAGAGTAGAAGGGCAGAATCACCTTCCTCAACCTGCTGGCCACGCTCTTTTGATGTAGCTCAGGATAATGTTCAGCTTTCTGGGCTGCAAGCACACATTGCCAGGTCATGTCCAGCCTGTCATCCACCAGTATGAAACTTTTATCATGAGAAATACAGATGATGCATTTTTACTCACCATGGTCATAAAGCTCTTCCCAGAGCTGACATGTTATTAAATGAATTGGCATTAAAAGTTATATTCTAAATTACCTTGTTTTACCCTCACCCATATACTCATATAACAATTTTCAATTTGGAGGAGAGTCAGGATTGCTGCCAAACAACATTTTTATGCTAAAATTGTGATAAATAGCCTTGCAGTGATGTCACAGAATGTGAAATCCTTCATGACTCCTTTCCCCAGCTCTCCCTTCACTGTCCCTGGGGTGCTCTTCTAAGTGCTGGCTGCTAGATGAAGGCTATCAGAGTTATGACAGAAATTCACCTCTCCGAGAATTAGAAAATTCCTCTTCACTTAGCTTTGGGATGTGAGCAATAAAATGGTGATGACCGAGTCTCACCCGGGAGCACAGTGCTGCACACTGCACACAGCCTGGCAAAGGCATTTTTTGTTAACCACTGACTTATATCAGAGATGCATAAGCAGTTACAGCTCAAGGGCTAAAAAACCACATTATACATTCTTATAATTATTTTTTATGACAGTAAGCAGAGAACAGCTTAAACACAAGAAGTATTTATGGGGCTGGGTAGAGAGCATATAGGCACCATTCACCTACTGCTCCACAGGCTGGGAGGGAGGATGAGCAGACTCAGGGGAGTCAGACAGAGAAGATTGTGTCTTCTTTCATCTGAGATGAAAAGCTGCCACACAGCCAGGTGCTTTTTCCTGTGACCCCACAAATTTCAACTCACTTTCTGTCCCAGGCACAGCATCAGACACAGAGCCCCTCTCCCTCCTCGACCATCTTCTGCAGTTTGTGTCAAGATACTCATGGAAGAGCTGAAAAACACGGACCTGATCTCAACTTACCTCTGTCTTATTTCCTTTCTGTCCTGAAGGTATTGGTACTGCCAGCACGACTTCTTCCTCCTCTACATGTGCTAAAAAAAAACAGAACTAAAGGAGAGTCCTCCACATCAAAGATACAGGAGCAGGTTTGGGGCAAGGATTCCCAGTTACACAATGGTGCTGAATTCAGATACCGGGGGAGACCTCAGCTGTGTATTAGGATATTCTTTTTGCAGGAAGGCTGTAAGGTTTTTGTGGTTCTGGGTTTTTTTTAGATAGTAACTTTAAAGGAAAGTATCTCTTTCCACTGCCAACTGACCAGTTTTTGAAGCGGGAAATTCTTGTAGATTATAATCTGTTTCAATAAATTTTAACATTGTGGAAATAAACTATTCAAATTTTCTAAATTAATCCTCTCTTGAAAACAATATTTTTAATGAAATTAAATCTAAATACACAATTCAGAGTTTTTTAAACACTAAATTCCTATGTTTTCACAAGAACAACTTATTTTCCCTTTGGATTTATGTTTGAAAACTATTTGTGGGATTTCAGCTTTTTACTCCAATTTCAGACAGGGCAAACATAAGTATTTTAATTATTATTTGCTTGAAAATGTTCAGAAAATTATTTCCTTCACTGATTTCCTGAAGTCCTTCATATTGTAGGGCAACTGCTAAAGAAATATTCATTTTACAGATAGTCTAGACCAGTCCATGTTCATAGTTAAAAGCAGTGAAATTTACTAGGCAGTGAGGTGGCTCTGAGGGATGTCTCTCCCTGGTAACACTGCAAGTGGAAGAATGAATTGCCTCTGAATCCACAGTTAATTGAGATACTATGGAGTACAGCAAGATGAATGAAATTTAAATCTGCAGGGTACAATTTGCTGCAGTTTTTGTCGCATTAGTTCCAGATAAACAGAAATCATTTATATGTGAGAATGTGGTTTACACATCCTTACATATACATTTATATAGCCACTTTCTGTGATACATGTATTCACACTATGTATACAGCAAATACTTTCCATCCCCTTAAATTACACCACTCCGGAGCCATAATTTTTTATCCCTATTTTTATGGTGGATTGACAGTAGAACTTATTGTACATAATTAACAGAGCAATCACACTGCTGCCAACTTGGAGAATTTTATACTCACAATGCAGAAAATGAGTCCATATGAAAATGAGACCAAAGGGCTTGAATAGGGAGAGCAATTTGGGTTTACCGAAGAAAGAATGGCATTTATTTACATTGACAGAGATAGAGCAGTCACTAACATGCTCTGGGTCACTGAAGACTGCTTTGTTTGAACACCCGTGTGTTTTAAGGTGAGAGAAAAATTTAAACAGAAACAGCAGCTGAGTCTGATGGTGTGACATGCTGTCATTTGCTGCTGGGGTGGGATGGAGTCTCCTCTCTCATAGCATATGTGATTTTCTTTCCTTTTTTGTTTCTTGCAAGTTTTGTTTCCAATGACTGTAAATACCAGAAAGCAAAATCCCCCAAATTAGTGAATGACTTTTTAAGTGGCTCTGGTATTTCAATTTATAATGGGACTGAAGAAAACTTCAAGCGATGCAGCAAGATCGCTGCCTGAGAAGGCATGTGAACACAAACTAATAATAATAATAGTGATAATTACATCCAGCTGGAATTCAAATTCCCTTCTAAGCTCCATCAGTACTGTTCATTAAGTGCTGTAGAGTTAAAGCTTTAGAATTTTTCAGTTAGACAGCAAATTCCAGCACAATCTCCAGAGGATATGTGGCTATCACTGCCTCTGAGAACAACAGCTCCCCAAAATACCCTTGAAATATGCACATTTGCAAAAAGTCTTAAAGCTTTTAACTTCTGATGTTCTTAAGACCTAATCTCTTCTAAAAACCTGATTCCTCAAATTCCCTGTATGGCTCCCTTATGCACAGTAAATATCAAGAATTCAAAATAAACTAAATTAGCTAGTATGCTAATATCCTCATAGCCTTTTGTAGTCAGTGGAAAAATCTGATATTTGAAAAAGTGAGTGAAATGCATAATTTTTCCCCTAATGCATCAAGAAAAGCTGTGTAAAAGCAAATATGAGCTCTCAAGACAGAAGCAGTTAATAGCTACATATTAATTTGGTCTTTTTTCCCAAGCCAATGAAATTTCATTTCTGTAAGTAGTAAGTGTGTGAGTGTACTCCTGTAGAAAACCTTCACCTTTCCTGGTGAAAAAGATGCTGCTGGCATTTCCCCATATTCAGCAAGTTAAGTAGATGAAGTGCCTTCTAAAGCAACTCACTGCTAATTTTCCAGCTGTCCTTGTTAAGCAGAGAACAAGCATGGAGGACAGAGCCAGAACATAATCTACATCATCTAGAGCCTTCTTAGAAGTCATCAGAGCTTCTATTGAACAGAAGAAATGAAGTTGGTAAATATATTTTTCAGAACAGCTTCACTATCTTAATATCACATTTTTCCTATTATTTGTGGTGGTGATTTTTTTTCCTTTTATGTATTTGTTATTCTGACTAATTTAGATAATTGCAGTTCAGTTAAAATATATGATTGTCTCTCAAGGCATAAAAATTGCATAAAGAAATCAACACACTGTTGGCTGCAATCCAGTTCAGTTTTGGTCTCTATGATTGGATTAGGAAAAATGAGGTTATGGTATTAAATTCAAAAGAACTGAAAGCAATAATGAAAATTCTATAAACAATGCATTTTTAATTGGATGGCAATTTAAACAAAATTTGGGAGGCAGAACCCTGGTAATTTTATCTTCTCATTTTTCCTGTATTGTAAAGCTGGCAAAATTTTATGAACTTCAAACATTTTATAACACGTCTTGTTTTCTGAAAAGAAAGGAATATCCAACACTGTAGACACTTTGCTTAAAATACTGAAATCATTGGATGTGTGAAATCTTTTATTGTGACTAAATTTTCCAACAATACATACATTTGCTGTATTAACTTTAGACATATTAAACACTTGGGACTAATACTAATGTACACTATAATACTAAGCTTCTGAAGCTGCAAGAGCAGACACAGAAGGGAAATTCAGGTCATGGAGTCCTTTAGAGGGACTATAGGCAAATTTTTCACAAATCTGCTTGCTTGGTATAGCTTCACTTTTAGTCATAAATCCTGAACATTTAGGCTCACCTACAGATATAGACCCCATGGTGTCTGCCCTATAGTGCACATCCACAGGGCACTGTCAGAGTCACTCATCCTGCATTTTTAAGGCTCATTGTAGGTGAAAGAAGAGGCCCATGATGAGACTGGCCATTGTGCTGGGTGGCAAGCCAGGAGCTGGAGAGAGGGGGACTCACCACACAGCTGCAAAGGAAGATCATAATTACAGATTCTCTGAAACACATTTGAAATGGCCCCAATTCCAACATCATTTCTTACTGCATTTCTCAAATAATCAGTAAGTGTTCTTCTGTAGGAAAGCAGTGCAACACCCAACAAGATTGGTGATGTTGGGGTTTTTGCCCTTTCAGCTTGCACACACAAAACCAGAGAAAAGATTCACTTCTTAAGCCCCACATCTAGCCTACTTTTCTTCAAGATCTGAAGTAATCCACAGACATTATTCAAAGATTAAACATCTTACTGCTGGAGATAAGGTTTAAGAAGGAGAATTTTCTAAAGGTTTCTTAACCACAGCAGATAGGAAGCTTTCACAGATACCAGGGGAAGTCTAATCTGGGAGAGAAATGCATAGCAAGAACCACTGACTAAACTGAAGCCAGACTCAAATTCAGACAAGATATTAAGCACACATTTTTCAGATCAATACAATACACTTTTATGGAGAAAATACTTCAGATAAAGTTAATGGTTGAATAAGGTGCATATTAGGAGAAATTCAGCACCCAGATAAAATGAATTAAAGGTCCTTTCTCACATTCTAAGTTTATTACTTCTAATATCAAAGATATCTCACAAATATTGAATATTGAACATCATCCATTTAGAAGGAAGGTGATCTTGTTTCCATGGTAACTTGCTTGTAAGGAAGCCAATAGTTGGTCAGGAATTCTTTCTGGGATGCCTTCTTTTGGTATGTCCCCTGAATACTTTAGTTCCACCAATTTTACAAACTACATAACTAAAAAAATAATAATCTGTATTTAAGCCAATAACGAATATCTGTTTGCCTAAAGCAGAAGAAGACCTATACATTTCCATCCTTTCTCAAGATGATCAGTTTCCCTTTGTGATTCGTAATTCCAGCAGAAGCTGCAGAAAGTTACATAAAAAGCTTTTTAGGGTAATTATATCTTCAGCTGAAAATTCTGACATTTGTGATCTCTCTCTTTGATCTCTGCTATTAATATCTCCTCAGCAGCTAAGACTTACAGCTGAGAGTTAACTAATTGATAGAAAAAAACTTCTCAGAGTTGCAAGAGTTTTCTTTATTTTAGTTAAAGTGGCAAGGCTGCACTGAACAGGATCATTACCTTTCCTGTTAATAGAATACTCAATAGACAGTAGTACAAATTTGACTATGACTAGCAAAAAAGCTGAGATTTTTGTCTTCAGCTAGTACTTATTTGTTTATTTATAGTGTACAGGTATTTGCATTAACATAGTGTCTGCAGCTTCTCTGCATTTCAACATACTGTTGCTTTAAGAGTGGAAGAGGCACAAGGGAACAGTCTTAACAGCTGGTGAACTAAAGAAATGGTACAGACAATAAAAATACAGAATTAAAACAACTGTACGATAGATAGGGAAGTGACAGAGGGAAAGATTAAGCCCATCCAGTTGCATGTTAATAACTGCAGTGTTGTAAATCCAACAGCCATAGCTCCATGGAGCACCTATTGAGATAAGCAAGTTGTACTGCCCTTTTGAGGTCCCACACTCCTTTCATTAGCCATCCAGGAGGCCTGGGATATTAGATTTCTTAGGCAATTCAAAATTAGGTGGCATCAATCCACCTCATAGAGTTAAAGGGACTTGCCCTGTATCACAAAATAAATCTGTAAGTCCTGCAATTAAAGTGTGAAACTTGCCCACACATCATTTTGCTCCAAATTATGGCCTGGGTTTAGCTGCTGTCAGAAATCATCCACATCCAATCTGCAATTCTGTTCAGATTGTCACCTCTTCTGATGTAAGATTTTGTAGAACATTGTCTGCCCCAGGAAGATACTTAGAATTACTTCTTTGAGAAGGAGCATTGTATGAAATTTTCTTTAAAAAGACTAGATTATAAAAGTGTTGACACCTACTATGACATGGCACAGTTTTCCTTGTTTAGAGAATATATTAAACTCTTATTTACCTTACCTAAATTATAACACACCTGTTATGGCCTTCAAGTTTAGAGTCGAGCCAATGAGTACTAATTCTGATTAAATGCAACCCGTATGCAGCAGAGAGTTTACTATCACATGAAGTATGCTATGTACTGTGTACTCTGAATAGTTCTCTTACAACTAGAACTTTTCCTGAGTAGCTTAAACAAGCAGTCTTCTTCCTCCGATCATCCTAATGAAAGAACCTCTTTGAAGACAACATTCCCATGAATGCTGTACTCCAATCTACAACTCTGCATCTCTGTTTTATCCTTTCTTACAGACAAGGAAGAACAAAATTACATTTTCTCAACTTTATAATGCTCAAAACTTGAATGAAGAAAACCACTGCCCCATTCAAGCACACAGGCCTGTACACTCATAAGTATGCCAACATCCATTTAAATGGGGTAAGAAAATGATGTATCACTAGCATAACAGTCATGGTATGTGAATTGGTTAGATGTAACATGGCATATCCTTTTGCTAGCACACTTTATTACTTTTTTTATGGTTGAAACATCAGCTTCCTAATAGAAGTTATGCATCATGGATACAATTATTTATTTCCATCTCCAGGAAAATTATTGATTTCAAATCAGTACTCACTTTGGCACATTCTTGGTTAAATAGCAGAGTGTAACGCTGACACCAGAGTTTGCATTTATTTCTAAAACTGCTAAGGTGGTCATCATGATTCCCCCCATTTACTCCCTTTCCCCAAAAACTGCCAAAAAAAGAAACAGAATTACAAAAGGGAGATTTTAGAGGAAAAAACAGAGGCATTAGAGTACATTTCTTAGGATTAGGGAGGGATATGGCTGTTATCAGGGTCAGAACAAGGGCAGGCCTCTGTTATCAGACCTATCACACCCTGCTACAGCTGGACAAGGCTAAATCCTCTCTGATGTGTGAATGAAGCACGTTTCTCTGAGGATGCCAGGCCCATCCATGTGCTGTGAACAGTAAAGCATCATCTAAATTCAATGCTGCATAAGAGGTTGGACAGTGTCCTGACTTCAGATTGAATTAGATTTATATTCCTAAAATTTCTAACTGAAAGTAAAAGTCCAGATTCCATAATCCTGCAGTTTATGGAAATTATTTGCATTTCTTTTTAGTCCAACTTCTGCTAAAGCTCCTGTTGTTAAACAGCCATCACCTAGTCACATTTAGGGGGAGGAACATCTTTTTCCCCATAAAAAGAGATTCTGCAGGAAAAATGAATGTAACTACAGAGTGAAAAGCAGTTATTTACTACCTAATAAGAAGAACAAACAGCTGGGACTGAGGTGTTATAAGGCTAAACTTTACTACACTTCCCATCCCAACAAAACCCCCGTGAATCATTGCTGGACAGGCAGCTGGGCAGGGAGGATGGTAACCCTCTATTGCACCTTGTATTTCTCATCTACATTCCAATGAATTTGCATCTTCTGAGTCTCTGCCTCACTCTTAGGGTTCTATACCTTCTCGTGGCACCTTTCCCTGTGGATTCTTACGCTTCTATTTTTTACTGTCTCAGCACTTCCACTTTGGTCTCTGTTTTTTAAATTTATGAGCATTCATCACAACTTGACAACTTCTTCAGTAAAAGCAAGCCAAAAAATTGCATGGCTCAGCTGCACCAGATCAAGCCTTGAACCCTAGACTGAACTGACTGAACCTTGGGCCAAGGCATGCTCTCGGCATTTCAGTTGAAAATCTATATGACCTTAAAGCAGACTTGATATTTATTAGTCTTTTTTTCAAAAATTATTTCTTTTAATTTGTCTCCTCTAATACTTCAGTTAAAGCAGTGGCCGGCCAGGGCACAAGACGTTAGCTGAGCCTCAAGTATTTTGAAAGCCTTTCACACTGCCTGTCAAGTTGGTTATCAAAGACATCATCTCTGATGTAGACACTGCAAAATCCACACTGTCCCACCTGCAGGTTCCAGAAATTAAAGAAATGCAAGATTGAGGAAATTCAGATCAGAAAATGATTGAGTGGGAGACTAGATAAAACATAAATCCTCCAAGCAGTTTTCAGCGAATACAATGATCAACCTGCGCCTCACTTGTACAGGGTTGAGCCCCATTCCTTACAAATCCATCACCACCTTCCTACAGCACCAGCAGCGAAATGTCTGCCTTTATTTCTGTAATTGCTGCCTTAGTGCTGCTTAGCAATTCTTCTCCTTTCGTAGGAGAGCAATCATTCTCATTAGATGTCAGAGCGTGACAGCAGAGTGCTTTTGTTTGGAGTACAGCATGCAGAATGATGATTACGAGTCTGAGAGCTGGGGAGAGCACTCCTCCCCTTGGAAATTGAACAACTGACAGATGTTAGAACATCATTAAACATATGCAAGAGCTCAAGGCCTTCCTGAAAAGTTCATTGCTCTATGCAAAATTGGCTAATTCAAAGAGGAATTGCATGCTGCAACATGGGTTACTCAAACTCATCTCATATGAGAATGCTGGACTGGAAATGAAGATGCCAACAATAACCTTCCAGGAGCACTGTCCAATTAATCTCAGCAGCAGAGACTTTTAAATGTCATCCAAATCTCATCTGTGGGGCATGCCAAAAATATTTTGTGCTTTTCATGAGCTAACTCTGCTTAATACCCAGTGCCTTCTTTGTCATGAAACCAAAGGAGTTCTGTCTTTATGCCTTGTGAAACAAGAAATTATTAATCAAGTATGAAATTTTATTGACAAGTCACTGTTAAGAATGAGGTCCATGCACAGAGTTTCAGCCACTAGAGATGACTGAATTGCCTAGTCTGATCTTTTCTACATCTAGCGAACCTAGTAAAAGGTAACTCTGTGTCTAGAAAGAGGAAGGATTGCTTATACAAGAAACTCAGCCGCAATAGTCCCTGCATCTTTGGATATGAAATAGGAGTATGAAAGGACAGTACTTAGACCTAGAATTCCCATGAGGGGCTGCAAAGAGGGACTGGGAAAAAGATTGGGATAAGAAAAAATGAAGAAGAATAGACTAGGACAAGATATATAAGGAAAACAGGACCTAGCTTTAGCAGAGACCAAGAGACAGGAACAGCCAGAAGAGGCTGCAATGATCAGAGGATACACCCTGTGATGCCAGACTTTGTCTTTTCCTCCTGCTGGTAAATACCTGCACAGCTCTTGACAGAGTATGTAATCTCATCCCTTACACTGTGGGATTTCACCAGGAAGCTCTGGTGGCCACTAGACTGCCGTAGGCTGCCACTTTTGTCACTACACCCCTGTATGCTCATCAAAATTACTACCCCAGGAATCTGCCACTTTTGCACATGCAGTTACAGCATGAGCTTGTTTTAGAAGTGCTGTGTCTTTGCCCACAAAGTAGGGAACAAGTGTTTCCTTACATCATTGTGCATGATTACATCCGTGAAAGCAGAGGTTACTATTAAAGGCACAATAGCAAGAAGTCAAACAGAATCACTGAAACTATGGAAAAGGTCCTAGAGAAGAAAGTGCTAGCCCCAGATTAAGAAAGCTTTTGACATATTTTTCACATTTATAATTTGGGTGGGGGTTTTTTTTGGCCTCTGCATTGCAAGTATTGCGTTATCTTCTTCCTGAGTGTTATTTTTACGGTTATATTTTGCCATGATCCTAATTTGTCACTTCGATTAAAAAAAAAATCATTCTAATATGTAAGAAAACTGCATTCAGGAAAACATTATAAGAAGTATTAAAGTTTAGCTCAAATCTCTCCCTCTTGCAATGGTAGTTGTTGGGAATACAGAACTACCAATGTAAAAGGGGTAATGACCTCGTGTATAGTTCAATAACAGTTACTAGGGCACAAAGCAAAAAGGTTTATAGTTGAATGGCCCTTATATAAAGCATTTTTGTTATGTAAGAGAGAGGAGATGGAAAACTATTCTGTGTACACTTCTGCCAGGCAGAGTGCTGCCAACCTGAACAGCCCATTCCCCCTTTTTCTAGGGGCAATGACAGGTTTATTTTTAATCTCACTGACTTTTCCCCTCTCACTATCATGTAGACAAAGCTTTTTTCTTCCTCAAATAAATGGAGCCTCCTCTCATCTCCATCAAACAACTCCTCATCAGCTCATGCATCTTTAACAAGCCCCTCACCACAAGAAACCAAGCTTCTACCAACAACCCACAAAAAATCTTCCCCCACAGAATGGAGCAAATCCAGTCAATATGTGCAGCTAATGGAGACAAATGAGCAAGTCCAGGCCTGGCAGCAAGAAACCAGAGTGATGACTAGGTAAGAGATGATGAAAGATTTGGCACAGATGGCTCTGATCCAATTTCCTGAAGGGTCTGCAAGAGGCCCTTAGTCTGACAGTGTAGTGGTGAGCAAGTTCCAGATGCGGAAAGTTGGTGCAGTGTCATCAGCTCTTGCAAATATTATTACCCCAGCTGAAACACATCTGCTGGGCATCCCATCCTTGCTCAGTTCTAGGGATGAGTTGAAACAGGACAGCTGGTAAAATCTTTTTTGCACTCAGCGAAAATTACCATGAGTTAAGTAATCTTAAGAAGGAGAAACAAAGAAAATAAAACCTAATCTCTCTAATAAACCAAAGGGCCTTCTGAGAACAGTCAAGAACCCCTACTGAAGGATTTGTCCTCAACATAAATTTTCTAAAATCACTTCTACATGGATGCAGCAAAAGAAGTTTATTTCTTTTTTTTCACTACATATTTCAAAGAAAATTGTAGAAAATATTTAATCACAGAGCTAAAAGTATTATTAAAATGTTATTATTAAAAGTACTACAGAGACAAAATACAATACGGAGCAACATGAACATCAAATATTAGTATGACAGGGTTACCTAGTCAAAAAACTAAAACACCTAAGTACCTAGCATGGAGTAATCTAATTCTTAGTTCTTATAGAAATAATTAGGTGTGTTAATTTGACTTAATTTTTTTCACCATAAAGAATAGAAATAGTTAAGGTTGATACCTGATAATATGATGTGGTCATTTACAACTGAGATTTAAGTAACTTTAAAAGAGCTAAGATTCTTTATTATAAGTATGAAGTTGTAATGAACAGCAAGCTGCTGTTGAAATCATCCTTTCAATAACTTTTCATTACACTCTTTCTGATGAACTATGAACCGTTGAAAAATTAATTTTTTAAGATTTAGGTAGTAAAACTGTAGAATTAAGTTGCTATTAGCAAACTTAGCACATAAAAGGACATGTCTAATTTTATATTTCAGGCAAGCTTAGTTTTTGAGGTATTCCTTCACTCAGAGGCATAGAGCTTGCTTGCTCAAATTGATTTTAAAAAAACATTTTCTGCACCTCAAAAAGAAAATAATATGTGTCATTTGCAAAAGACACAAGATGGTGAGTATAGTCAACATGGTAAAGAAGTGTATTAATGTACGGAAGTACATTCAATGTACTCTATGGTCTTGAAAAGCAGTGTAATATTACATATATATGGTCATGTCCACAGGGAACAGAAACAAGCATTTTAAGATTTTTTTTTCTTCTTTTTTTGCCGCAGACTATGGGCTTCCTGTCTGTAAGTGACAATGAATGAGAAAGAACTAGATGTATCAGTCAATCATGAGATGACTACAAGCTATCAATGGGATGTACATATGAAAAAGACAATTGTAATTCACAAATATATCAGACAAAGTATATCCGTAGAGACAGGGAATTACTAATGCCATTTTATAAGGCACTTATAAAACTTCATTTGTTACACTTCATGTAATCCTTGCCACTGATGTTGAAGAGAGAGGAACTGAAATCAGTGTAAGGCAGAAAACTAGATATTAGCTTGTTCAGAATAACAAGCAGCTAATTTCTGAGAGAAATTAGCCAGTTTCTGAGAGAAATTATAAAGCCACACCTGCAAGGGGTAAAATGTTATATCACTATAAATACAGCAATGATGTAAAGATGAGATGAGAAAAAAGGTTATTTAAGCTTAAGGATAATGATGGAAGAAAAAGATGAACTAGAACTGACCATGAGTAAATGTAAACTGGAAATGAAAACAAGCTATTTAAGTTATTAAAAAAAGATCAAAATTGGCTTCAGCCGAATTTTTCAATACTGAGGTTAGATCTCATGGCATCTCAGCAGGGAAATGTCAGTCCTAGTTCGCTTGCTAATTTATTTATTTCAAAATCTCTATTAAAATGCTGTCATATCTTTCCTGGAGGCTACAAGGAGCTCTATAACAGTAGAAGGTAACTAGGAACTAGTAACTAGGAAATTCTGAGCCTGGATCTTGCCAGGACACTTGAAAATCTTTGTTTTCCTCTAACAAACACTCACTGCCTGCCCAGGCAGCTCCCCCCAAGCAAGTCAGCTCAATTTCCCACTTGCTGGAAGTCCTCCACAAAGTCCTGCACACAGGTCTGGCTTCCAGCCTTAGGACAGCAATTGCATGCCAGCATGAGCCAGCCTGAATCTGGGGTGTTGTTCCCTTCAGGCAGGCATCTCCTCCCATGTGCTGGCTCTGGCAGTCCTCTGCTCCTGGTGGTGATCTGCAAAACGAGCAGAAAACTGTCCTTCCCTGTTTGGTTTGGCTTGGTTGTTTATTTGTTCTGACTTCCTTTTTCAGATGCTACATCTTCCCAGTGTAGCTCATACTGAGATCAGCTGAAACCCAGAGCTGAATGGGGGAAATCATGTCTGGGCTGGAATAGGAAGGGTGAAAGAAAACCAACACCTTCTTAGGTTTAACGTAAACTGCATCTTGCTACACCCAAATGATCCTGCAGTGCTAACTTGCTTTCCCTCTCTCTTCTACCTCCATAATAAATTGCTGAAAATTCTTCCTATTGCTCTTTTAAACTTAAAAGATACTGAATATCTGGGGAAGGGGGGAAAAAGTGCAAGCTGCAACCTTACTGCAGACCGTGGATTTACTTGTTAAGAGACTGAGTTCTCTGAAACATTTGCAGCCTCTCCCTGGCTTTAGGGTACTGAAGAGCAAGGAGGGATAGGAGTGATGTCAAGGAATATTTCTGTATCTTTCTCTCTGTCAACAGCTGATAAACTGTCATGTCTCTTTCCTGCCTTTCCTAGGAACACTGGGTGAGCACTTCTAGTAGATGGTTTGGTATTTTTTCTCATCTGCACAGGGTGCTGGCCAAGACCCTTACTTTTGATTGCTGGAACATCATTACCATAGGGCCACAGCTCAAACTCTAGAACCAAAATTTAAGTGACGGTGAAGCCGTTTCAAGCCGCTCTATGGATGTCAAGAGTAGTTAAGGTTGTCTGCTTACACAAAGCCAAACAGATTCTTGGTTCATAGGCCCTTTTAGGGGCTTCCTAATGATGTCTTCACTGACATTTTTGGGAGCTGAGGTTCCCCCATCACCAACATTAAAAACTGGGGTCCAGATGTCAGATGTCTTTTGGAAGTTGGCAGTGCTCATTTCTTGATTTAGGAAGTCTACAGCTCAGACTTTGGCTAAAGGGCCAAATGAAAAAATGATGAGGAAGTGGTTGTACTCTGGCAATGTTCCTTCTTCACAGTGAGCAAGCACAGCAGGGCCCCTCCAGGCGCAGGCAGCAGGAAGCAGTCACTTCTCAGAAACTGTGAGACAATAGTGCAGACATAGATTTCAAGATAAAACTTTAAATCTTCAGGCTGTATATACTTCTCAGCCAACAGTCATCGCAGTCCAGAAATTATTCTCTTCCCCATCTAGAAATCGTATCTGAATGTATTGGTTGTTTGATTATTTGACCGAATTCCTGAGATCCCTTGCCAAAGGACTATTCAGATCCTGCTTAGTTTAGGTGATCATTACAGAGATAAAGTGGCTACCTTAGAGATTACAACATGATTTCAAGGTTTTTTTGTTAAATAGTTTTGATCTAACAGAAAAACTCATGCATATTGTATTTATTTCTGAAGGAAAACTGGGAAAATCTTTTCTCCCAAAGTAACGAAAAGAAAAGGTTTGGGGGGAAGAAAAGTTATTCATAAAATTTGGTTGAAGTTTTAACAAGTTGAAAACACAGGAAAAGAAATAGAAGAAATTCACAAAATGTTGTTTTTAAATTGCCAGAAATATTTTGGCTACCTTCACTTCAAAATATTTTCTTTCAAAATGATCTTGTTTTTATAAAACCTAGAACTCATAAAGTGATGTTGCCTTTCAAGTTAGACAAGACCTATCAAGCCAAGACCTGACAGTTTTTGTTCCAGGCACCAATCACTGGAAGGTCATTATCCACCCAGCCTACACCCAAAAGATTGACCTTGCTCAGTTTGGGATTAATCTACCAATACTCAAAGGGCAGAGAGATGACTGGGTCACTGCATTGTGTGCATTGGCAGGAGAAAACCTAGAGGAATTGCTGTTGCATCTGAGAGAACTGCATGACATTTATGTGAGGAACTACAAGGGAAAAGTCTTGTCCAGGAGTAGGAATCAGAGCTGCTGAGAACTGTATTATAAGAAAAAAAAATACAATCATAAATGGATTAAATTTTACCTGTGGGATTTTTCTTCTGTTTTTTTTTTACCTGCAGATCTCAGAGAAGTCTTCTAGTTGGACAATAAACATAATTTTATGGACAGATCCTGTTAAAACAATTTTGGTGTTGGCTGCCCACCAAGCAAATGCAAACCTTACAAATGATCTTTCATTCGCTGTGGTCAGGTAGTCTCTTAGATCTCAATGCTGCATGCAGTTAATTCTTTCAGAGAAATTAAGTAGAATTATCTAATAACAACAGTTTTCTTGCATCTCATCTGTAATTCCATTTAGCAGAAAATCTTATGCCAGGATTAAAAAAGTCTTTTTTTTTTTCATCACTTATGAGCAATGCTCCATTGGCTTATTAATGTCAGTGGATGTTTTGGAGTACAAGAAGGAAGGAGAGGCTAGTAGCCCAATCCTGCAGTCCAGACTGATGGACGTGAGGCCAGGCAGTCCAGAAAACAAGTCATGGACTTGCACCTACGTAGGAGGTGCAAAAAACTCAATCCTAGACTTACAGTACATTATAGTGATCAATATCACTATAGCCTTAGACTATAAAGAAGCAAACCCCTTAGAAAGCAAACCACTGAATGCACCTGATGCATTTACAAACTAGTATTTGGTCAAGTTGCATTACCTACAACGCAGCATTTTAATTAAATATTTCCTTAGCCAGACAACTTACTAAAGGTCTTTGTGAAACAAGTCAGCATCTTTCTGCAGGCTGGCTGAAATTCAACCTAGTCTAGAGCTTGAAAAGTGTACAGAAGTGATATTTAATTATACAACTGCCACACAACCTGTCAAAGCAAAGCAGCAGGAGGCAGATAAATTTAAAGTCATTTTTAATGGCCATCAAAAAAAAATGCTTTAGATCAAAATTTCTAACTATCCTTTCTTCTCAAAGGGCTTGAAGAGGCCAGCTAGCAGACATATTTACAGTCTTTCAAATTAATGATATCCTTCTTTGACTTGATTTTCTTGGTCAAATATTTGCCAAAAGCCCAAACTGTAACTTGGCCTTTGTATTGTATGATCTCTCTAGTCTTTTATCATACTGGCTCATCTTGGCTTTCATATTTCCTTTACACAACTCTCATAATCTCTTTTGTCTACTTCAGCATTCTCTATTATTTTCTCACTTTGGATAAACTTTTGAAAAAAAGTATCAAGATTCAGCCTTTGCAATACATGAGAAATTAATTTTTCCACACACATTTATTTCAGGAAATATTTTAATTGGCTTTTCTTTATGAGTTAGATCTGAAACTTAATTTTTGCTATTTGTACCTACTCTAATAATCACTGCAGCAGGTAAGCAAAAGTCATGACCAGCAAATTTTTCTTTGTATGTATTTTACATTTAATTTCTTCATAAATTAAAAAGACTCTCTACTAAAAATGTTGCAGTCAAACATATCCAGTTTAAGAATGCAGAAAAGTACCTGAAAGAAACAGATACTGAAATGTGTACTGAAATGGTTCTCTAAGAGAATGGTTGCAATGAAACAGTTAAACAGTTTAAAAACCTAAGCTGATGGTTATATGTTAAATAAAGACAGAAGTTCCAGCATTATTATGGTGAACCTGTCTAAGAAAATCTGCTTCCAATGAGGAAGTCTCCATCCATCTATTTTTGCTCACACCACTATATTTTCTGATACTAACAGTACTGAGGTTAGTTGTAGCTTACTGGTTAGGATGAGGCTGTTTCTTTCTCCAGTGCAAATTAGATAGATATTTGATCTGTTTTTTCCAATGCAATTGATTATATACATTACTATCAGCAAAAAATTTTACTTATTTATTTTGGTGGATTTTTTCCAATGGTTAAGTTCTGAGTAATTTTTATATTCCTCCTACTCTGAAAACCAAAATATAGTCCGTAATCTTCATATTAAACTGTTTTTAACACAAATGCATGTTCTAAAGGGTTGAGGAGAGGACTACGGCCTCCCTTTGCTTCTCAAGGTTTTCAGAAGTAGAATCAATGGCATTTGTTGGACATTGCTTGTGGTGAAAGTACTACAGACACCTCTGGAAACCACCAGAGCAACCAGGTGTAGAAGTCCTCTGTACAGCTTGTCATTTCCTACTTTTTGAATCTTGCCATTATTCACAGCCGTAAGCTCTATCTTTGAGTTTCCAGTCAAACTGCAAAGGCAAAAGTCGTAAGGAATTCATTATATTTCACTGCAGTTCTCAATCCTGTTTCCCAGAGACTAACATTGGTTGCTGTCCTATTCTCTACCTTGTAATTCTTTACTAATTGAGTCATGCATCAACCAGGTTATTATTTAACTTATATAGGCTATTAAGCTATTACTTAGGCCTGAAATTACCCAAGCCTCCCATATATCATTTTTCAGTATTGATCCAACATTATTATTCTGCCAATCTTCTGAAACTTCATTACAGACCAAACCTATTGAAGATAATTCTTTGGCTGACTGTTTAAAAACTCCTGCATTCAAGTTATTTCAGATTGCTTTTAAAAATAATTGGTTTTAATAGCGGCTGTTTTCAATTCCTGCAGTAACTGAGGATAATAATAAGTACCATCAAATATACTCTCTAATACATCAGTTGTGGTCTGTATGGTTACTAACCTGACTACTTTTCACATTTCTCTCTAATGAATGTCAGAGATGGTATTTTATATTCTTCTTAATATATGTGTTTCTATCAATCACTTCCTTCCCTTACCAATTGTCTTTGGTCTCCAGTGAGCCTCAGCTTCCCCAGCTTTGAGCTCTAAGATAACTGCATCTCGTCCCTATAAGTGGGGTAAGATGTCGATATACCTAATTTCCCAGAACTATCTGGCCTGAGAATTACAGAACACCTCCATTACACATTTCTGAAGCCAGAGTCTGCAGCTGTACCATGAGGATCAAAAATAAGAAGCCCTTGTATAATGGTGACTAACATTCTTATGTATCAGAGCTGAACATAGTCTATACATTTTAGTTTAATGCATTTCTGTTTAAAAACTCAGGGTATGTGGCACAAAAGGCTGAGGTCCTAAAGTCCAGAGGCACTGATATGCAGTACTTTCCTTTATATCCTCTGGGTCTCAACAGAAGCATAGAGAGTATATTGAACCTGTATTAAGATGAAGATTCAACTTGAAGTTAACAAATGGCTCTGTTTCTTCTACTTTTTTTAAAGGCACTAGCAGTCAGATTACATGGCTGCTGGAGGATGCATTTGTTTTAAAATTAATTTTTCCAGAAAGCGAGACAATTTCAAAGGAACCAGGCTAGACCAGAGTGGAAGTATAAAGAACAGGATACCAGGTTGACAGTCACATTCCTATGTCATCAAGGAAGTTCTGCCAAAAACACTTCCCTTAAGTATCCAGCGAGTAGCATTGATACAATTTACTCTATGCAGGCTGCACTCATTTTAACAGTTGCTACTAAATAAAACTATATAATCTCCACCACCTGCGCTGGTAGTGAAATGCTCCTAAGTATATATCTTTTTGGACTGATCACGTATTCTTGAAAACCAGAGGTTTTCTTTCTCTTTGATTTATTTTCACTTTGAAGTCATACAAAACCAACAATAAGGGAAGAATTCAGATCAGAATCTGTAATAAAGCCCCTATTTGAAACAACATACAGTTTACAATTTTATAGGGGAGGAGAAGTACTAACAATAAATGATGGGGAAAATACATAAAGTGAAAAAAAAAAATTGTGCTTATCTTGTATTAGCAGACTTCACACCCTAAGAAAAATATGAATGTTCTTCACCTTTAGTCTAGACATCCTTGAATTCCATATGATCTTTAACTGATAAGAAGGACTCAATTTTTGTGTATATAAACAAGCTGAAAAAGCCACAAACTTTTAAAATTTCCTTACAGTAACAGTCTGTGTCAGTTACAAAAGAAATATGAGCTGTGTGGTAAGATCAACATGTACAGACATCCCAGCAATGCTGCTAGAGATAGTAAAATGATTTCTGACACTGAAGATGGTGAAAAACACTGTGAGGTAGAAGAGAACATAGAACAGTTCTGTAGTGCCAAGAAAACATGAAATAATCCTGCTTTCCTTGCCCAGCAGGTATGACTGCCAGTGAATAAAGAAAAACAAGGGAGAAGAGGGTTATCTAAAGAGAAATATTTTGGACAGAAATGATTCAGAAACAGGTGTTCATGGCATCGAAAGAAATCCCCATAGTTTGTAGACCTGTAGATTTGAACTGTTTGTCTGTACATATATGTTTCTCAGCTTATCGACTAGACTCTCAATACTTTAATGACTTTTGGCCAAAGACTGACTAAGGGATGTGAGCTGATGAACATCACAGCAGCAAAAGATATACCAAACCCCAGTAATGCCTGCTTTTCCTGCACTCATGTTTTAAACTCCAGTAAACATCTGTAAGGTTTCCCTGATGCATCAGAATTAAAAGAGTTTGATTTGAGCCAAATACAGCTTTTCAGGTACTTCTGAAGTTCTGAACCCCCACCACTGGGGCTTTTTTCCCCAAAATAATTCATTCTTTATAAGCTATGCTTTGACAAATTTGGACAGCCACAGTGTCAAAATTAATTCTCCTTCTAGCTAGAAAATGTGGATAGAGATGTAAAAGATCATTCACACAGAGTGGGGCTGTGAAAAGATCTACAATTTTAAAGTCAAAAACAGAGATGTATTGAAATCCCTGCGCTAGAAAGCTCTTGGCCTCAACTGGCAAAAGAGACTCAAGTTTGCCTGAATCATTTGAAGCACAAAGAAAATTATTCATTAAATAATATAACCACCATCCTTTCCTAGGTTTAGAGATGCTGGTAGAAAATATAATGATCAAAATAATAATAAAAAAGTGTGAAAATCCAGTAAGATATACACATATTGTTGGCTCAGGTCGTTAAGTTCTATTAACAAATGAATAGACTTGGCCTGATGGTTCTGAGAGAGCTGTGATCAAGCTTGGAGCCACGGCCTTTACAATGGTAACAAGCAAAATTAAGCCAACCAACCAAAGGTTACTACTTTGTTGCTTGGATACGGTTTTCCATGTATGGAAGTGTTCTTAGAAAAATCTAGATAGAGAAGCAAAA
>WEIV01006968.1:32965-44977 GCA_013390005.1 Calyptomena viridis
ATAAACATCATAGGTGTTGATTTGGGGCTACTGTTACAGTTTGGAGATCTGGGAAGGACAAATAGTGCAATACAAAATCATTCTTTGCTGCAGTGTCTCCTAAATACAACACAAAACAGCTTCAAGATAACCTCTTTCACGGGAATAAAACATAGGAGAGTCATCCTTGATCTTGTTCTGAGCAAATGTGTTTGGACTACAGAAAAATGACAACTTTGTTGGCAAACCCCAGCCTAAAGTTTGTTAACTAAGCAAGGCATTGAAAACCCTCCCAGACCCATTTTAAAAAAGAGAATGTACTGATGAATTTTCATCCATGCAGTTAAAAAATGAAATAAATATTCAAGGAATTAATTTTCATCCATGCAGTAAAAAATGAAATAAATATTCAAGTAATAAATATAATAAAAAAAAATCCATTCTAACATATTTCAATGGAAAGAGAAAAATGGTGGTTCTTTTACTTACTACTCTACTCCACATTCCTTTTACATCCCTCTCATTAATCTTGCACTACCTTGCACTGATGAAGTAATATATGACACACACTTCCTAAAAAGTCATTTATACTGATATGAGTTTAAATTATCTCTCTGGAATAACTTGTCAGTTGTTGCTGTAATTCTTAAATAACCCAATTCAGAAGGCATTTTTCTTAAATGACACTTTAAAAAATATTATAAGTTGCTAACACATACTGAGTATTAAGAGGGCAAACTAAGTAGACTAAATAGTCAGTAGATAAAATAGACAGTATTACTATTACTGATATTTGAATCACTAATAAACATTTGAGTTACAAGCTTGACGTATAATCTAACATTTAAGTCACCAGAAATAACTCAGTCTAAGCACAATTTAAATACAATTTGGTTCAGAGATCTTGGTGGAATTTTTTTCTTCTCACTGTGCCTTGATGGAAAGTCATGTCTAGCAAATGAAACAGTCATTCCCATTGCAAATTTTTGTTGCTTGTCTCTCATGCAGATGTCTTTTCCACAACTTATATAATTCAATGACCCAATTGAAAAATAATCTCAAAGAATTAATCTTCTTTTTCAATCTTACCTGTAGCTTGTCAGAACAAAATCTGAGAAGCCTGCAGGTTTCCTGTGTGAAACTGAAAATTTTAACATAGTCTGAAAGTGAGCTCCACAACTTCCTCAGCCTGTTTAATATCAACTTTATTCAAAAAGCTTGCAAGTCATTAAAGTTTCTTCATTCTCATTGCTGCAAAGAGCATTTTAAAGAGAGTCAAACTGGGAAACTTCCTTGAGTTCAAAATAATTGCGAGCCTTAGTCACAAGTATTCTCTTAAAATTAGGTTTGTACAGTGCTTTCTTCAGAATATGCAAGTAGTTGATGTGAATGGTCATACAGAAGTGTGCACTTAACAGGCAAGTGAATGTGGATCAGTTCTAGGATGAGAACTGAATTTTTCTTTTCCTCTGTCACCTGGTCAGGCCAGAGGGCTTATGACAGATCGCAACCAACACTGATAGACCAAAACCAGAACGCTTATTTCATGATCTGATATGTAAAACTGTAAGTATTCCACCTCCGCCAGCTTTGAAATGGAAGGAAAACTTTCCACAACAATGGTATCTTCTGCCATTTCCTGTACCCTCTAGTGTGTGTGAGGCTTTATTACCCTTTGTTGTAATCAGGACTGGATACTCTAACAGGATGTCATTAGTACTGATAACTCACATTGCTGAGCTGTGCTGGTCTTGGGTTCCTCTGCTGCCAGTGGCCACAGCACGTCAGATGTAGCACATCTGTTTCTGCCTGTCAAAAGGTAACAGAGGTCTGTAAGAATGAGCTGAGAGAAGCTGTGGAGGCTACAGACTGACTCACTGATAGAAGAAACAATATTGAACAAAGAGTGTTAAACAAGTGGGTTGGAGTTTTTTCCTAACAACAGTTGGAAAATTAAATTCCTTTAAAAGCCATTCTTTTTCACTGATGAGCTACGAGCCAGCCCTGCTCCCTGAAGATACTTGTTCATTCCTCCCTCCTTCCCCACTGCAGGAGGATTAAACTATTTCTCAGTGCAGTGAGCTGATTAATTTTGTTCAGCCAGTGCAGCTCCTTTCCGAGTAGGAGAGTATCACAGATTTACAGTTTTCATTACCTGAGGCTGAAACTGTTAATGAGGTTTATGTTGGCTGCAGGAGGCTGAGGGAAGGCACTGCTCCATTTACATAGCTGGGCTGCCAGGATCCCTTGCAGAAGGTACTGGAGATGACTCCAGACCCACACACGTTGTAAGTGCTTATTTCATTTGCTCAGTATGAGTACTTCTCTCCTGATTCACAAACCATGGTAAAACTCTGGGGATCTTCCTTATAGCTGTGCATCCCTACTCAGGTTACACTGGTTTTTTTCCCTAGCTGCCACTTCTAGATCCTGACTTTGGGATATGGTCATAAACCCACTGCAGATCTCAGGCCTGCATGCCCTCTCACATGCACTAACAGTTTAAAGTGTCCTTCAAACTGTGGTGATGAGTGCTTTTTTTCTTTCTTTTTTTTTTTTTTTTTTCAAAAATATCTTATTCACATTGCTTGTGGGATAAATGNAGGAAGGAATCCCTTTTATGCAGCAATAGAACAGTGCCCTGAGAAGTGAGACTTCCCACTCTGGCTCCTCTCTTCACCCCCAAGCAGTATCTCTAGCCAAAAGGCTCTGGGTTGAGCTTAGTGAGAAACATTCAATATATTTCCTGTAGAAATAACTCACAGAGCTGGATCAAGAACTGTGAGAGAAGCCATTATAAGTGCTCAGCCTGTCCCTCTGGACCTGCAAGGAGCTTGTTCTTGTAACTCCATGAGTCTCACCTGCAGCTCCCCACAGATCAGCAGAAATGGAGCTCCTCTGGAATTCAGGTGTCTCCTGGTTGCAGAGAAACTGAAACAACTTCTTCTGAGAATAAGAGAAATGCATCCCACTGAAAGTGAGCAGGATGTGCTCCTTTGCACACAGAGACAAGTATTCTTGCAGCCCTCATGCTTTTACAGCTGGAGATGAATAAGGTCCAAGGCAGCTTTGGGGACATGGGCTGTCCCTTTTGTGTGTTGATGATACACAACAGATGCTTAGTATTTATCGCAAAAATAAACCTGAAAAACATTCACTTTCATTCCTTCTAGGTAGGAAAGAATTACAGGAGCAGAATATTTCTAAACAAAGGCCACGTTACACAGTTAAACACAACCTCTAGGCTGTTGATGTAACCAATAAGAAAAGACAAAACCCTTTATGAAATGAGGATATTGAACAGTTCTTTTTTTTCCCCCCTAAACCCATCCAAAAATACACTGGTTTTAATATGTTTAATTAAAACCTAAGTGGAATAACAGTGCTGTCCTCTTTTCAGCTTCTAGCATATGACAGAACTAAAGATATGGAAATATTTCAAGGTTAGTTACTGTGCCTGCCAGAATAGAACAATAATAATAATTATTCATTATATAACACAGCGGAAAGAGTAATTTTCATGAGACAGATGATATTCCTGTATTCCAGGAAAGGACCAGCTTTTCCTGCTTTATAGTGTAACTGTCAACATAAACTTTGAATTCTTGGCTCACTAGCCACAAGGCTCTTTTGGAGCCAAAGATCAGCACATTCAGTATTTGCACTGAAGGTAACATAAAGGCATTCAGTAAGTTAATTAAAAGAGTCTAAAGAAATAGTGAGCTACAGCAAGGAGCACTTGGGAACCCAGGTTTTCTTTATTTATCCATGTCCAGGCTTATCCAAGTCAGTCTTTCCCAGACTTAGAGCTGTGAAGGGTTTTGCAAGCTGTTATTATTTTAATCTGACAAGTTACCTACTCAGGAAATTCAGAGCACAAAACACCAAAAACTTCTATCAACTGGTTTGGGATTGTTCTTTTTTTTAATATCAAGTGAGCCTAAAAAATATCTAATTCGTGCAAGTTTGCTGTGCAGCAAATGTGCTCTAAGGCAAAGCACTGGGCTGAAATGCTGTGAAGTGAATTTTGCTTCAAACGATGTAAAAGCCCAGCTGTGATGAAGAAGAAAACATGGTTAGATGTGAAAGCATAACAGATATGGTATCAAAGTTCCTTGAATATAGGCCTTTAGAGAATAGATTTAAACAACACAGAAAAAAAAACAAAACCAGTTTAGGTCATTCTGATACAACATAGAAACAGATGTTTTACAGTGAGTAAAACATTAACAAAAGCTCTTTAAAGGTAAATTTTCTAAAGCTAAAATATCACATTGTGCATAGATCTGTTGATTTGCTCATGTAAAAAATATTACAGAGATTTGTTAAACTAGAAATCAAATAGGATGTCACTAGAGCTACTCAGCATGAGAGAATAAGGCTGAGTGTTGTTTGATACTACCAAGGCAAACTACCCTGGTGTGACCAGCCCTTCAGATGGCCTTTCAATAATGTGTTTTCTCTCTGTGAGAGTGGAAACAAATTTAGTGAAATGTAATTTTTATTCAAAGAATAGGCTTGCATTTGCTTTACAAAAGCTCATATCTGAGTTAATTTACAAACTCCCTCTGGGTTATGCTTTGAAATGAAGATTTAATGAAGACAAATATATCCACCCATCCAGAAAAAATATTTAATTGCTGTATCTCTGATATTACCAGAACATTGAGAATGCTGGCGACACAGAAGGCCCTTGTATTTCATACAAAGGTAGAAGACTAAAAATGGCAGCAAATGATGGAAAAATTTTAAGTGCTTGATTAAACAGTCCTATTTGAAGTCAATGTAAATACACCTCTTAGCTACAATATATTGTGGCTGAGGCCTTAAAAGGTTATGCACCTGTGCTGTAACACAATCACACATATGTCACAATCCATTCAGAATGTGTGTGTGTGTGTGAAGCAGAAATAGTATATAGCATAAGCTCGTATTTATTTCTGGATGAGTGGAGGTAATTTAGATACTGTGTTGTATGACATTGTTATTGTAATGAATAGACCCTCTCCTGGGTAAAGAGTGAAATGAAAAAAGGACTGTGCTAAAGCAAAAGAACCCCAAAATTTCTGATTTGATTTTCAAAATAATTTTCATGATGCAGAGATATTACTGAAATTAAACAAATACAATCCAGAAGGTGATTAAAATTCTTCAATTTTACAGAACAAAAATAAAAAATATGTCTCCTTAGTATAGAAAGTACCTTAAGTATGGCTCAGAGGCATGAAATACAGCAATTCTGAGTGTTTAACAAAGATCTATAGGTTTGAGATAGATTGAAAATATTAAAAAGGTTCAGGTTGAAAATATACACTATATTTGGGTAAAGAATAACAAAAGAGATACCTTATATCAGAGCCAAATTGAAAATCCTGAAAGAATTGACAATGGTAGAGAAAGAAATAAACAAGACAGTGGTAGTCATCCCTAAATTCTTGGCAACCCAGTATCTCCTGGAAAATTACATTATATCTGCTGGAAAATTACATCCTGGATAAATTATGGTAGAAGAGGAGATAAAAAGTGGTGGGGTTCAGCTGATTTGTTTTGTTTCAGAGAAGCATAAAGACACCAGTGGAAGAAACTGAAAAGTGGGAAATAAGGACTACCAGCAGAGACTGAAGCCAGCCAGGGTAGAGGCCAGGAAGGTTTTGGAAGAAGCTTGACTAATGTGTGGGAAGGACTGCTAACAGACTCAGTCAAAAGTGTATATTTTTGTGCCTAACTTTGGTTACAGTGACGTTAGGAATCACTTAACACGCAGCTTAACCGTGTAGGATTTCTGGTGCCCTATTAGTGTTTCTCTCTTTGTAATTCAGTGCTCTTTGTTCATTAAGTGTTTGAAGAGGGTTTCAAGTCATCTCTAAGGTAGATTGTAGGAAGGAATACACCTTGCTAGTTTAAGTCTGAACCACTCAGCATTTCTTGCAGTATTGATTTCTGTCTTGCATTTTCACTTATAAAAAATCATAAAAGAGGGACTTCTTCAATCTGTTGAAGATCAGAGGGACAGTCTGTACTAAGCAGTGTACTACAATGATGCTGAGAAGAGGCATCCTCTGATATCCTCCTCTGTAAAATGTTTCGGTCAGTTAATTTTTGCTGCATATTTCCTCTGTCATTTGATATTAAACACATGGCAAGAACACTAACAACAATAATTAGCCTTGTATGAAGACAGGTGTCTTAACTCTATGTTCTTCTTGAGATATTCCTCCTAACCTATGTATAATTGCAGTTACATTTAGAGGAAACAGTCAAATCAGTAAAACCACAAGATGCCGGGCTGCAGTTTTTAGACTCACTGCAAATGCAATAACTAGCATCTTCCTAATTTCATAACCTTGCAATTCATGGAAGGGGAATAACACTATAGCATTTTGGTAAGCTTACTTCTCTGGGGACAGCAGGATCCTATCCTTGTGCTAATGACCATTCACATCATTTATAATGAGACTTCTCCAGACCATACTGGGAAAGACTCACAAAGCACACTTCTGATTTGCCCAGTGTCAGTGTCTGCAAAGTTGTTTCAAATCCCTGTCCAGATCAAGGACAGTGCTAACTTGAAATCAAGCTTCCCATCTCTCAGAGGATTATATTACCTCACATTGTATGTGGCACAAATAAGTCCATGCCTCACCTCATTTTGGTTAAAAGGGATGCTGGCTTTGCCTTTTCTAGCATCTAAGTCCTTTAGCATCTAAGTCCTTTGTCATTCCTCACTTAAACGTCTGAAAAAGAAACAAATGGTTGAAGACCCATGTGCTTTTTATAACAGAATGCCAAATGGTGACAGAGAGTGAAAAAGACCACAGGGAGTGGTGGAAGTCAAGGCAATACCTGGCTCCCATGGTGAAAATTCACTTTTCACCAGCAGAATTTGCTACCCAGAACACACATTGCTGCAGAGGGCAGGGTTTTCTTGAAGATGAAGCAACAAAGTGCAACAGCAAGAGAGCAACACACTCAGAATAGCTCAAACTGCAGACTTTTTGTTCCTGTCTGTAGAATGGAAACCACAGGTCTTGCATGCTCCTGGCATGGGAAAACTACTCATCCCAGTAGAACAGAGATGGCAACAGTTTCCTTAAGAAAATTCTAAAATGCTTTCACCCTGTGTCTCTATGAGACGTTTTAAATCTCATTTTAACTCTACTGCTCAACCACAAGCTAGAGGACTAAATGACAGGACACGAGCCTAATATCCCATATGTTTATTCTAATTTTCTCCAATCACTGTGCAAATCAAAGCTATTTGTTCCAGCACCACTAGGAAAAAAAAATCGTAATTCTGTACACTAACCGTACCTCTGCTAAACCTCTTAAATCCAGTTTTCTGATGGAAAGAGTTCCATTAATTAAAACACACAGTTTTGACATTGTCACTGGAAAAACACTTCTGGTTTCTGAGCTACCAACAAGTCACCAATTTGCATGTGAACTATTGCCCTGTCTGCATCAACTCCTTCAATAGTCTGTGTCATTGTGCTCTTACTGAAATTTCTTACTACCATACATACACTGAGTCATAATTTCCTCACTTAAATTGTTTCTTCTGTCTCTATCTGTCCCCGTTAAGTGAAGGGAATACAAATGGCAAGTTCACTCACTAGAATGGAGGCAAAACCAGCAATATAGCAGCATTTTATTGTCTTTTTCATCCAAGATATTTTTACAGCCCCAACCAAGTAGGACTTCAACCAATCCACAACTACTATAAACTGGACTGCTTTTACTCTTGTAAATCAGGGTCTCATACTGGACTAGGCCCTGAATGACTATAATTTAGTCCAAAGCATCTTTATCTGTAGTCCAATTCCTTGCAGTTGCTTTTTGCCTTGTCCTCCCATCATATTAACCATGTTACTGGAAAGATCACTCAGTCACCCAGCTAGGTAATATAACACTTTGAAGTATGAACAACAAAACAAGTAACATATAATAAATACATCCTTGGTATTTGAGGACCAGAGCAGCCATATTAAGTGACATGGACGAATAATTTCTTTAAACCAATGGGAATAACAGTGTTGTCACAGACTGATGGAAAAGTAAAATCTTTAACTGAAATATCTTTGTAGACATGAGAGGCAGACTTTCACTGTCACAGCTTTAAATTCATGAAGTAAAATAGTCTTTTTCACCATTCCAAGTATAGTAAAATCATAAAATATGTTTTTCTTGGGGTTTGGCTTTTGGTTCTCTTTGGATTTTTTAAAGGATTTTAATGGTGTCCTTATTATTACAAAAAATTACTTTGTGTGGAAGATACTAAAAATTCTGGAGATATAATGTCTGGAAAACAATAATTTCCCCTTGTGAAGGGTTTTGGATTTGTCCTGGAAACACTGTTGATAATGGAGATGTTTCCATTATTGCTGAGCAGAGCTTATGCACAGTCAAGGCCTTTTCTGCTCCTTGTACCACCCCAACAGTGAGGAGGCTGGGGGGGCACAAGAAACTGGGAGGAGACACAGCTGGGACAGCTGACCCCAGCTGACCTAGGGATATTCCAGACCATATGGCATCATGATCAGCAATAAAACTGGAGGAAGAAGAGTGAAGAGGGGGAAGTTCTGAGTGATGGCATTTGTCTTCCCAAGTCACCACTGGTGAGCTGGAGCCCTGCTGTCCTGGGGATGGCTGAACACCTGCCTGCCCATGAGAAGTGGTGACAGAATTCCTTGTTCTGCTCTGCTTGCGTGTGTGGCTTTTGATTTACTTCTTAAACTGTCGTTAGCTCAACCCACAAGTTTTCCCACTTTTCTGACTCTCTCCCCCATTGCACTATGAGGGAACTAAGTGAGTGTCTCTGTAAGGCTGAGTTTCCAGCTCAGGTTAAACCACACTTTTTTATAGACAGTAATAACAAATAGTTGTTCTGTGTAGGATGAGCTATTTATGATTTTAATATAATGTTATAGTAAGGAGGAGCACAGGTCTGGTTTGACAGTGGGGCTTATCTGTCTCCTGTGTAGGGACTACAGGATGACTTGTAGAGGACTACAGGCATGAGATGATAAAAGATGGGACACAATCTGACCCCATGTCTATAAATGACTCACAATTTTTTTTTGCAGACCTGGAGCTGGACAAACTGTAGCTAACATAGAAAAACAAAGAAATAGTATCCAGCATATATAAAATGTACCGTGTGTAGTAAGATTGGATGTAACACGGAGCTGCAGACAAATGAAGATCAATCTGTAAAAGCTATAATCAAAATTACTTTGAGTGGATCTGAGAACAAGTTAGAAGAAACCACTAACTTGACATCACTGTTCTCTCAGCAATGGGCTCATGATGCTGATAATTCATCTTTCCTCACATCTGCAACAGACTGAAGACAGCAACTTTGGGACCCAAAGTTGGTGAGCAAAACCAGGGAAAGTGGTAGCTCCTGGAAACTGCACGTATTAGCTGTACATATTAGCTGTATTGTTCTTACTGAGGCTTTTTATGTATGGCATTCTGTATGAATTCCCTTTTTTCTTTTTTTTTTTTTTTTCTATAGTAATTAAACTGGATTATAAACATTCTTGGATGAGACTGTTAAGACTTTCATTATACTAACATCAAAACATTGGCTTTACATGTAGGATGTGTTTCCTTTTGCCCTTAACGTTATTGTGACTGCAGTGATGCACCATTCCTTCTCTACATTAGCATGCTGGCTGATGGGAACTTCACATTTGATTTACATACGCCAGCAAGTGATTTTTTTTTACAATATGGTTTTAAAACTGATATCCCCATTCATCCCATTGGTAAGACACATTCTACATATGACTTCTGCAGAGAATTTTTCCTTTCACTTCCCTGTTGGCCCCTATGGTGATCCTGCCTGACAATAACTACCATAGCACATTTCTACTGGATCCTTTGCACCTTTCTGCCACTTGTAAGAAGAAAAGCAGTCAAAATACAGAACACTTATTCTGCCTTCCCAAAGGTCTACATGCCTGACAAACTGGTCCTAATAAAGCTGAAAAAGGCAAAATCCAGTCTACTGTTGCTAGTTTGATGTGTCAGTAATCATATTTCAACCAATAGCTCAGAAACTGCAAAAGCTTATTAGAGGAAGAAAAAGAACAATTCAGCAAAAGGACTTCATGAATTTTAAAATTAAATTAACTTAACCATTAATGTTAAAATTTTTCAGACAACACTTTATTAAACCTACCCAGGGCACAAGTGTTCATAAATATTTAAAAAAAAAAAAAATTAGAGCCTTTTAAGTATTTTCACTAATATCATACCTGTGCAACTGCACATATACTCAGACACTGAAGGACTTGTTCTTCCAGATAATTTGGTAGTTTTTTCATGGTTTTGTCAGACTGGGTGCCATCTGTGAGACGCCACCTCACCTGACAGAAATATGAATTGGAGAAAGAAACAACAGCACTACCCATGAGAAAGGAGGAAAACCTTTCTATACCGCTGAAAGCAGAACATGCAAACAAACCTCCCACTGGGAACAAGCCTGTCTACTTGCTAATATGCATTATTCTTGCCAAGTTTTATGCAGAGAGCTTCTGTGTCATTAGCTAACACAAATCCAGGTTCAATGAGATCTTTGAAGTGAGAAACCTAAAATGACAGGGAATGGAAAAATAAACTGTGTACCCAGCAAGGCAAAACTCTCTCTAAGGAGAATTATAACTGTAATACACAAAAGAGTCAAAATAGTAGCTTTTAGGTCCATTAAACAAACAATACTCAATGAGCAGTTATTAGTTAATGAATGATAGTGCAAGGATAGTTCAAAGTATGCCAGATTCTCATAACAGGGCTCCTAATGCAGACATGCTTAAGCCCAGGACTTGTAGAGTTAAAGCCTTCAAATCATGGAGACTGTCATAGCTCTTTTATCAACAGTGGTGCAGTGACAATTTGCATCATTAGAGGGTTTAGCTTGTTGATTTTCTTGGGACATCTCTTACACACATGAAATACTTGAGCCTGAATTAAAAAATGTACATAGAGTACTGCAGCCATAGGGAATGGCAGGAATAAAGGCTGTGAGGGCAGGAATAATCAATGGGATTAGACTAGACAAGGTCTGGAAGAAGGAAAAATTATTTATACATGCAGATGACTTTATATGATGTTGAATGGGAGCCATCTGCACCCTGATTTTGTGTTCAGTCAGGTGTTCAGGCAATGACCTCCCTCCCCTCTGCTGCCAGAATCTCACCTCTGGCAGGATTCTCACATCTCAGGGTGTTTTCACCAGACCTGATCTATCTGGGTCTCTTACATAGGATTTTCCTAAAACCTATGATACATAGCTGAGATGTATTAGGGACAGAGCCCAGTCCTGAGGTAAATGGAAATCTCATGGCTTCAAGCCCTGAGGCTATGAGCACTGGGGTAAGTACATCCTGTCCTCAGCTGTAATTTCTGCAAGGCCCAAAATTCAAGAATGTTTGTCAGTCTGCTTGGAAAACCTCCTGTGCAAGTCAGGCTCCCAGACCCCCAGTGGCATCTGAATTACAGGGGAATTTGAGCACCAACGGGCAGAAATGTAAGCATCTCTTAGGCCAGACAGCAAGATCTGAGCAAGGACTTTGGGAATTCAAGTGGCATATGACCCATGTCTCCAGTGGTTAGCGTGGCAACAATTTACTCTGGTCTCCCTTCAGATTTAGTCCTAATACCCAAATACTTCTGTGAATCTCAGCAGTGAACTTTGATCTGCATCCTCATTTCTTCCAGTCATGAATGCTTTGTGATTCGTCTTTCATTGAGCCTACAAGGACTAATGTCAGTTATTGTTCTATCTTGGGCACTTGAAACTCAGAAATTAAAAAAACAAGAAATTATAAAGGGCACATAGTGTACACCTGAGACCTGGGAGCCAATATCAGAATCAAGTGGCTTAATAGCATTCAATCTCTCCTTCAAATCTCCTACTGAAACATCAAAAAGAGGTAAATTCTGTGTTTCTTTTAAAGAAGTTTGAAGGCATGTAGGATTCATGGATTACCAAATATAGGAAACACGCTGGGGTGCCTGGGAGATTTT
>WEIV01006968.1:45365-75451 GCA_013390005.1 Calyptomena viridis
TAAGGCTTCTTCCAGGGCCGACACAACTTATGCTTTTACTCCAATTTAGATTTGAGGCAGCTAGATTAACAAGTGACAGCAACAACCTAGTTTGACTTCAGATAACAACAACTGAAGACAGAATGATAAAACATGGTAACTAACATTACAAAAATTTACAAGAACTATTTGTTCCGTTTCAGTAGGGAAAAATGTTATTAACAGCAACCAGTGAATAATAGCAGGAATTCCCATTTAAGTCTTCTGACAAAACAAAAGCTAAAGAACATTTGCAATGCAGTTACTTAAATTCAGAGAACCAAACTGTACAAAGGTCTCATCAGGATCAAAAGTGCAATGGCACAAAAATGCTGGAGTGGCATTTTTCAGAGCAACATTTTTTTCCATCAGAGAATGGCGGCTGGTTGAAAATTAAAATATATTTTCAGAAACCTGTTCTGACAGAACTGTTTTCTCAAGTCTAGGGTGGAAACACCAGCGAATAAGAAAGAAAGAAACATCTTTTTTTGCCTGCTTTCCCACCAAACCAGCATGCTGGGCAATGCATCTTTTTGGCATGCAGAGCATGTTCAAAAACTTCCCACCAATTTGAATTCCTTTCCTCCTCTTCTTAAGCAAGTGGTGTATGAAATGAGCTGTGAGCTCATTCTGTCTGACCCAGCAGGAAGCCAAGAGTTACAGAAAACATCTCCTAGAGGAGAGACCAACACAGGTTTGGGGGGAGAAAGGATTCAAACCACAACTTTGCATTCGTGTGCATACTTCATCTACAAAGTAGAGGAAATATTCTTGTTCACAAAACTCTCAGAAAATTTTTGAGCATAAATTTGTTTTTAACTTGCCATTTTTTCCTCTTTTTCAGCCATCCATTTAATGCTAAATAATGCTGAGAAGTAATCAGCCATCCAAACAGATACTGGAACCATTAGCAAACATGTATATGTTTATACTCTGCTTTAAATTGCTGTGTGTACTCCAAACACAATGGCCAAAGAAAACAGCCTTTGGTGGCCTTTGTAATATATCTTGCTCCATACTGATGCCCTTTACTTGCTCTTGCATCCTGTTAAGGGTTGAACCAGATATCATTACAGGTCTAATGAAGCACGGTCATCTGCATACTTAAAAAATAGATACGTAGGAAGTAGAATAACTGTCACTGTGTAGCCACAGTTGCAAAATATATGTAGTACTAACGTCCTAGTTTCAGCTACGGTAGAGTTAATTTCTTCTTAGTAGTTACAGTGCTGTGTTTTGGATTTGGAATGAAAATGTTGTTGATAACACACTCATGTTTTAGGGTTTTGCTAAGTTGTGTTTATCCTAAGTCAAGGACCATTTTCTCATTTCATGCTCTGCCTCTGAGGAGGTACATGAAAGAAACTGGGATGGAGCATAGCTGGGACAGGTATGGGGCAGACCCAAACTGTCTGAAGGGATATTCCACACAATAGAATGTCAGTATATAAACTGTGGGAAGTTACCTGGAAACATGGCCGATCCAGGTTTGGGAAGCGGAATCTGGCATTGGTCAGCAGGTGGTGAGCANCAATTGTATTGTGTTTCACTTGATTTTCCCTTTTTATTATAATTATTATTATCATATACCATTTGTACTGTATTTTACTTCATTTTCAATTATTCAAATATTCAACTGTCCTTATCTCAACCTACAAGATTTATTTTGATTCTCCTGTCCATCCCACTGGGGTAGAAGGGGGCAGAGAGAGCAGCTGCATGGTGCTTAATTTCCAGCTCGGCTTAAACCCAACAATTAACTAAAAAAAAAAAAA
Source organism: Calyptomena viridis (assembly GCA_013390005.1). Classification (NCBI taxonomy): domain Eukaryota; kingdom Metazoa; phylum Chordata; class Aves; order Passeriformes; family Eurylaimidae; genus Calyptomena; species Calyptomena viridis. The sequence goes on from WEIV01006968.1 coordinate 47,159, forward strand.
AAACATAGTAAAATTTTAATTCACATGTTTCATAGTGATGTTATATGATGTGATGTATTAGGCCCTTTTCTTCCTCATCAGGGAGTTAAAATCACAATCAGAAGTATCCAATTTATAGGTATCAATGATGCCAGGCAGAATAGAGCACTGTGTGCAAATTGGAAAGTATTTACAAATTTATGACCCCTGAAAAAGTATTTTCCTCATGCAGTTCCTATAACATGTAAACAAACAGATCTAAGACTATGATAGTGAAGAATTTTGGTAGCACTGCAGGCAAATTGGACATGCAAAGCAGAAAGGCAAATGCCTTCTTTGAAATATCTTTAGTGTTGTGGCATTCTCTGTCTATAATTACTAACCTTTCTTTTTAATTGCTTGCTAGCCATGACCACGCTCTGCCACACAGACATAAAATTAGCAACATTTCATTGTAATGAAATTGAGTTGTTCACAATCTTTCTTTTCCAGAAATATGTTGACTTCCTGAAGAATGATGAAAAGATCTGACTGTACAGTAATGTAACTGCACTTTTCTTTGATGTACTTAAAAGTGTCATACGTTAAAAGAATAAACAACCCAATAATTGCTAGTTAAAACTAAAGTAGGTCTAGAAGTTGCATTTTGTCATGAAAATTGTGACAAGAGATGTAAAAAAATTCCTTTAGCTCAATCATCTTCACACTCTGTCTCAGGAAAATGAAAACCTGAAATCACTGCTCTAGATTTTGAGGACTGAATGTCTCTAATGCTTTGTGCAAAATGGAGAAATGTGGGTGTGAAAATAATGCTTTAAACACTGTGTTTTCCAGGTGAGCAACTCAATGCTTCTCCAGGCAATTGGTCATATGGTTTTTATCTAAGGCAGATGCTATTAGTGCTCTCAAACCATATTTTCATTGCCTAAAACAAATGCACACACAAAATCAAGTGTCCTTACTAACCCAGGGTTAGTTCCTGCCACTCCATTTAAACTGACGTAAATCTCTCCAGAATATGAAATGCAGTAGTGGTTCTTTATGTTCAGCATCAAATTGGCTTTCGTAGTGGAATTAATGATGGGAAGTCAAATATGAAACTCAGAAGTACACGAAAAAATTATTTAAACTACAAAATACTCTAACATGACCATTGCTGTAAGCACGTCCTGCAGGGTTTTCCTATCAAATGTGTATCAATAATCTCTGCTATGTTACTTTCCAGACATAAAAAAGAGAATTATTTTCTTATCAGCAGAAGAAAATTACATATTTGTTCAACACAGGATCAATTCCTGAAGCATAATGAAGATATAGGCAAAGTCCTCAGCTAGTATCCAAAAAGCGACAGAGGTTCCCTCCCGCCCCAAAAGTTTTCCCCAAAGCCTTTGCAAGGAAATAGGTTGGCACTGAGATGAAGGTGTATTTCTCTCTTCCGGATGGTTTGTAAGCAGCTGAGGGAGAAGGCAAAAGCAAACAAACTTGAGGACTACTTCAGTCCAAACCAAGATCTAGTTCAAGACTTGGGTAAACCTTCCCAAGAACCCAGCATCCAGGAGCCTGAAGAACTCCTACAGTGTCAAGGTGTGTGGGGATCCACCTGAAGACTTCACTCATTTTTATTTTTCAGAGCTGTTTCCTAAAAAAATATTTGTTTTAAAAAGTTGGTTTGATGTTAAATGCCATGTTTTGCCAAAGATACCAGCCCTTAAATGTATATTAAATATACCACATACCAGAAACTTGTCAGCTTCATGAATTTATCTCCATTTTTCCTCAGATTTTTTTCTTTTTCTTGTTTATAACCTAATAATTTTTTATATTCTTAGATTTTCTTGGTTACTCACCCACACCTTCAATCTGCATTGCCTTTTGTCAACACTAGTTTTAGCCACCAGACAGGCTACAGCCTATTCTAGATGGGAGAAACCTCCTTTTCTTACTAGCCTATTAGGCAACTAACAGCAGACATGAGGGCATGAAGACTGAAAAAAGGAAAAAGCAAAAGAGTGACCTGACCACAGGTCATCGACTGTATATAGACTGTATCCTTGCCCTGGCACTGGCCACTGTCACCCTTCGTATGGATATTATGCAAAAGAAAGCTTCACTGAAAAATAATATAGAGATATCTTTGTATATGTATTTAATTCTACTCAAGTCTGAATGTATCAGTGGGAAAGCTGAAAAATACTTGAAAATATAATGAAATGTGAATTCTGGTAAGGGATATTTTCATATTGAAATAAAAGCATGAAACAGTATTGAGAGATGCTGTGCAGAACTTGAAAACAACTGAACTGTGTGTGGTCCTATCAGAAATAGGGCCTCAGTGAAGAAATATGTCATTTCAAGTGGTGACAGGGTCAACGACAAGCCCTGAATTCCAGGTCTGAGTCTGAATTTTATATTGATGGAATGGTGATACTGTTTGTGCTGCAGGGAGAGCTAATATTGTGAGTGTGGATACACAGGCCAAGCTGCATTACTGGTATATACTGGAATATAATAACTGGTTTCACAGCAGGGAAAGCTGAGGGCAATACTTTGCCCAGTCCTGTCTTTAACTGTCAAGGTTTTGGGAAAAAATCAAGTACAGCCCTAAGTGCACTGGGTATGACCCACACTGAAGTCATTTGGATAGTGTTTGATAAAGATGTGTGACCACCACAGTTTATGAAGGACCACAACTGGCTCACTGAATTTTGTTGGCATCAGAGTGCTTGATTCCTTTAAATTCTCTTGAAATCCCCAGCACACAATTTAACAAAGTGTTACAATAGAATGCATTTCCAAATTATGTCAAATTGAAATTCAAACATGGCTGGCTGCACTAATACATACTAATGGAGCGAAACACTCATATCCCTAATCCTCGCTGACACTTCTGGTTTACATTCCTCTCTCCAGTGTCTCATTATGCACATTCTCACTACTCTTATAAATTTTCACTGATGTCTCTTCTTCCTTACTTAAAATGCAAACATCTGGATTAAATCAACTAAATTCACCCTGTCGGTTTTGTACATACTCAATAGTTTTTAAAGAGAGCTTCCCAGCTTGTCTGTATTTTCAAACCTCTATCATTAAGAAAACATGAACTCTCAGTTGGTAGTTTCACTGTCTGATCATTTTCCTTTGAATGATTTGTGCTGGAATGTAAATATAATCACTCAGATTTGGTATTTGTTAAGAAGATGCAGATTCACAAATAAATACAAATATGTGGCTACACAGCTTACATGTTTTATTAACAACAAATTGAGCTGAATTGAGCCTCAACCTGAGCAAGCATTTCTTGCCACCTCTGAGGCAGGCAGGTGTAACTTGTTCTCCTGTGCTGAGCCTCTGGTACTAGAAAGGCTGTTGGGTCTTAGCCCAGCTTAGCATGGAAAACTGTTCAGTTGTAAGACCAGCTCTGACACAGGTTGGTTTGGGTTGTTTTTACGCCAATGGATTATCCTTTCTGTATTGCTCCTTGGTGTGTTGAATAATAAATGACATTTCTAACTTCCTTTCTGAATCATGCTTTGCTGAGCTCTCCTCAGCAGGGCATCTTCAAGGCACTACCAGAGCAACCAAGCTGTGTTACAAAAAATTAGATGGCTAGTGTCTCAGGAGCACTAAGTTTGGAAAGTGAAATAAAATATTTGTGAAATAAAAGCTTAATAAAAAAAAATCAACACAAGAAAACTCTAACTAGAGGGTAGAGTGAAGCATGCCTGACAAGTATCTTCATCAGAAAAGATGTTACTCCTCTCCCACATCCACCTATAAAAGGAAGTCTGTGAGCCAAAGTGGGGCAAAAGAGATTCATGTAAGCCAAAATCTGATTAAAATCAGCTGATACCCAGAGGGTTTTGATGGAAAAATTTTGGTATAGCCTTACAAAACCCAAATATATCCTGGTTGTTACATCCTCTCTCCATTTCACTTCCTCAACAGCCTTTCACAACATCTCGATATCTTGGCGTGTCTCAAAACAACAGCTTTTATTTAAGGCCCCTCTACAGACCATGGGTGCACAATGTAGGAGAGTGTGTCAGGGTGGAGCTACAGCAAATCTAGACAGGCTGCACAAGAGCAAACTACAAGGGATGCAGCTGAAAACTGCTTCTTGTCCCGGCGTGGCCCTGGTTTATGTTACCCTTCCACACTGAGACATGTGGCTGTGAGACGGCCCTTCCTGGCTGCAGCAGGCCTTGAAATAGTACTCACTAAAATTATAATTCAAGTAGAGGAGAGAAGCAGGACTGTAATCAAAACAGCATTGTTTCTAAGTCTAGTACATCACTATCCCTCTTGTCTGGACAGAAGTGCTAGCCATCATTGGTGGCTTAAAGATTTCTCCTAGTACACAGAAATATTTATAGTCCCTACAAGTATGGAAGGTGTTTTTCCTCAGACTTTCTTTTTTTGTCTTTAGACTAAGAAGGATCTTTGGGGCAATTATTTTTTTGTTTTGTTTTTTTGGGGAAGTGGTGTCCAAAATGGAAGATGATAGTGACCAAATTATCAAAAGTTTATTAATTAGCCATTTTAAACACCTAAAAGTGTTCTTAACATGTTCTTCATTTGTCACAATGAATTTCAAAGATCTCTAAGATGTGACTGCACACACCATTTTCATCCAAGCATAGCTTGTAGCTGAAATAGACATCCACATGACCCAGAAGAATCACTCACCTGAATGAAGGATTTCTGCTCAGGCCAAACTCATAAGGAGAGGTGGAAGAGCAGTATTCAAAAGGCCACATGGTCTCTTCTCACTCTCTGCTCTGTTAGTATTTCAGGTGATGGCATCATGCAAAATCCTCTGTAAAGCCCTTCTTCCCCTTCCCAGCTCAGACCAGAGCTGTGGCAACCTTTGGCTTGGAAAGTGAGNCGCATAATAAGATTTTGTGTATTTAAGGAATTAAAAGTGTGCAATAAAGTTGGAAGCTTGATCTATCAACCATATTGGCTGCATCTCGAGTCTCCCCTCGCGGCAAAGTGAGACACCAGCCATAAAAACAAAACTGTACATTGGAAAGCAGGTATAGAACCAACTTGGTTCAGGCCCCAGGGGTGGTCTGCAGATGCCTTGTTTAGACTTCTTTTAGGCTTGAGCACTAATGTTGGAATAAACACTGGGAACAAAGACCCGATTTGCTCCCACTGGGGTCAGTAAATAAACAGGACACCACAAAAGACACTGGTTTTTATCACAGATTTCTCATCCTAAAGAAAAATAAGTAAATCTGCAGGATCCAAAGTTAAGCAAACTACTTGGCCAAGGCAAGGAAGGAAAGAAAGCAGAAAGTAAGCACAACACCAAAGTGACAATTTGCATTTAAAATTATGTTAGGTAAAAGATTAGGAAAGCTTTTGAGAACAGACATTGAGAAGAGAACAGGATGCCCAGCTCCTTCTCCAGCTCCTCTCTCCAATTATCAGCACTGGATGACGCTGTGGGGCCTTTTTGCACACAGTAATTTTACTAGTGACTTTTAGGAATCCCAGTGTTTCATGCCTCTTACCAATTCTTTTCTATATTATTTCTCTCCAGTCCCTGGCTTATTATCTGTTTGAGAGCCCAGTTCCAGCACTTATTCACCAGTAGCCACATACAAACATAGAATCTATCCACCTAAGGGCAGTGGAACCTGCCCAAGCACCAGTGAAGGAGCCAAATCCTTTTGCTAGCATGAGAAGAAAAGCTAATACCTTGTCCAAGAAGCTATACAGACTGTATCAGCTGGGCTGGGAAACTGGAGTTCTCACGTAAAGTTTATTATGATGTATTCCAGATGCTGAGTCACCCACTATGGTGGAATCGTACCCTGGAATCATAGGATGGCCTGGGTTCAAAGGGGTCAGTCTGATGTGAGCTGCAAACACATGTTGACACATAAGTGGCAGGCACAAAAGGAAAGGTATTTCAACTATGTTTTTCTCATTAAATTAAAGAAAATAAAGACCTTTACTTACATTAAGAAAAGTGACATACAATGCTGCAGTGCTGCACACTTTGGTACCTTGTGCCCCACTGTGATGTGCTCAGTAATGCCTTCCAAGCCACATCATCCATGCCACCATCCAGGAGGAGCAAGGCCTGGATTCAACCCCTGAATTTTTTATTTTCACTGTTGTAATGGACCAGGTTATAGTTGGAGCAATTCAGCCAGTTCCCAGCTGTAAGTAGCCCCCTGCATGTGAGTATCAGTGCATTTTGCACACGCTGCAAAAACCCCTTCTCACGTTCACCATAACTTGTAAATTCAGTTCCATGTTGGAATACTTCTTTAATGTATAAAATTAAGTTTCAAGCTGGACCTAGAAACTAGTCTCCTCCCCTGTGAGAACATAAGCAGTTTTGAAAAAAATTAAGTTCTTCTAATGAGCTAGCAAAAATTTTGATAAATTTAAGTATTTATTTTATCCCACCTTAAAATTATTGTCAATTAATAATTTCATTTTCAAGTCACGTTCAGTTGGCAAGTAGAAATCTTCTCAAAACGCTAATAAAAGTTGCTTCTAATACCTTCAAGCCTTTTTAGAAGTGTATCTCTAAAAAATCACAAAATGCGTCTTCTCTTACAGCCCCTTTTGGTTTCAGCTGATTATTGCCAGAAAAATGAGTGGAAATGTCCTGATTAAGTCTTGTTATAAAATGTCAGGGAAGTAGTGTCTGCAAGAACGAGAAGTAATTAAATGTTCAAGTAAAACAATCAAATGGAAGAAATTATGCTCTGAAAGTCAAAAGTCATAGGGCCAGCAGAGAAAATTTGGGACAAAAGCATAAGTGACTAGAAAAAAAGTTAAAAAGGAGACTTCTGGGAACACATCAGTGTGAAGAAGTCTCCTTTGTGAAAAGTGTAAATGGAGGAGAAAATAGAATATAAATACAATTGCCAGAATGAAGATTCAAGAGATGTGAAGCTGACAAGATACAGAAAAGAGATTCAGAGAAAATTGTAATTAGTAAAAATTGAATGCACCAGAGAAAGGCATCTTAGTCGTATTTCTCTGTAGGAATGCTAAAGTCTGCTGTTACTGGCTTTAAGGCAGAAGAAGACACCTGCAGTTCAAATGTCTCTACTTTAAAGGCTGTTGTCATCAAACTGCCAAATGTTGGTATTTTTGGAAAACCAATAATTTCATGTATTTAGGCCATGAAATGTACTTTACAATTTTTTACACATTCCAGAAGTATTAGATCATTTACTCATTGAAAAATTCAAATACATGGGATTCCTTTGTGAACAGAGGTTTGCTTTCAATCAGATCTCAAAATGTGGAGGAGAAGTTACCATTTCACATCCAAAAGTAAATGAAGAGTATGGATTTTAAAGTAGGCATTCCCAATAATACAAAAGGTAATATTCAGGTAATATTTTCAGGATAGGAAAGCTGAATATGTAGATGGATTGTCTACTTCCAAAATGAGTTGAATTAATTCATTCTGCTCAAATTTTTGCCATCAGATATTAAGTAGATGAGAGAAGTAAGAAATTAAAACAAGTTCTTAAAATATTGATAAGCCTAGAGTTGGTGGGATGAAGCTTCTCTGTTTTTTCTTTAATTTTATATGATGGTTTCTCATATACCTTTAGTTCTGTTCATTTGTGTTATATATACAAATTCAGTTATTACCAAAACTTTTTAAAATCTGTGAGTTTTGCAATTTGAATAAAGAAAATTGTGTATAGAAATGTCTCTTCTACTTTTTTAATGCAACCGAAAGAGATTTTTCCTCAGCTGCATTTCTTCTTCCCATCTTCTGTGAAGCATAAAGGATTCCCTTTGATCACTCAACATCAACCTTTTTCAACTCTGTGCTCACTTTACATTCAAATACTTTGGTTTTATCTGTCCCCTCCCATAGCAACTGTAGATTTCATTTCCTGAATGCTGACATCAGTTAAAAAACTTTGAAGACCTATAACTGCTGTGGTTAACACAAAGTGCATGTCTCACCCTTTCCCTCCAGTCTGTGTCATGCTGGATGGATGGCAAGAACTCCTTCAGTGTCAATTTTTTCTTAGTAACAACACCTGTGTGATTTATACCATTACACCTTCTAGTAAGACAGCTGCCTTTAATCAATTTGCAGTATGTGGTGCAGGAAAATAGTTAATTTTCACTTGAATGTCATATTAGTGAAATCCATGGAATTGTCCTTCCTTTAATGAGTATTTTACAAAAAACCTGCTGCCTACCACCAGCTGAGGCCACAGAACAGAAAGAGGTGGACATGGGGAGTGACTTGGGGTGGGGAGTGACATTCACGCCAAGAGCCTTGTTAAGTTTCCTCCTCAGCTAATTTGCTGCAAATTGACTGGTTCCTCTTGTGAGCAGCCAGGGTGTTTTCTGGCACAGAGAGGGAACAAGCTGGATAATGTGGAGGGCAACATGGTTCAATCAACTAATCATTTTGTGCATGTGTGAGTCAGGGACTCTTGCTTTTGAGTACCAGCTCTGACGCTCATCCTCCTTAAGGAGAAAGTCCAGCACTGCCAGAGTACTGAAGCCACAACCCTACCCAGCTCCATGTGCTTCATGCAACGAGAGAGGAAAAGGGGCCATACAGCCTTCCCTGAACAATACATAATGGATCAGAGGTGTGGATGGAAGAAGGGAAGGTGTGAACTCCTCTACCTCTACAGGAAGCAGACTATGTATAGTGTTAGAGGAGGTGATCAGTAGAGGCAAAAAACTTTCTTCCCTCATCTTCAGAAGTCACCGTGACAGCCAGAGGTCCCTGGCTTCAATAAGGTTTCCCAGCAAGAGAGGTATGAGCAGCAAAATGTGGAAAAGACTACAAACCTCAGTGTTTTCTTTTCTTTACAGTTAATTTTCAAAGTAGATCTATTCTCTTTTGAGACAGAAATCCTACAGACATCTGGAACAACATCTGTAGAATCAAAAACATATCATCTATTCATTAAAGGTGCTTCATTGTTCTTCATCCCATATAGAAAGTCCAGGTTTTTTCTATGACACTGCCCAGGAGATCACACTTAACTTGCCACAAAGTATTTCAATTCATTATGACCCAATGCAGTATGTCAAGACCTACTATTGCCAAGAAAAGGCAAGCAGAGTTTTTTCAGTCTGTTTGGGATTTTTTCCTTTATGAAATTATTTGCATGCTGATACAAAAAACATCTGGAGCAAAACAAAGCACATGGTTCTGTTGGACTAAAGACCCTCTGACAGGAGAGGCTTTTTTAATCCTTTCACTGAAGTTGTGTTTCTTTTGTACTACTATTATGGGTCCATGTTTCCTTTTAAGTTGCTTTTTATTTTACAGATAAACAGAAGTGAGCTGTAAATTTCTAAAAACACAGGCAAGGTCTTGCTCACAGGGATGGCAGTAATCTCCAACTTTTTTCTGCACCAAACATAAGTCAACAACCAATAATCACAACAATCAGCATGGTGATTTTTAGGAATTGCCGTTAGCATTAATCTTGCAGCAAGCTGGAAAGCATGGCAGGTGCCAAGTAACTGGTTCATGTGATTGTCAGAGCATAGGAACATGGCATTTTGCAGTTCTGAATAGAAAGAGGGAGAGGAAGAGAAGGGAGAAAGAGAAGAGAGAGAAATAGTCTTGGTGCTAGGACGACTCTTGAAAAGTACTCACCTTTCTAAATTGCACTGGACTGCATGTGAAGGTAAGAATAATTTTGTGCACATAAATACAGAAAGTCACACCTTGCAGCAAAGCTTCATCCTCTCTGAAATAACTTCCCGTACATTTTTTTGTGACAACAAGGAAAATACTTTGTCTAGGACCCTCTGCCTCACCTCTTTCACTAAGCTTTAGTGAAATTCTATCATGATCTCGACGACTGCCTACTGAAGAGTGAGAATAGTCAGAAAGTCATAAAGAGCATCATCTGCATTTGATGTTCACATTCTCATCCATTTCTTTGCCCTACTAAAAACATTTCTCACTTCAAGGCTACTGGTTGATCAGAAGCTCTAAGGACTCTGACCACACCTGGCTCTCCAAATGCAGCTGCTCACCCACTGCAGCTGCTCTGTTGAGAGTTTGCTTTCCAATCCTACTCAAAGATGAGATCGACTCAGGCTTTCCAAGCTGTACAGCCCAACTTACTGTCACACTCTTTGTGTGGTAGAGTTGTTCAGGAGTTTAAATGATAACTACCTTTGTGCACTGGCAACTAGACAGCACTTGGCAGTGTTAAATTATTAAGCAGCTTCAATACAACAAATACAAGCTATAACTTCTTGTAATTTAGTCAGCTTCTTACGTACTGTAACAAGTATTCATCAATTAGCTATGATCTTATTGCACATGCCACCATTTTCTCGCCATAGTGATGAATACTTTAAGGGTGAAGAGTTTAGAGGTGCAATTTTTAAGAAGTATTAATTCAGTTGAATTGAACTTTGAGGATGAACCAGCCCAGGTGACAGAACTGTAAAGACAGATACTACCCAAGCTGCACATTCTCCTCAACAAATCACCACAGGTATCTTGTGCATGCCTTTGTCAGCCCTTTGAGGACTTCAGTTATCTTCCTTCTTAATGCAGTGTCTGATTGCTTACGGCATACACTTTCAAGCTCCCCATGCAATTGCATAATTAAAACAACTAAATTTCTTAGTTTTTAGGCTTTCATACTATTACTTTGCCATGCAATGAGATTCCCAGATCGCTGAATTCTTAAGAGCTCATTAATATTAACAGCACTGCCATGAAGAGAGGAAAATAGAAAATATATTTTAAAATAAATAAATATAAAGGAAAAGAAAGAGATACTATTTCAATATTTCAAGAGCTTTTTCTGTAGAACTACTTTACTTACTGATTTTGCAGCTCTCACCACATGTGCTCTTGGTCTGGCAACTCTTCCCTGCATGCAGCATAGGGAAGTTGCTCTTAATGTGTGACAGAGCTCAGAAAGGGCTGTTTTGTCATTGGCAGCTGCTGGGTGTGTTTTAGTATCTCACCATTCCCCTGTTTCACCGCTGAGAAGATGACAAGGTCTAACAGTGTTAAAATGCAGAAAGGATTCTTCAACCATGGTATGCCCAAATAATGGAATTTTGTGCCNATCATGGAAGTTTGTGCCTGACAGGCTGTTTTATGTTGCTCCAATGCTGGACAGCACTTCACTGCAGTTCTGCTAATGAAAGGAAAGATGAATTTCATTATTTTGTTTCATCCTGGTAATGGATATCCTGCAACCCACAGGGAATAGGTTGGTTTTTTTCATAAGGGGCAAAAGATACCCATACCTTATGCTTTGGGATTATGTTATCATATTATGCTTTATATAATGGTATTATGTTTTCTCACTTGTGTTTAACTAACACATTGAAGTGCTGGACATTTGTCTTGCAAAGTGCTTGAAAAATTATTTCCCCTCAAATAAAAGGAATAGCTGTTGCGGTCCATTATCCCTGTGCAGTGTTTTTAATAAGAAATATTTCTTTAGTGTTTGGCAGATTTATATACATTTATATTGACAGCTTCTTTGAAATCCCCATAGAAAGAAAACATTGTTTAAAGCTGCAGTTTAAGGCTATGCATCTCTCAAAGGTTGCCTGGCATTAAAAGGTTACCACGTTTCATAAGACAAAATTTCAAAGGATGAAAGCAATGACTGTAATCAAACCAAAAACTCAAAACATTAATTCATCCACTTCTTACCTGAATTTTGTTTTCTAGGATATCTCAATTGCAACTACCATGGCATACAGAAATAACCCAAGATAACTCCAGGTTTATTTTGCAGTATGCTTCTAAGTAAACAAGCTGCTGTTTAGAAAGTGCAGCTCCAGCACTGTACCACAGTAGATGGTGATCACTTCAGATCTCTGCAGGTATCAGTGTCTGTAGCCCCAGCCCTGCAGATACTTGATGTATTTAACTTCAAATATTGAGGGGGTGGGGTTGTGAAACCAGTGCAAGTCTGATTTCAGCAGGTTCTCAGGTGAGTAACTGGATACAGGTCTGGGGCTTCACTGGAGCCATTTACCAGATAAATGGTTTGGAGGCTCCTACTTCCATCATGCTCTTGAATAACACTTTAGTTATGTCCATATCAAGTGTAGGTTTCAGTTTGACAACTAGAGGTAGTTGGACTGGCTCACAGTCACCCATGAGAACACCCCTGGCAAGACTTTGTATTTGCACCTCACAATGCACAATGCTTTCGTTGGATAATGGGAATAATCTTGTGTATGAAAAATATCTTTTGACAAGCAAAAGTTTACTGTGCATTTCAGAGCTGCACAGGCTGGTATTCTAGCTCAAAGTTTCTACTGCAGCTTCTGCATGTGCCTACTCTCCAAATCCAAAAGACCTCCCATGTACTTATTTTCCTCTTCAACTATTCCAAAAAATTTCATTAACCAAATTATGGTTCTGCTATTTTTTTCCTAAATTTCATTTTCATTATCAAGAAATGACATACATACATGGAAAATACAAGGAACAGATTTTTTTTTTCTAGCTGTATTATTTAGTCAGCATGCAGCTTTAGAAGAAAAGAAGGAATTATACAAAAGTAACAGTTTTCTCCAAGGGCAATGTGAGGTATAGTCACGGAAATGTTTCTGTCTTAGAAAACTACAGTGGTCTAAATCAAATCCTGAGTGGTACAAGTCCTATCAAGAGTAGCTAAATAGATAACATTTAGTCCAGTAAGACTAGTGATATTTTATTTGCATGTATAATAAAGATATTTTATCATGACAAACATTGGTCATCTCTTTTGTCTCTGTCCACAAATAAATATATACACCTCCTAGTTGTCTGAGAAAGAAGAATGCAAGGGCTAAGCCCTTGAGATAACCTATTTATTCAGATCCCTAAATACAGATTTAGGTGACTTAGCAGATTCTTCTAAATTTGGAAGTGATGTCCCAGATGTTTGGGCTGGTAGCACTGTAAGTCAATTCTCCCTCAGACCACTACCGAAAAGGAGCAATATCAGTCTCATTTTACACTCCCACGCTGCCTTTCCCTCAGGGGTGGTGTACTTCAAGAAGTTAATGGCTTTATTTATGGCTAGGATACTGTCTCTATCTCCCTCTCTTCCCTGCTCAAAAATTTTCCCAATATCTGAAGCTGACATACCACCTGCAGGAAGCCCATTGAGGTTTTTTTCATTATCTCAATTAGCATTTTGCATCTTTTAAACCTTTGATTCACGTGTAATTGCCATTTTGCTTTGTTCTCTTCAGTGGGCTGTGCTTACCCCTCCTTCTTTTATTATCCACATTATGCCCCATTTAGTTTTCCCGTTTCTGTTTCACTTCCTGCTCTTCCACATTTTAATATTTCTTTATTTCAGTTCACCATTCTACACTTGTCAGCAAGGCTGCTATTTCTTAATGCACGCAGCTACACTAAAGCCAATCTGATTTGAAATGTCATCTATAATTTTGTTTTTTACTCCAAGCATCTTATTAATTCTTCCAAAATTTGGAGGGCCATATTCTGCTCTCAGCTTGGTAACTTAAGTCCAATTTTCCTCACAGTAGCAACTACATATTTACAATGGTAGAAAAAAGAAAAACACAGATTTTTGAATATTTTCTACAGATTACAGTAAAAAATTCTCATCCTCTCAAAAAAAAAACCAAACAAACAGAAAACCACAAAAACGAAACAGAACTCAAAACAACTAAACAAACAAAAAAAAAGAATATAGATTAAAGCTTTTCCTTATTTACTATATGGAAGTAATACGGAAAAACAGAAGTTATAATTCTGAAAGATAATGCAGGAATGTATGTGTATATATATTTATAATAATGCCCAAGAGGCCTAGCAAAGATCATGGATCTTCTTTTGCTAAGAACACCAACAACTACACATACAAAAGGAGAGGTAGTTTCTAATCACAACATCCTAAGCAAAACAATGCAAGCTCAAAAAAAATNAAAGACAAGAGTAGATAAGGGTTTCAGACAACCCATAGTAGAAGGACAAGTTTCCTGCTCTGACAGGACAGTCCCTGTTTTCACCAGTTCAGCTCAGGNAATTTCGAATCAGCTGCTCAGGAAGTCATACGGATTCCTTGAAAGGAATGTGGTCTCTGAAAAGTCCATTCCCCACCTTTGCCAGCTCAGATCTCACACAGAGTCTGACTGAAGCTTCAATCCATATATACCAGAGGGAGTTTTTATTGTTTCATCTCTTCTTCTGCCATGATTGAAACTGAAACTCTTGCCAAGTTACTGCAGGAGCCATAATGCCATGATGCAATTTTTTACCTGGAGAAGTAAGCTAGGGAGAAAAATTTCAATACAGTCTTCAAAATGTGTACTGTGCTATATATTGATAATCAGAAAAATAAAAATAAAAGAAAAACAAAGAAAAAAAAGGGAAAAAAAAAGGCAGGAGTGTGGGAAAATATTCAAAATCCTTCTCTGCTTTGGGCTTCCATAGTAAGAGTAATCTGAAGTAGTGTTCTAACTCAATCTCACCAAAATGAGAAAGACAAGAGCAGATAAGGGTTTCAGAAAACCCACAGTAGAAGGACAAGGTTCCTGCTCTGACAGGACAGTCCCTGTTTTCACCAGTTCAGCTCAGTGAGCGTGTGCAGGCTGGGAATGCACTGAGAAGCTAGAATCTTATTGTCAATCCATGTGAATTGTATTAAAATACCAATCGTATGAGGTTCAATAAGGGCAAGTGCCAGATTCTGCACCTGGGATGGCGCAACCCTGGATGTACGGACAGACTGGGAAATGAGACGCTGGAAAGCATTGCCATGGAAAGGGACANAGGTACACGTTGTGACTCTTGGGGCTGTTCTGTGCAGGGTTAAGGGTTGGATTTCAATGGTGCTTGTGGGCCCCTTCCAACTCAGCATATTCTGTGACTTTGTGAATTTGAACCAGAAAGGCTCTTCTTGCAGTTCTCTGTCCTAGAGGATGTCCCTCTGTTACCTATAGTGTTGCAGTATGTTTCTCTACATATACAGAGACCCAGAGGAGAAATCAGTTCAACAGCATCTAAAAGTAAATATGATCCCGCACAAATCTTTCCTGACACAGCCATAAGCCAAACAAAGGGAAAAGAGATAAAAAGAGGTGTAATTAACCTTAGAAACAGAAAGCTTCTTTCAAACTTGAAACTAAATTGTATAGGAGTTTGGGATTTTAACTGTCTGACGGACAGTGGAGCCCTCAACCGCAGTTCTTAATGTTGGCTTAATTTCATCACCAGTAAGTGCTTAGCCAAACATTCATATATTTAGATTCATCCACTCATGACACTTAAGCCTGTATTTCAGTTATGTGAAAAAGATAAAACAGGACAAGAAAGAAAGCTGATTTTAATCTCTCAGTAGTTACTTTGCAATACATTTGGTGTTCTTCCTAGGAGTCCAAGCTCCTAACTCATGTCTGTACATAATAATCTCAGCTTTCATTTGGGGAAAAAAAAGTAAGTTTCCAAGTTCCTGCGGCTTTGGGAGATAAGAGGAAATAAGTACAGCCTAAAGGCTTCTGCATAAGAAAAACAAATATAAAAAATCTGAGAGGTGATCTCCTTTAAAATTTCATTATTTATAATCTCTTCTGGCACCATCTTTGGCCTGTGACTTAATTACTCACATGGGGCTGTAAATACTTCACTTTCCATACAGACTTTCAGCAGGGATCCCAGTTCTCCTTGGCCTAAGATTTTTCTGGTCATGCAACTTTTGACTAATCCCACTGTAAAACTGGCCCACACAATATTTTTAGGAGTGTTTCTTTAACGTCTGTTTATTACAAGGCAATTTAATATGCTGTTGAGGGAATATGACCTAACCATAATTTATCACTGATGCAAAATAACACTGTGAATAAAACTCCTAAATAGAATGTTTTATTCTTATTCCTGATCTCAGTGAATATTTGGATTTGAAAAACAGAAATCACAATAATTGTAATGCAAATGAAGTTACCTTGTTCCCTCTCCATTGTTGCACAATAAAATAAAATGGCAAAGGAAATTACTGCAATTCCCTGAACTTGTTTTGCTATGCACTGAAACTTCTGAATACATATCATGTGAGGCAGTAATTAAGTTCCTAGCTCATTTACTTCTTCTATTGGGGCTGCATCATCTGAGCCACAGCCTTTCAGCAAGAAATTCTCATCTTCGTCTACTATGTGATGCAGCATATCCTGAGCTGTTCTAGCTGCTCACAGTTTAATTTGGAGGTTAACCATAAACACACCTGGGATTAGACAATGGTGATACTCTACCTAGAAATAAAAAGGCTATAGAAATCCCTGTGAAAAATCTCTTATGAAAACATTAAGTGTTGTTCATGAAGAACACAAAACAGAGCCTGATTCCAGAGAGATTTGAAGTAAAAGCAATGTGAAAGCAGCAAAGTCTGGAGAACTGCCTTTGCTTTATACATGTCCCAAACAGGGATTCAAGAGATTGAGTGGATTTTGCAATTCCACAGGCTCTCAGCATTACCTGAAAGGCTTTAAGGTGAATATTTCCAGGCAAGAGAGAGAATAAGATATTTGGCTGAGGGTTATTATCGTGACCAGCCACGTAGTCCAAGGAGGAATAGCAGCAAAGGATAAGAAGCAAAAGTCATTGAGTTGCAGCTACCCACCTGTGTACGGAGATCAGATTCTCCCAAAGGCCATACAATATTAAAACTTATACAACAATCAAGCCAGAAATGTAAGGCCATCAAGTTGCACTGGAGGAATGATACTTTGATAGAGGGGGCTTATATTTTTTTCTCAACTGTCTCGCTGTTCTGGCTGAGTTTTTTGCATACATGGGCTGATTTTAAGCAGAGGTTCTGCCTGCAGATCGTGCACAGACACTCAATACTTGTCCAGAATAAAAAAATCTGTGACAGTGATTTTGACATGGAATCATTTACTTATGTTTTCCATCACTACCTACACTCCTTTGCTACTGCAAGTGTCAACTTAATAGGTGATTCAAAATTTCAACTCAAGAAGAAAGTAGTATTTATCTTTAAATAAAGATAGCTGTAATAACTAAAATATAATAAGTCTGTTATGATTTTACAGATTTGTCCAGCCATAACTCCTTTATTTTTTTTAATTCAAAAGGCTATAAGGGCATTTTAGTTTATTAGTCTCATATTAATTGTTTTCTTTTGTGCTTAAATTTGTGCCTAGGTTTTATTGAGGTATTTAGAAAACAGAGGCTAAGAAAATCAGATTTAAATACTCATTGATCCATGAAATGTTACTAACCATAAATTCATCGTGGCTAAGCTTTGCGAATGAAGATATGGGAAGGGCACTACCCACGCTTGGTACAAGCGCGCTGATGGCTAAAAAGGCCAATGCGGGATAGACAAGTCTGGGTACAAAAAGAACAGCTAAAAGTCTCCTTGGGTGGTATTGATGACGCACGGTTCTTTCTGCGATGTCTTTTCTCCTCAAGGCTAATTCTACGTGAGTTTTCAAAGGAGGCAGCAGCGTTATAGATGGTGTGTCTCCATGACTCCCAATTTGAGGCCAGAGTGGACCACTGATGGTGGTCAATATGGCCAAGAATAAGATGCAGTTTCAAGGAGTCCTTGTATCTCCTCTTTGGGGCTCCTCTATTGTGGCAGCCAGTGGAGAGTTCACCATAAAGCGCAATCTTAGGGAGGGGGTGATCCTCCATCCTGGAAACGTGCCCTGCCCAGCGCAGTTGTGTTCTCAACAGCATGGCCTCAATACTGGTGATCCCTGCCTGTTCAAGGACAGTAACATCAGTCATATAATAAGTCCAGTGGATGCTTAGGATTGTACGAGGGCAGCGCTGATGGAAACATTTGAGAAGTCACAGGTGATGGTGGTAGATGACCCATGATTCAGACCTATATAAAAGAGCAGACAGTACAATGGCTTTATAAACACTAATCTTAGTACTTTTCTTCAGGTGTTTATTGCACCATACTCTTTAGATAACAGCTTTGCCAGCCTGTTATCTATCTCTTTATCAATCTTACCATCTGAGGAAATGATACTTCCTAGGTAGTTGAACTGCTGGACTCATCTAAGCTGTGATTTACCTATAGTGATATGAGGATGATGGTAAGGTTCTTGAGGTGCAGGTTGGTAAAGAACTTCTGTCTTCCTTAAGCTGACTTCCAGCCCAAAAAGCTCAGCAGCCTCTGCAAAGCAAGATGTTAAGCTCTGCAGAGCTGATTCTGTGTGAGTGACAAGGGCGGCATCATCAGCAAAAAGGAGCTCACAAACAAGGTAATTCAGTCTTAGTGTGGGCCTTCAGTTGTCTTAAGTTAAACAAGTTACCATCAGTATGATATCAGATGTAAATACCCTTATCTTCACCAAGATCTGCCATGGCCCTTTGGAGCATCATGGTGAAGAAGACTGTGAATAGGGTTGGTGCAAGAAAGCAACCTTGTTTCACACCATTGGTTATTGGGAAGGGCTCAGAGAGTGCATCGCCATATCTGATTTGGCCGCGCTGATCCTCACGTAACAGGATAATCACTTTGAGGAACTTAGGAGGACATCCTAATCATTCTAAGATCTGCCACAAGACTTTTCTGCTCACCGTATCAAAAGCTTTGGTAAGATCAACAAAAGTTATATAAAGTCTTTTGTTTTGTTCCCTACACTTGTCTTGCAGTTGTCTCAGAACAAATACCGTATCTGTTGTACTCCTGTTAGCTCTAAAGCCACATTGACTTTCAGGTAAAAGTTCTTCTGAGGCAGCTGTTGCTAGTTTGTTCAAGAGAATTCTTGCAAGAATTTTACCAGCAGTAGAGAGCAAGGTAATGCCTCGGTAATTTGAGCAGTCAGATTTTTCTCCATTCTTCTTATACTGAGTGACAATTAAAAGTACAACTTATTACTTAATCATTTACTTAGCTATTTTGCTTCCATTACAGTTGTTCTAGACAATTTCATTAAGAAACTGCCCCATTCCTTCATTGTTTAGTCTAATTGCCAGTGTTAGCTTCTAAATTGTTAGACTGATTTTCATGAAATATTATGATAATAAAGCATTCTCAGACTGAAGTACAGTGGTATCAGTCAGAATACCATCCGGAAATGCAAGTAAAGACTCTGAAACAGGAAACAGTGCCATGGACATGAGGTTAGCAGAATCCAGTCAAAATAGTTGTGGACTTTGGTCTATTACAGAAGATACTCTCTTAGATGAGTTTTTTCAGAGAAACAAACTGCAGTGAGCTCAGTGGAGGATCACCAAGGTGACCCTGGGGCAGAGGCACCAGTCCAGTGAGAAGGGGCTGAGGAACTGGGCTTGTTCAGCCCCCAGAAGGGACAGATTCAGGGGACCAGACAGCATCCAGCCTGGAGGCTCTTCCCCGTGGTGCTGGGTGGGGCAATGAGATCCAACAGGCTGTCCAAGAGCCACAAGGGCTGGCTGCTCCCAAAAAGGAGAGTGAGCTGCGAAGTCAGGGTGGCCCCAGTGCAGGCAGTGCCCTCAGTGATGGGACATAGGTTCTGACACAATGATCAGAGCCAACAGGACCCACTGGCAGCCACAGCAAGTGGCGAGCCAGATCCAGGTTCCCTCTCTGGAGTCCAGCCAGGCGCAAAAAGAGAGAGAGAGAGACAGAGCCAGGGCTAGAGGCAAGGCTACTACGCCTGTTCTAAGTGGCACAGACTGGATGGCAAATTTTGAGCTTAAATGCAGTTCCCAGAGCCCTGAACAGCTGTGTGGCTGAGATGAGACCAGTCATGGGCATCAAGGCCTGACACGGGCATTCACTGGGAGCAGAGAAGTTCAGACTGGACACAAGGAGAAAGCTTTCCACTGTTAGGATAGTCAAACAGTGAGAAAGGTTGCCCAGAGGGGCAGTTCCTGTCCTGTGCAGGTTTTCCAAACCCAGCTGGATAAATTCCTGAGCATCGTGGTCTGACCTCACATCTGACCCAGTTTTGAAGTGAAGGTGTCTTGCAGTCTGATTTCAAATGAGATTCTATATTTCTGTAAAATTTAAGTGACTCTATTTAACTTTATCTTAGTTGTCATATTTCATACATGAGTGCAAAAATGTGTATCAATGGTGTTTTACTTGCACCACTAAGGACACTGAGAGTTCAACACTGATTTACTTGCTTCAAGAGAATTCTGCTTTATATAATTTCTACCGGCAAGAGATGGTGCAAAGAAGAGTACAGACAAGATTTGTATCTCAATATTCATTTTTCTTGCTCTGTACATGATACAATGTTTTTATCTCTCTATATTCGTGTTCCAAATTGATTTATCCTATTGCACTTAAAAATCTTTCACATCTCTTGTACTCTCCATAGAATACTGTTGTTTCTTTGACAGTTTAGTAGACTGTCAGATGCTTCAAAATATCATGTATTTCCCTACCAAGTTTATCATTTTTCACTTTGTGAGACAAGTATTACAATGGCTATTTAATTTTAAAGGAAGGTAACAGATCAACTTCTTTGCAGTTATCAGCAGTGAATGAAAATGTTTCTATTTATTTGC
The DNA here is from genome assembly GCA_013390005.1 of Calyptomena viridis. Taxonomy (NCBI): domain Eukaryota; kingdom Metazoa; phylum Chordata; class Aves; order Passeriformes; family Eurylaimidae; genus Calyptomena; species Calyptomena viridis. Next base: position 67,596 of record WEIV01006968.1, read on the forward strand.
TGCTTTGTGCTCTGGTGTTACCACTGATGTGTGCAAAGAGCTCCAATGAGAATACAGAGGAACCTGCTTCTTCAGTGAATGGGGGGAATGTCATGAGGGAAAGAGAAATGTGCTGCATGCCTTTGATTTTTGATAAAACAGAGTAGTGTGTGCTTCTCACCTAGCATTATTTTATTGTTAATGTCACTGTATAATTTCAGACGTCTTCAAGTAGATCAGTGAACCAATTCTTGTGATATCTTCCAACAGACCAAACTAAACTGCTTTAAATACTTTGACAATGGTTAGAAATGTGTGTCATTTAAATCCTTTCCTATTCAATAATTTTACTTTTCTGGATGACAACATTGTACTCTTGTACTTGCAACCATAAACTTGTTCTACATAAATACAAACTTCTCCATCCCTTTTCTGGCTCATCCTCATCCCTTAACATCATATCTGGTATCAATTTAGAAATTTATTTAAGGCTTGTCCAGCATACTGCTAAATTTTGAGGGATATAATGTGTATCCATTAATATGGAATGTCGCAGTTGAGAAGTAATAAGTGACATGAACACGCTTGTTTGTGTGTTGTGAGAAGATTCCATTTATTGTGTTACAGCATAGACAGATATACACATCAGAAGGTCAGCATGTCCTAACACCATTGGTTCAAAAACACCATTGGTTCAAAGTTATTTTGTTCCTTTATCATTGGTTACAGCTACAACACTCTCCACTCTGCCCAATATCCTGTCTTTGCAGTGGCTAGTCCTCTTAATTTGTTTATTCAACAAAACTCTGGGACTTTCCAGCTTCACTTCTCCATCTCAAGGGCATGCAGAAATGCCTGCCTCCCCCGACAGTGGAAGGTAGAAGAGGATTCCTGTGTGTATTTTTGGCAATGTAAGCAGCCAATACAGTACAATCAATAATTACAACACAGACTGCATATACCATAAAAAAGAACACTAGATTTATTATGCGGGTTATCAGCCACTGGACCCAGCTAGACCTCTAATTTTTATATGGAGAAATAATGCTCTATATTGTCAAATGCTAAATGTAGGCTTCTATACCTGATACTCCAGGTATCTGAAACTTGAAAGACACAAAATGTTGACCAGTTTGTCTACATGTGTTGTTTTTCCTAATATTTTTCTGTAAAATAGCATTGTGTTTCTTAATGCATTAAGAAAAGAGCACTCTAGATCTGTGCCTTGCATGTAAGCTTCAAAACAGCCTCACCTGCTCCTCTTCTCATGACTTCCTTGGTTCTTAGTTTCATATATAAGAGAGAGACCCTTTGGAAAAAGGGAGCAACCTACAACTGCCACATTCCATTGCATTCCAGTTACTTATCAAAAGATTTTTACTATGTTGCTTCTCAGTTTTTCTAAAGGTAAACAAACCCTATTTTTCCATGTTCTTTTCAGAGGCTGAGTTTTCTAGCTTCAAGGTCTTTGTCACTGCTCCTGTCAATATCTTTCCTGAGTCATGCTGCCCCAAACTGAATGCAGCACTCTCATTAGAGCCCAATAAAGCAGAAGGACTTAAACTTGCTTCACATGATATTTTACCAGGAAAAATGTTGGGTTTTTTCCTGGCATGCTGGCATTATTGATTCATGCCTGATGTGTAGCTTATTCTATATGATGGATCCTTTTACTGCAGATATTTTTGCTAGCTATAGAGAATGAAAGAATTACAGAATCATTCAGGTTGGAAAAAGAACTTTAAGATCATAAAATCCAACCATTAATCCAGCACTGCCAAGTCCACCGCTTAACCATGTGCCTAAGTGGCACATCTACATGTCTTTTAAATACCTTCATGGATTGTCGTTCCACTGCTTCCATGGACAGTCTGTTCTAGTGCCTGACAACCCTTTCAGTGAAGAAATTTTTCCTAATATCCAATCTAATATCTCCCCTGTGAAGCCATTTCCTCTCATCTTTTCACTTGTTACCTGGGAGAAGAGATTGACCCCCACCTCATTACAACCTACTTCCAGGTAGTTGCAGAAAGTCAAAGTTCCCCAGGTTAAACATCTCCAATTCCCTCAGCCGCTTCCTCATCCTTGTGCTCCAGACCCACATCTATGTCTCTGAAGCTCCATTGTCTTTCCTTGGACATGCTCCTGCACCTCAATGTCTTTCTTGCCATGAGGGGGCCAGAACTGGACACAGCACCTGGGCACACTCTGGCTCATGTTCAGTCACTGTCAACCAGCACCCTCAGGTCCTTTCCCACCTGGCAGCTTTCCTGCCACTCTGTCCCCAGCCTGTAGCGCTGCAGGGGTTGTTGTGACCCAAGGGCAGGACCCAGCACACGGCCTTGTTGAGCCTCAGACCACTGGCTTCCTCTCATTGATCCAGGCTGTCCAAATCCCTCTGCAGAGCTTTCCTGCCTTCCACAGATCAACTCTCCTGCCCAGCTTGGTGTCATCTGCAAATTCACCAAGGGTGCATTCAATCCCTTCATCCAGATCATCAATAAATATATTAAACAGAACCAGCCCCAACACTGTACCCTGGGGAATACCACTGGTGACTGGTCATCAGCTGGATGTAACTTCATCCACCACCACCCTCTGGGTCCAGACATTCAGACAGTTTTTTACCCAGCAAAGAGCACATCCATCCAAGCCAGGAGCAGCCAGTTTCTTCAGGAGAATCCCACGGGCAATGGTGTCAAAGGCTTTACTAAGGTCTAGGTAGATAACATCAACAGCCTTTCCCTCATGCATTGAGTCACTTTGTCATAGAAGAAGATTGGGTTGGTCAAACAGGACCTTTCTTTCTTAAACTCATGCTGACTGGGCAAGATACCACAGTTGTCCTGTACATGCCTTATGATGACACTCAAGATGATCTTCTCTATGATTTTTGCCAGCACCAAGGTCCAGCTAACAGGCCTGTAGTTCCCCAAATCCTCATTCCAGCCCTTCTGGTAGACAGGCATAAAAATTTCTTCACTTCCAGTCAACTAGGACATCTCTGGTTATCCAGGAAATACATAACTATATACAACACTCTAAAGGACTATTTCTAAATGAGTGCAGGACTTCATCCTCAGATTGCATCCTGTTCCTCAGTACATCAAGATCAGCTTAAATACTCAATTACTCATCCAGAGAATCTACAAAGTGATTGCTACAAAGTGAGCCCTCCATCCCTTCATACCATCATTCAGTCCATTAATAAACGTACCAAACAGCATCGCAGCCAGGACAGATCTCTGAAGGTCCCTCATGACACCACTGTGCACCACTCAGTGCACAACTCATATCTATGTCTCTGAAGATTTCAGTTAGTTTTTTATTCCCTAGAGGTCTTTTCATTACAATTCTCTATTTCATAAAGAAAAAAAGCCTGAGATTTGAAAAAATGGGATGGGGAAATATATTTGAATAAAGTTTGAAATTTAGAAGTAGGAAAGACAAGTGAAATTACTTCACAGTCACACAGTTGGATCTCAGATATACAAATAATAAATATTGGTTGTAAAGCCCTAAACTCTTCATTCAGTAAATAAGAGTTGATTTTCTTAACCTCAGAGAAGACAACTTTTGGCTTATTAAACATTAGCTCAGGTGCATTTATGAATAAGAAACCAGTTAACTCCTTTGTGATTCTATTCACAATAANATTTGAAAAAATGGGATGGGGAAATATATTTGAATAAAGTTTGAAATTTAGAAGTAGGAAAGACAAGTGAAATTACTTCACAGTCACACAGTTGGATCTCAAGTATACAAATAATAAATATTGTTTGTATAAAAATGGTTGTAAAGCCCTAAACCCTTCATTCAGTAAATAAGAGTTGATTTTCTTAACCTCAGAGAAGACAACTTTTGGCTTATTAAACATTAGCTCAGGTGCATTTATGAATAAGAAACCAGTTAACTCCTTTGCGATTCTATTCACAATAAGCACAACTATTATCATATTTTATCATTAAGTTATCATGAGATTTGGAAATAAAGTCCGCTAAATGGGAAATGAGGCTTTCATATAGGACAGGCTTATTTAAAGTTCATTATATCAATAGAAGGCTTTTTAAAATGTCCAGGTTCAGGCACTCTGAAATGACAGGGATCATCTTTGAAGGAACCACGGTTGCCAGGAGACCCAAGCATCAAAGTATCACAAGTTTGTAATTCACTCTTTTTCTCAAGGGATATTGAAGATAAATGTACTCCCCAGAATGTGCAAGGCATTAAGCAGATCTGCATCATTTTACATGAAAAAGGGGGACCACAACCTTGCCTTATTGCATTCTAACCACTTCCTAAATCCCTGAACTCACGGTATAAGAGAGTTGAACATTTCCTTCTATTGGGGCAGAAATGTTTTGCCATAGCCCTTTCCCAAGTCATTCTACTCATTAACAACTCCCATGGCAACTGGGCAGGATAAACAGGTGTAAGGGATGAGAATCAGTGTTTAAATGTGTGGGATTTAAAAGGTTCCCGAATGTAGGAGGGGAAGAGGAGTCCAAGGAGGGCAGCTTGTAAGGTAAGGTTAAATTGTTGCCTAACTTGAAAACAGCCCAAACTGGATGAGGGAATCCTGACTTTCATATCTGGAGGAAGATATATTTAAGGATTTTTGCCTGGATGTGACTATGGATCAATACAGCTCCAGATGCATAGAAGCACCAGCTGTATACAATAACCTATTTGCTTTTGTTGACCCCAGGAATCTGGTTTCAGAAAACAACTACCTGGTTTGACTTGAGAAAAGAAAATGTTACTCCCATCTTCAAAACAGTCAAGAAAGAGGACTTGGGTAAACTACTGGCCAGTCAGCCTCACCTCCATCCCGGGAAAGAAGATGGAGGATAAAGATCTGTAAGTCATCACTAGGCATGTAAGAATTGAAGGTCATCAGGAGTAGTCAGCATGGATTCACTGAGTGGAAATCATGCTTAATCAGTCTGATAGCCTTCTCTGACAACATGGCAGGATGGGTGGGTGAGAGAAGAACAGTGGTTGTTTACCCTGACTTCAGCAAAGCTTTTGATACTGTCTCCCATAATATCCTCATAGGTAACTTATGAAATGTGGGTTAGATGAATGGGCGGTGACATCAATCAAGAATGTAAGAGCTCAGAGGGTAATGATCAGCAGAGTAGAATCCAGTTGGAGGCCTGCAGTCAGTGGCATTCCCCATGGATCAGTACCAACTCCAGTCTTATTCAACTTGTTTATCAACTATTTGGATGAAGAGATAGAATGTCACCTGAGCAAGTTTGCTGATGATACAAAGCTGGGGGGGAGTGGCTGATACATCTGAAGGCTGTGTTGCCATTCAGTGTGACCCTGCTATGCTGGAGAGTTGGGCAGAGAGAAACCTAATGAGGTTCAACAAGGGCAAGTGCAGGGTCCTGCTCTTGGGGAGGAATAACCCAAAGCACCAGTACAGATTGGGGGCTGACCTACCAGAGAGCAGTTCTGCAGAGAAGGACCGAGGATCCTTGGTGGATGACAATTTGACTATGAGCCAGCAGTGTGCCCTGGGGGTCAGGAGGGTCAATGGCATTCTGGGGTGTATTGGGAGGAGTGTGGCCAGCAGGTCAAAGGAGGTGATACTGCCCCTCTACTTGGCCCTAGTGAGGTCATATCTGGACTATTGTGTCTCCATGGTTCAAGAAAGAAAAGGAGCTACTGGAGTGGGTACCGTGGAGCCACAAAGATGATGAGGAGTCTGGAGCATCTCACATATGAAAAGAGACTGTGGAAGCTGGACCTGTTTAGCCTAGAGAAGAGAAGACTGAGAGGAGATCTCAGCAATGCTAGTAAATATCTCAAAGGTGGGTGCCAAGAGGATGGTGCCACAATTTTCAGTGGTGCCCAGTAACAGGTCTAGGAGTAATGGACAGACACTAAAACGCAGGAAGTTCTACCTCAACACAAATGAGAACTTCTTTTTGTTGAAAGTGGCAGAGCGCTGGAGCAGGCTGCCCAGGCAGGTCATGGAATCCCCCTCTCTGGAGGCATTCAAAACCCACTTGGATACATTCCTGTGTCACCTGCTCTGGGTGACCTTGGCAGGGTGGCTGAACTAGATGGTCTTCAGAGGTCCCTTCCAACCCTAATTATTCCATGATTCTATGATTGTCTAGGCAGCGCACACCAGTGTAGTACTTTCACTCCTTCTAAGGTGTAGCTCTACAGCACTGTCAGCCTCATTATGAACAAATACTTACAGAAATTATTCTGAAGAAGTGAAATGAAAGTGCTGAAGGCAGTCTGCCCTTAATATTGAAATGGCTGCAGAGACTCACGGGCAAATTCACTGCAAGATTGCTGAGAGCGTTTCAGCACAAATGAACTAATACAAAGTACAAAATAATGGAGCAAGGACATCTTTATAGGGACAGGTTATTCATGACTCTCTGTACCTCTCAACAGACCAGTTCCAGGAAAATTCTAACTGCGGTGTGAATAAAAAAAAAGAAACAAAAAGAGGCCAGAAAATGTTGCAACTGCAACGGTATATCAACTGAGACACTTTCATGCCAAGATGCTGATGACATGCTATTGAAATAGACTGTTCACAGGAAGGCTTTCGGGATCCGAAGAACAGCATGTGGCAGAAGGGAAGATGAGGAAATGCCCAGAAGGAAACATGCACAGTTGCACAAGTGACTACCAATTTGAACCAATCTACTCGGATGGGAGACAGGCTGTGGTCACTTGGGGTCAGATGTCCTGGTTGCGTCCCCTCCCAATTCCTCATTCATCCCTAGCCTCCCTGGTGGGGTGGGGTGAGGAGCAGAAAAGGCCTTGACTGTGTGTAAACACTGCTCAGTAACAACAAAAACAGCCCTGTGTTATCAACACTGTTTCCAGCACAAATTCAAAACGCAGCCCCATACCAGCTACTATGAAGAAAATTGGCTCTCTCCCAGCCAAAGCCATCACACCCAGCTTCTTCAAGTCCATCTTACATGTTAACTACATTGACTTTCCGCTACCTCTCATTAAGTTAAACAGTGGAAAGCCATATACCACATTATGGGTTTTGCCCAAACGGCCACCAAATTGCAAACCAAAAGGCTTAATAAAAAACTGCTTCTATCAGGAGTGCTGGACAATACAGAGAGGAACAATCTTCACACTGGAAAACTACATGGTTCTTCAGCCAAAGTAGGGAAGAAACATAAATAATCAGGTGCTTACTGGGATAATAAACACATTTTATTTTCAGCATGTGATGAATGGCATTCCTTATAAAATTATCATTATTAGACCTTAATAGGTCTAATACAGGCTGAAGTGCTCAAAATTAATGAGGCATTTGTTCTTGGGGAAGTACATTTCTAAGAAAATGCTTTTTTTTTTTTTACAACTACTCATCTGGATTAATTATTAAGGAATTACCTTGGTTTTGCAAGAATGTTTTGCGCTTTCACTCTGAATCTTGCCCCTACAGGCTGTACACCAGAGGTGGAACAGCTTAATAAGTATGGCACATCAAGCATCAGATCTGCTGTGGCAACAACAGAGACCCATGTTCCTCTGGGCAAGCTGCACAGTTTGTAGCTATAGTGGAAGAACTTTAAAGTGCTAAAGTTTAAAGCCAATTCTCTGACAAGCAAAGTACAAGACAGGCTTAAGAAAAAGTTAAGACTGGATCCAGGACTTGGCTTAGCATTGACAAATAAGTTGTCTCAACTGCTATATTCTGTAGAGATGTGGAGCTAGAAGTATCCAAGACAGAATAAGATATTACTTTTAGCAGCTCCCCATCGTAAGGGGGTGTCCTGGTTTGGAACAAATACATTCCAAAATAAATATTCTAATATTATTATTTATTATTCTAATTTATTATTCTATTATTATTTATTATTCTAATAAATATT
>WEIV01006968.1:75495-86810 GCA_013390005.1 Calyptomena viridis
GATATTTCGATGTCCCAACAAGTCCAGGAGAGAAGAAGAAATCAAAAGTCCAGGGAAAAAAATGCAGAAGTTTAAGTCTCTTCCTTCTTCAGAAGAAACAGGCAGACTTCTCGCTGGAAAAGTGAGAGAGCCAGTGTCCTCCTTCCCCCCCTTGCAGCCTGGCTGCCCAGGAAAAAAAACCAACAAAACTGCACAGCAGCAGAGAAAAATTGACCTTGAAACACTAGAATTGTTTTGAAAAGATTTCTCTAGCTGTTTTTTTTTCCTCTCTCCGCTCTCGGGGCTCAGTTTTAAAAGCACAAGGTTCTTTTTTTTTTTCCTAGCATAGAGAAGACAAATGTGGGATGTATCATAAAGTTACCCCAAGACAGGGGAGCACTCAGCACCAGAGGCAGAGCCAGCAGGTTGGAGGGTACACTCCTGAAATAGGGGGGCAAAAAAGGGGACTGCCATGGAAAGAAAGAAGGATAGGATAGGATAGGATAGGATAGGATAGGATAATTTCAGTTGAAAGGGTCCTAGAATGATTATCTAGTCCAAACAATGTAACTTGTAAAAGAAAATGTGCAGACACCTCTTCATAATTTGATATCCATTCTACATGCTTCTCTAGGAGACAGTAAATGCAGATATAAATGCCACACAGCTACCAAATGGGTAATTTATTTGCTGCACTAAAATATATTATTAGTTCAGTTCCTAGAAGAAAAATGGTTAGTGATTAATTCTTCAAGCTAATGGGTTTGAAATGTCCCTGATAGGTTATATCAGAAAAATCTCCTATGAAAACTTAAAAAGAAGGCCTATAAGGAAGCTCTTTCCCAGAACAGGATGGTGAACTCTCTTATCCCCTTTTCATCTTAACAAAATGAAGCTGAAAAATCTATACACAGTGTGGGACTATAATAGTCTGTAGCCCTGAATCAATCAAAAGCTTGCTTCAAAGCTACTCCTAGAATAGTTTCTGTAATGCAGTCATTCTTTGCTCTTTCAGAGTGATACCTCCAAGTCTCCAGTGAGTGCACAACACAGCACTTTTATTCCCTGTAATAACCATAAGACTTGTGAGATGATACATTTCTGAACAATTTTCTGAGGGGACATTTACTGTGTCTCCTCCTACATTATTTAGTCAGGAATTCCTCTCAAGGTAGCATTTCATTGCCTGTTCCTCGGAGATGGCAAATTAAGGGGTTTGCCTTCCACCTCAGTGTTAATCTGTCCCTGATTCACCAACTCCAGACAGCTGTCCAGAGCAGAAACAGAAAAGTTGTGCTGCTGGTCTTGTCTCTGCCCACCTATTCCTGTGGTCTGCAGAGCACAGTGTATATACATCCTCTGCACAGCAGGAGGACAATAATTTCTTGTTTCTAGGGGATGGTGTCCATACCTCAAATTTGCAGACAGTCTTAGAAGCCTACCTATTCAATCATATGCCAAATTACGTTTAACAATGCCAGAGTTAGAAAGAAGTTCAACACTAATTCCAATCACATACTCTGTCAAGCCGAAAACATACTTAAGAGACTTATTGGTTTGGTTCCCCATGCACACACCAATCCCTCTGTCCCTCACTGTCATTCACATCTTGGCTCATTTGCATCTCAAACATAATTATATTCAGAGCAAGACCACAGTGCATGAACTCATTCCATATTTACCTTCCAGTCTCAGGAAGGTCATTAGTTTGCATACTGGGAGCAGCTTTAAAAGTGCTGCCACTTCAGCACCTCAGTGTCAGGTTCCTTTTGACCTCAAAGTAACTCTGCAGGGACTTTGGGTTTTGTCAGCATGAGATTCTCTGTCAGACATTTCAGCTTACCTGTAATTATGAATCCATTTACTTAGTATAGTCCTTGACATGTATTTTTTAATTTATAGATGCCTTAAAGATAATTACTTAATTTTATTAAAAGTATATATGAAATGGGAATACATTGGACTGCTACAATTGTCATATTTCACCTTAATGAAAAAGAGATATCAACATGTTTTAGACGTAAAAAAAAACATGGAGATATAATGAGTATGGCCACTTAGGCTGATTGAAAAATGACTGAATATTGGTCACATTAGTGTGGATAAAAGTGGTTTCCCTCTTGAAAAATAATTATGTTTTTCTGTCCAGGTGCAGCAAAGTAGGTGGGAAGCTTAGATTGTTTTGCTTAGTCAAAAGAAGACAAGAGTACAAACGTAAATCTGTACATGTAATTTAGGTTCATTTTTAAATTGAAAAATGCCATTTTGAAACAAAGCCAAAGCCAGCTTCAAATCACTGAGATGCTGTATTTGGATATTTTAATATTTTCCTCCACTTTTTGTGGCTTCAACTATTTACAAAGTTGAATTTGAACTGGAAAGATGGCTTAGTTATCCTGCTATAACTCAGGTTTTAATTGAATGCATTTCACCCACAAAATAATATCACTCTGCCTCTACTGGGAGTACAAATAAATAATTTAAAATTTGTTGTGTTCACAAGCAATCATTTTCATCAGTTATACAACTGTACTGCATTTTACTCTGAAAGGTATCAGCTATTAGTCCCCAAGGATATGGCATCAAATGACCAGGCTCTTTGATTTCTCTTGAGAAATCAAAAAGCAACAATAATGGTCTATTCTCTTCAAGTGGTCAGGAGTAAAGTTATTACATGTGTTCACCCTTCTGTTACCATCATTTTGCCATCATACGTGTTTCCATTCCAAGCAGCTTAAAAAAGAGAATATTTTACATTGAGGCTTCTCTTTTTCTACACCCTGAGCAAATGCTAAACAAGATTATGTCCTGCTTCGATAGCTTACAAAACAGATGAGACACAGTGGAAGGAGAAATTGCACTAACAGAGTAAGAGACCTGGCAGGTCAGTAAATGAGAAATGAGTCCTTGTGTCTCCTGGCTTGCAAGCCTGGTATCCCACACCACAGTGTCTTACTGCAGGCTGTCTTCTTTCCTATTTGTCAGCACTGGGACTAGAGGATCTCAGGTTAAAATTCAGGTATCTTGGCTCTGTAATAGCTTTACAGAAAGTGACATTAACCAGGAAACTACAAAAGTAAAACCACTGACTCAGGCCATGAACACATTGCCACTCTGCTGTCCTACTGTGATATTAATGACCAATGATGCAGCATCTCACAGCTGCAACACAAGTTCCTCATTTTCAGTGGGGCTAAAGGTGAATTAATTAGTTTAGATATATGGGAATTAGAAATTAATTCAAAAGTTCCTCTAAGACCAACATACCTGAAAACTGAAATATTTTAAATTGCTCTAAACAGAATGTGCACTTTGTTTGTATAATGATCATCATAGGTATCTTACCTTTACAGTCTGATTTCCAAACCCATTTGAAATGCCACAGAGGATCTGAAATGTCTTGGTTTAATATCAAGAGAAAATGAACACTGTGAAGTCACCGGAGGCATAGAGCTTGTGTACTGTCCTCCAGAATATGTTACTTGAAATTATCAGACAAGCCTTTGCCACTTCAGAACTGAATGCCTGGTCAGCAGGGGTGTAAACAAAGGAAGCATTCTAAAAGACAGGTTATTGAACAGAAGCTGAGCATCACTGAGACAAGCTGTCATTCTGTCCTCCCCACTGGAGGTATTAATGCCATCTAGCTATTTATGCTCTACATGAATAGCTATTCAGGCTCTACATGGCAGTGGTGGCAATGCCACACCTTCAAGCAACACTCTAGAGGTTCCTGATTTAGACAGAAGAGCTTTGATCTTCCACTGCAGGACCTAGGGCAGTATAAAGCTTGGTCCAGGATGTATTTGTGAAAGGAGAGCTAAAAAAATGTGCACAAAAAAATCTGACCTTTGCAGAACTGGGTATTTCAGAACCACTGCCTCCCACAAAGGGAGAAACATCTCTCAGCACTGGGAATCAGAGTTCTGGCCCTCACTCAGAGTAGAGGGTTGAAAGACTAAGATGAGTGCCTACATTGGATTTGTATGTAACAGCTTTATTCATTATGTAAAATCTTATTCTGAGTCTTCCAACCCACTGGCCACAATTACCTGAAAAGCCAACAAATCTCTTGACCAATACATCCTCTAAGCATGGAAGCTGCTGAAACCTTCTCAGTGTGAGATGAAGATGATAGAACTTGTCAAATAGATGTTGAAACTGGCAGATGTCTTGAAGGAGGAAAACAAATATGATTACAGTAATAAAACAGTATCACAATAAATTAGGCAAATTAAGCTTTTTCATGAGTGATTTCAGTTCTGGAATATCCTACATTTCTACACTTTTCTTTGCCATCATGAAGTTCTTTTAATAATTCATTCAAAGCAAACCAATAGATATCTATCAGAGAGATGAGGCTATTTGCTCTGTGACCTCCATGTATACAAAACCCCTCCATATTTCAGTATCACTGACAATAAAAAATAAATTTATTATGAATATCTTCAAAAATTGACAGTGAAAGCATTGAAGTCCTATTTGTAGAGGTCTGGCATATCTATGACCTTTCTGAATTGAATGGGGCAACACAAATAGAGTAAGACTGGGGAACACTGCACATCTTGCAGGATTGGTTTTTTTTTTTAAACACAGAACTGACATAGAAAATCAAAACAGATTTCTTTCATATTAATCAAGCCAGAAGAAACTGAAAACACTGAATATAAAAACACAGCTAGACTGAGAGTCTCTGCTGAGTGGGCACTGCCTATGAAAGGTCCATGGGTTCCAAGACTCAGAGAAACATAGGGGAAAGGTCATTTTGAAACAAAATAGCTTCCACGTTCATCTTCACACAGGTTTATGAGTGTTGCCAGGATGCTCATGTGTTATAGAGTAACAAAATTCTTTCTGTAGGAAGAAATGCAGCTCTTCTCAGCATACATCAGACCTAAAGATCCAGGAAAAAAAAAATAAAACGTTAAGTCTCTATGGACACAAGAATGGAAGGAGATCACATTGTTAAATTGCTGGGTTTTTTTTAAGTTGTTGGTCAGGTATGAAATAAGTACCATCAATTTTAAGCAAAAAATTGAACTAAGAGTACCTTTAGACAAGCATATCAAAGTCTCCTAGAAACAAAATTATAGAAGACAATATGGATGACTTGTAGATGGCAACTTTGCGTTATGGTATATCAGATATTTAGGAACATTACTGCTGCCTACCATAATATTATTTTGCATATAAGTCACACATGACCATCAGGAGTGATCCTCCATGAAAGAATGCTATTGCCCTATTCTGTGAAAACTGTAGCCTAATATTTCTAAACATTAATTCCAAAAACATGATGCCAAAATACTATGGCTATATATGGTAGGTTATGTGATACCTGCATGTCAGAGTTATCACAGGGTTTTATTCTTGAAAGTCAACACCAAACAGGTGATTTTGTCACTTATTCGTGGTGCAATACCTAAAATGTAAGTAAGGCGAACACCAGTGTTATGGACATGTCACATGAAAGGGGGGTGGGTTGCCTGACCCTTTCAGAGGGAGATTTCCTCGATCCTTGGTGATTTATTTGTCTGTCAGTACCCCAGGGAAGTCAAGACTCTTTGTATCTGACCAGTCTGTCAGCATCCTCTAAGGGCATCCTTCACCAGCAGGTTCACAAGGTCAAGGGTGACTCGACTGCCCTTGTCAGGGGGACAAGGTCGACAGCATGGAGACTCCTCAGCAGCACACCAAAGTGTTATCCACCACCACTGGTGACTGCTGGCACCTTACAATAACAAGCTAAGAGTGTACAGAGTAACACTTAATACAAATTGTGACAGGTTAAACAGATTCATGCGTTGTAGGTGATAGGGTCTAGCTGCAATATTGTGTTTAAAGCAATCTACAACACTATAAAGCAAGCTCTAACACTAACAGCAATAATTGACATATGTAGAATATAATTCTCACCCAACAGGCATCCCTACAGGGCAAGAAGACAGGTTTAACCCATCAACTGATCCAAATAGTTCTGATGGAGTTCTCCAATTTTCCCTCCATCCCAAACTTATTTTTTTACTATTTCTTCATGTTTGGGTGGAGTTTGAGTAACTTTAGTCATAAGTACTTTTCATTTCTGACTGATGTAAAGTTCTCTCACCATACGTGGTGAGTAGGGGGTGATCATGAGTTGGCATCTGAGGAGAGGCTTCAACATGGTTGTTGGCTCAGCAGCAAAACTCCTCGATCCATCTCTTTTGGCCGACAGATACTGTGCAGTCTCAAGAACTTACAAGTACTTCAACGTTCTCCCTTTCTGCTGGGATTTCAACAGAGGGGAACCATGTAGTCTCCACTTTGCTCCTAACTCAGTTACAACCTTCTGAATAGACAGTTATCAACCTCATTCCATCCAAGAAGCCTGTTCCACCCAGGGTGCAGCTGCTACCTTCTATCTTAAGAATTCTTAGTCTCTTCTAAATGTTAACCCTAGCCATTATCCCACAGGACATAATACTCTGTTCCTCATCAGGAGGAAGTCCTCCTTGCCTTAGAGGAAACTGGAATTGTATAATCTTTTGCAATCCTCATTTGAAAACAATTTTGGTTTCAGTCCTTCTGACTTCACAAATACTAATACACATTAGAATATTAATCACCAATTTCATCATATGAAGGACCTCAACATGCCAATTGTTCCAGCAATTCAATCATAAAAAAATTGCACATTCAAATATGCAAACTAATAGATATAAAATGTAAGATAACATTTTGAAACTCACTTCTACATTTTCAAGGGTCATCAAACCATGAGTTTTAGATGGTGTTCAGACCCCATATTATCCTTTCAGTACTACTAATGCTGTGGATCCCCAGACAGTTTGGAAATGCAGCCATCACATGTTCACCTTCAAATAAGCAGCCAAACTAAGTGGAATAAGTAGCAATAGTTTAGTGTCCACCGAGTTTCAGACACAAGATCAGATCTCAGGAACTGATAGCTCTTCAGGCTGAGTCCACACATTTCTAGCACTTCCCCAGCTGATGGTTACACAGGAGAACAGATATTTATTTGCACTTGTTTAGCTCTCCAGTACAGGACATCAATGAGGATTACATGTGCAGATGACAAAATCTATAGTAACTGTATTTGAAAGAAATAAATATGATCTTTATCCACCAATTAATCATTTGAAGACTCCAATGTAAAATGAGTCTCAGCTGGCCTCTCTTACATCTTACAGGATTGTCTGTGAATGAATACATCAAAGCAATGGCCCAAAGCAGTTATTCATTAATGTCATTGCCTTGTCAGAACACAGTGCACCTGCAAAGCTGCACTGCTCATTTTAATGTCTTGAGAGAAAAAGCTTTGTGCCTTGTCAAAGTCAGAAAGATATTCTTACATATACAACCTTATCAAATGGTTTATTTGAAAGGACTTTACTGATCCAAAGTCTGAAATGTCTAATACAGGAACATTTACTGAATGATACCTGGAAAAGAAAAAGCATTGAGAGTTGCTTATTTTGCTCAAAAGCCCACAGATTTAGAGGATGATCCTGACTGCTTTGTAAATGAAACAGCTGCTGTGATTTGATTGAAATGGCCCAAGTAATTTAACCAATCACTAAAGGTGTTTATTCAAATTAGAATTAGAAAATAACAAAGATAGTCTTTGGTTGCCAATATGCTACCAAATTTTAAAAGATTAAACATGGCCAAGAGGCCAGGACCCTGTGTATGTTGTCCCTCTCCTAAGCTGTCAGGCATATGCAGTATTCATGCTGTAGAACACCTATTCAGAAAATATCAAATTCATTTGCATCAGTCCTGAAGATCCCCTCTTGAGATTGGAAAACAAATGAGTTTTCCAATTCAGTCAAATAAAGAGCATTTGTGAAATCTCCATTTATAAGAACAATAGTCCTCTATCCATCACAATAACAAGTACAGGAATTAGAAATGAGCAAGAGGTTTTTTGGTAAAACGTCCCTACCTTGTGAAGCCCCCAAAGTACTTCAAATATTCAAATACTTATTGCTTACAAAATGTGCTCATTTTGATTAACACCTCTCTTCATTTTGCAGTTTAATTCATTATTCTGTTCACATTTGAACTAACACATGCAATATTTTATACTGTTTTATTCTTTCCACAATATATGAGGACTATTTTTCTATCACTTACTCATATGTGACTCTACTGGTAGCTAAGGAGACATTTTTGTCCACCAATATAAAAAATGTCAGAATCAGACTCATAATTTCCTCATAATTATTAGATTTATGATCTTCTTGGTTTTCTGAATATTACTGCGAAGTTTATATCCATTATTACCTTACATCTATTATTGCTACAATATCATCTTGGAAGGAAGACAAATAGAAAGAAATTCAGAAATGCCCTATTTGGCCGTTCACATGAAGCTTTAATAACCCTTGCAATTTTTTGCTTAATATTTCCATTAAGAGCATAGTTTCTTGGATGAAGGCTTCTTCTAGAAAACAATGTTAAAGTTTACAACAACATGAAATAAAGATGTATTTTCTGCTGTTATTCAGGGCACATAAAATATTTAATTTTTTTCTACTCTTAAGTGCTAAGGCATTTTGCTAATCTGCTGCAGTTTTGTAGTAATTTAAAAAGGTCACAGACCTCTTTATAAGCTTGATAATGCAGTGTACTGGCACCCTTCCAGCAACTGATACAATGCTGCCCTCTCTGAATTCAAATGGATCAATTCCTGGTTCTAGAAAACATTTGGGGCTCTCCATTATGAGCACTACTGTTCTTTATCATGCTGGTTTTCCTATTTCCTGCTCCATTTTAATGGCACAGCCAGGAAGATACTGTCAATGCAGAATCTCTCTCAAATACTAAATAGAAAAATGTTGTCATTTCAGTTAGTGATTGTGCCTTGTTATTTCTGTGCTGAGGGAGTAACAACAATTTCTCCATATGGCTAAAGTAGCTCTTTAGCAGAGATTTCCTAAGAGAGCTTTGTTTTTCTTACTGGGATTACATTGCCTACAAATTTCGGTTTTAGTTTTGGTTTCATGCCAAGAACTTTAAAGCTAGAGTGAAATATCACAAAGTAAAAAAAAATTGAGTGTATCTAATAGAGCCTCCACTGTAAAACAGAGGTATGATGATAAAATAATAAGGTATTATAGAGGTGTGTGATAAAATATAACACAAAGTCAGGCCTAATAGGTGAATTATTAGGCCACTTTTACAATGTACGGTCAGCCAGGACTCTCATGTCCTTTTACCATGTGCTGTGCACACACAGAGTTGCACTGAAACTGCAAATGCTACATGACCTGGTACCCAGCCACACAACCACCAGAGAATTGCATCTTTCTCACCAGCACTTCTTTGGGTAGACCAAAAGAAAGGCTAGTTAGAAACTAGGGCTGTCTCCTTGCAAACCTGACAGTCCTCTGCTCTCTCAGGAATCCCCTTGGAGCTCACATAGCTATAGGTTGGGACATTAGACAAGGTAATAAATTCCCAAACTTGGCACTGCCAAGATATTGCAGAGCTGGCCCTTGCCCGATGCAAGGCTGGGTTTATCCTGGTCCTCTGAGAGGACAGAAACTGGAGGCCACAGACAAAAAGGCACTTTGAGAAGGATTATGGGCCTGGTGATTGAAAATTTCTGGGCATTTTCTGCACCAAGTCCTGTTCCTGCTGAGAACAGGAATGCAAGCATGAATGGCCCTGGGAATCCCATTGATCCTACTTTGCTGAAACACAACACTTTAACTTCCAGCCCTACTTCTGTCATTAACAATGTCTGACCAAGATAGATGTTAATTGAAACAATTCCGTTCCATTATGGATCTTTCTTTGTCTATTATTTATTTGATTCAATTCAGAAATTTTTCTATTTTATTTAAAGGGCATCTGTCTACAGTTTAAATTAATAATACAATAATACAACTGCAGAACCATCTGAATTGATTGGAAAATGGATGAAAGCTGTTGTATTTAATTATTTAGTTTCTGAACTGGCATACATATGTCAGTACCTTTTGTCTGCTTTTTACATAGCACCCAATGGATTAATATCAGCATTAAATCATCTTGCACCTTATAACTTTACAGATGTGTTGGAACTCTTCTTTTTTAGGTGTTCAGTGAAAAAAGGAAAGATGATCACTGTTGCAGTAAAATAGAGTCCAAGTATTAGATAAGGAATAAGAGACAGAAACACCTCTGGTACAGATGGATGGAAACAACAGAGTCAACAGAAAAGACGGCAGCCCCTGTCTGCCAGTGGTCCAAACACCAACAGATTTCAGGAATAAAGAGTTGAAATGTGTTCATGAAAGTTTCCTGGGAAGCACTTAAATAGGGATTGTTTAAATTACTTTAATCATCACCAACTGTGTGCAAGTGATGAATTCTGAAAACCATGTTAGAAACTCAGCTGAGGAAACTACTGGGCTAGCAAATACACAGCATTGTTTGCAAAAATTTTCACATGAGTCAGAAAACCCTCTGTGAAAAAAACTAGAAGTTTCTGCAAAAACAGCTGTGAGTAGCTTAATATTAAAACTTGCATAGGAAGATGGACAGATCAAAGCAAGACGTTTCCACACACTTGTTCACCACAGTTCTTTAAGGTCCAGGAAGAACCATAAGATTTAGTTTGTTGGCAAGAAATGAGTTTGTAGGCTATGTTAATGTAAATGAATATAAATTATAAATTAATTTGGGGACACTTCTCTGACAGAAAGAAATGCAGTGAACAAAAACTTAGCTTAACCTTATTGATTAGCAGATAAGAGAGGCAATGAGACACATAAAAAAAAAAATCTAGGGATTATATGCTTTAGTAGTCAAATATCTTGCTAATTGAAAGAAAAAACATGGTTCACACAAAAAGAGTGAACTCCAATACACCAGTGGCATGAAAGCAATAATGTGAGGGAATTTGCATCCCTACTCCCTGACATTTTGCTTACTGCAAAGTTCTTATTGCCACAGAAGGTAATGACATTTTTAAATATCTCAAATTCAACAACAAAGCTGAAAACAAAAGCTATGCAGCAACTTCTAGAAAGAGCTGAGTGAGATGTTTTGTGGGTGATGTGTGAATTCTTTCCCTCTGGATCTGTTTATTAATCTGAAATAGAAATTACAGAACTGAATGAATCCTACAAAACAGATTCCTGATCAAGGTGGATATAATGGATATGCCATTTTCTTTAGTAGCCTTGTCATGAGGCCCTACATGGATTTTCTCTGGGTGCCTTTTTCTGTGTTTATCTGCTACAAATATTCCAACTAATCTAGGACTGAAAAATGAACTTAACTCTGAAAGAAAGTGAAATTTGAGTCTATGTTTGTATAGGCTCCAGAGGCACTAAACTTTGATA
>WEIV01006969.1:22416-36305 GCA_013390005.1 Calyptomena viridis
TTGGGGCTCGGTTTTAAAAGCACAAGATTCATTTTTTTTTTCTCCTGGCATAGAGGAGATGAATATGGGATAATCATAAAGTCACCCCAAGACACTGGGTAAAAATAGTCTTTCCCCCCACTTACCATGAAATATGTGAGGGCTTCAGAAAATACTATTCTTTTGAAGTATGCTCAAAGCAAAAAAGAAAAAACAAAAAGCAAAAAAAAAAAAAAAAAAAAAACAAACCTAAGAAACCAAAACAAAACTAACAAAACCCACAAAAATCAAACAACCAACCAAACACCAAAACAAAAGCCAACCAACCAACCAAAAAAAAAACCCACAAAAACACCTGTGCAGAAAACCTACAAAGTTACAAAGCTCTATTATTCCCATTCAGTTACCATAAGGTGACCTAAACTCTTACTGCAATAAAAATACTTTGTGTAAGGATATCAGTCTTTCTAGGGCTTCTGCTGAAACATGCTTGAGCATCCTAGTAGAACTGATTTTATTAAGGAGGCGGGGGGGCAGAAATTTCATTTAGTAGACACATATAAATATATGCTTCTTTCTCTCCACCCCTCTCCCCTAATTTTTCACCTCAAATATTTGTGAATTTACCTCTTTCAATAAAATAAGCATTGACACAAATTCCCTATTAATTTTAAAAGGATACTGGACTAGATCCATGTCAATACCTAGGACCTGCAGCTTGCAAAAAGTGCAAGGAAATATCTATCAACTCAAAATGGCATACTAGTGGACACTAGTGACTCACAGATATATCTAATATATTTGGGCTATCTACTATTGTTAGTTTGATTTTTGTCATTCTGAACATTTTCTTATTCACAATATTATGTATTATTTGTTATATAAATTATGTTTACATCTAATTTCTGAAAGACATAAGAAACTGAGGGTAGGTTGATACTGGAAATTTAAACTGATAATCATAGAATCAGAATAGTTTGGGTTGGAGAGGGCCTTTAAAGATCATCTTGTACAACTTCCTGGCAATAACCAGGGACATTTTCACCTTCATCTGGTTTCTCAGAGCCTCATTCAACTTGGCCTTGAATATTTCCAGGGATAGGACACCTACAACCTATCTGATCAACCTGCTCCAGTGTTTCACCACTTCCATCATAAAAAAGAATTTATTCTTCCTTAGTCTAAATTGATCCTCTTTTAGTTTAAAACTATTGCCCTGTTGCAACAGAACCTACTAAAAAGTTTGTCCCATCTTTCTTATAGGTCCGTTTTAAGTATTGAAATGTTGCAATAGGGTCATTCTGGGGCCTTCTCTTCTCCATACTCAACAACCCCAGATGTCTAAGTCTGGCTTCATAGGAGAGGAACTCCGTCCTTATGATTATTTTTTTGCCCTTCTCTAGACTCAGTCCATGTGCTTGTTGTCTTGTGACTGCCAGAGTTGGAGGCAGTACTCCAGGTAAGGTCTCATAAGAATGGAGCAGAGGGGCAGGATTGCCCCCATTGACCTGCTAGATACAGTTCTCTTGATGCAGCCCAGGATATGGTTGACTTTCTGGACTCATGTTCAGCTTTTCATCCACCAATATCCCCAAGCCCTTTCCCTCAGGGCTGCTTTAAATCCCTTTATCACACAGCCTGTATTGATACTGGGCGTAGCCCTGATCCAGGTGCAGGATCTTGCACTTGGCCTTATTGAACCTTGTGAGGTTCACACAGGTCCACCTCTGAAACTTCTCAAGCTCAATAAACACAACATGATATTCATATATTATTTGTAAATGTAACTTTTCAATGTGATGTAACATGATTGATAAGATTTATGCTGTATTTTAACATAAATCTCTTTTGCAAAAAATATTTGTATTTTGACAACAGAGTTGTCAGAGACTGAAATGGTTAATGGCTTAAACATTGTCACCGATGGTGATTTGGTGATTAAACAAAATCACCAAAAGGATTTTGTCCAACTATCGCAGGTCAAAGGAGAAGGATGTGTCCAGAGGTGTAAGAGATTGAACTACTAACAACTTTCAATAACCACCCAGGTGCTGTAAGAGACTGGTGCTAATGGCTCAGACAATTGGATGTTGCCTTGCTAGTGATGCACAGAGTGGCCTCCAAGGCGCAGAAGGGTGTCCATACATGAAGGTACAGGCTGAATTTCCAGACAAGTTGAGAAGCTGACAAGAGGCAAATCCTGCAAGGTTGGATAGTTCTTCTTATCATGCCAATGTCCTCCCCTACGTGATGGCTCAGCTGGGAAAATCCCTTGGGGGAGCACCAAAGACATTCACACCTAGCCTGAGCTATTCATCTTGGATGATGGACATAATGGCCATAACTGACTTAACCATGCTGCCGTTAAGAGTCAGCTGCAACATCTTAGAACATGTCAAGTGATCCAGCATTACATCATCCAGAGGGCATTTCTGTCTAGCCTCCACACAACATAGACCCCATGAAATGGGAATTTTGTGGACTCTTTCCCCCCATCACTTGACGGATATGCTCTGCAACCATTGAAAAGACCAGAAGAAGAGGAGCAATGGGGCATCATCAGAATCTATGGACTGGTGATATCTTTTTTCCACTTAATCTGTTGCTCCGTCACCGTCTTTCCCTCTCCCTGCTTTCTCGTGTCTCTCTCCTTCCTTGTACTCCTCATTTACTGTTAAATAAAATCCTTGCTATTAACTTCAGCATATGGTCTTGTTTGCACCTTAATTTAGGAAGATGCATCTCTCTAATAATTTTAATAATTGGATCATAACATTTGCGATGTAGTCGGCAGGAACTATTTGACTTCTTCCTTCCAGCTGTGGGAAATATGAGTTATTACTTGTTTTTTATTGACAGTATATCAAAATATGTTTTTATCACCTTGCTAGTGGCAATAACTTATATCCTAACATTTTTTGAATATCTTAAATTCCATAAAGAATTTCCATTTCTTCTACTCTTCACGTAAATGAAAATGGCTTCAAAACATTATGGTTGGAAAAAGAAGATATTGTCAAATTTATATTTTCATTTTTATAGTTTCTTCCATTTCCTACCTTTAAAGTTTGGGGTTTGTATTTTTTTTTAACTTTATATAAAATAATTGAAATACCAGGCAAGATGAGTAGTCCATCTGGTGTAATAGCCTGTCTCTGACAGTGACCACTATAAGATGTCTTTAAAGAAGCATCATAAAACCATGTAAGAGACAACTGTAGAATTACATACATCTGAATGTTGAAGCTTGTCTCTGGTTTGTGCCTTGAGGCACACTTTTCTATTTGTTTCTTTCTATAGAACGCCTTCTAATGCTCAAAGAAGGCTGTAAAAAAGTCACTGTTTCGAAGAGTCAAAATCAAACTGCAAAAATATTATCCTTTGTCCTCCAGGTGTATCTAGGAATTTTCTGAAGAATGTGGTTTTTCAAATCTCCTGTATAACAAACTAAAAAAATACCTGCTGTGTAATGGAAGCTAGTAGAAGGCTCATTTATCTCTTCATGGAAAATTCAATGGTCAGGAAATGTTATTACAGTACAACACAGTGTGTTGTTTCTTCAAACAGTTAGTTGTGTAAAACTGTCTGTCTCTTTAGCCATTTTATCTTTTCTGTCTTTTTACCCTTGTGCTGTTGTCTTCATTTATCATCACTTTCTTCATTCCCTGAGACTTCAGGATTTTTCTTTTCACTCACAAATGTCTTCATCATTCCTGTGTTAGTCTTTAACATCTAGCAATTGTTTTCTTACCCTCTTTCAGTCATTATAATGAGCAGAAACGTGCTTTAGCTGCACATAGATCAAATCTATTAGAGTTTTGTTTTGAAAGTATTTTGAAAACCACTGCGGAAAGGCTACTAAATGTTGAGAACAGGAAATCCTTAACCTTCACAGGGCCTGCCAGGTGCACAACTTTCACACCCAGTTCACTTTACTTACTAGCAAAATCATACCCTTGTTGCATGTTTTCATTTTATTGTCTTTAAGGGGATCGAATCTATCACCATAAATCGTAAATATCTCCAAAAGCACAAGTAAAAATACGTAAATATATGTAACAGATGCAGAACTGCCTCCTGGGATGCAGGTATTATGCATACAGAACTGTCATAACACCCCTCACACAATCACATTTTTTCCTTTGCTCATGGTTTTTACACCTTTCTCATTTTGACAATGCATCTGGAAGTAATGTGGATACTAAAACCACATTTTCTTCCCTTTGGAATGTACTTATTTATACAAATGCAGAATCAAATAAATTCACCTATATTAGAAAAAGCAGTAATCACATAAAAGCATTTCCTTTTTTTTAATCAGCCACTATTTTCTCAAGAAACAATTGTCTTTTGAACAAATGAATAGACTGTTTAATCCACATAATAAAATTTTACAATTTTGTTAATAGCTTTCGTTTTAGAAGAGAGAAAAAGAATTGAGGTTTTATTTATTTATTACCAAAAATCTCTCTATGTTTGCCAATAATTTTGTAAGGGGTCATAGTGATTTGATACTATGATCTAGATCATAGAATCAAAAATCACAGAATCACGGAATATGCCGAGTTGAAAGGCATCCACAAGGAACATCGAGTCCAACACTTAACCCTGCACAGGACCATCCCCAAAACCCACACCATATGCCTGACAGTGCATGCCTGACCATATGCCAAACACTTGAACTCTGGCAGGCTTAATGGTGTGATCACTTCCTTGGGGAGCCTGTTCCAGTACCCAAGCACCCCCTGGGTGAAGAACCTTTTTCTGATATCCAACCTAGACCTCCCCTGACACAGCATCAGGCCATTCCCTTGGGTCCTGTTACTGGTCACCACACAGAAGAGACCAGTGCCTGCCCCTTCTCTTCTCCTCAAGAGCAAGTTATAGAGTGCAATGAGGTCTCCCCTCAGTCTCTTCTCCAGGCTGAACAAACCAAGTGACCTCAGCTGTTCCTCATACAGCTTTCCCTCAAGGCCCCTTGCCATCTTCCTTGCACTCCTTCAGACACTCTCTAATAGCTTAATGTATTTCTTATACTGTGGTACCTGCACACAATATTCAAGGTGAGGCCTCACCAGTGCAGAGCAGAGTGGAACAATCCCCTCTTTCAACCAGCTGGCGATGCTTTTCCTGATGCCCCCCAGAGCACTTCTGGCTGCCAGGGCACTGCTGACTCATATACAAAGGGACCCCCAGGTCCCTTTCCATGGCTCTGCTTTCCAGCATCTCATTTCCCAGTCTGTAAGAATATCCGGGGTTGCCCCATTCCAGGTGCAGAATTTTGAACTTTCCCTTGTTGAACTTCATATGGTAGTTGATCTAGTTCAAAGTCTGAGCCTTTTTAGTTGAAAAGTGGTATTTCATCTCATGTAAAAACAAATTATTTTTGATGCTTCCTCTACTTGATACTGGTAACTGCTACTCAGCACTGACAAGGTTGTAACTCTTACACTGTGTTTAGAGATGTGGAGCTACTGGAAAGTGTTCAGTAAAGGGCCATGAAGGTGATGAAGGGAATGGAATATATCTCCCATGAGGAAGGGCTGAGAGAGCTGGGTCTGGGCTGAAGGAATCAGGGAGAGGATCTTATCAAGAGCTTATCAAGATTTATCTTATCAAGACTTATCTCCCAAGATAAATACCTGAAGGGAGGGTGCAAGGAGGACAGAGCCAGCATCTTTTCAGTGTTGCCTAGTCATAGGACAAGAGGCAACAGCCACACTGAAAAACAGATGGTTCTGTTTGAACATCAGGAAACACTTTTTATTGTAGCATTGACTGAGAACTGGCAGAAATTGCCCAGAGAACTTGTGGAGTCTCCATCATTGGAGACATTCAAAAGATGTCCAGACATAGTTCTAGGTAATCAACTGTAGGTCATCTTGCTTGAGCTGGGGAGTTGGACAAGATGATCTTCAGAGCAACATTTCCTGAATTTAATATACTTGAATTTAATATACTTAATATATATTGAGAACCTTTTCAATTTAATTTAACAGAAATAATGACAAAGGTAATGTTTTATTTTTAAAAGCAAAATAAAATGCATTGATTTGGTGATCTTGCATAGAGCTTAAGGAATGACACAAGTTGCTCTGGGCTTTGTCAAAGTCTTAAATGGATGGTAAAAGATTTTTCAATATCTTATCAGTTAAATATTTCAGTAAAGTCTACTGCATTAGGTAGGATATTGCACATCACTGAGTGAGTGGTAGATGAGCAATAACTAAAGTCATTCAATAATTTCAGGACGTAAATGCATTACTTGTTTTATGGCTTTATTTCTTTTTACTGTATCAGACAAAATGACTAAACATGCCTGTGTCTTGGCAGATTTGTAATGTGTGTCATGAGAGACACAGATACTGTCTTCAATATTTTTATTTTTAATTGTAATTGATTTCTAAAGATATACAAGAGTAAATGTAGCCTTCCCCCTGTCCTGCCTTGCTCCTTCTCAGCCCAGGCATTGCTTTGGCATCGGGCACCGGTAGAAGAAGGCCTTCTTCACTGTTTGCCGAGGGGTGAGTGTGCCCCTGCACTCCCCGGGGGATGGCTGAGGGAAACGGAGGACAAGGAAATGCTGGCGGCTCCTCATGGTTATATATAATATAAGTTTATTCACTCCAGAGGCAACGGGCCTTGTGGAGGGTCCAAGCTTGTCAGGGATAACCAGGGAAGAGCCCTTCCCATTTCCAGCCTATGGTTCTTATAGGGGCTCCAGCCAATGGGAAGGGAGGAGAAGGGAGGGGACATAACAGAACATACCAAGTAACAGAATAATAATATACAGAGATAGAAATATATGCTAATTACACATTACCACAAGTAAAGAGATTTTTTAGGACAACTCTGTTAATAACTATGCATACATACTACAACCCTTCATATCAACAGTGTTCATAAATTAACAAAAGCGCATGGAGAAATTATAACACTTTTAAGAAACCATTTC
This sequence comes from Calyptomena viridis, assembly GCA_013390005.1. Classification (NCBI taxonomy): domain Eukaryota; kingdom Metazoa; phylum Chordata; class Aves; order Passeriformes; family Eurylaimidae; genus Calyptomena; species Calyptomena viridis. The sequence continues at coordinate 29,351 of WEIV01006969.1, forward strand.
TAAGTAATGTTTCATGTTTTTTATTGTATTGCATTTATAGTAATGTGTACTGCATTCAGATTAGCTACATTTAATATTGCAACTCTTCTTCTACCATACCTTTCTTCCTAAGTATGTGATATGAACCATGACATTACAATCTTAAAGCTGTAACAAGAATGAGTTATGTTTGTACTATTTCCCATTCTCATTATATTCTTTGTCACACAATGAATTAATGTTGTGCCATTCTCTGCTCTCATTACAATCTTTTCCTTATGAATGGAACATCAGAATTTTAATGTCTATTGTAATCTCTGAGTTATAGGAGTGTGTTACACTACTATGACCTTGCTCATATTCGGATGTGGATTGGCTGGCAGTGCACTGCTGGGTGTGAGGTTACACCGAGCAGCCAATCCCAAGACTTGGACAATGGCTGATTTAAAATGTTACACAAACATGAAGGAAAGCCCAGGGACCTGAGTGTGTTTCTGCTGCTCCTAAAGATTGCTAACCAAAGAAAATGTTAATTCTCTTCCAAGAAGAAGAGAAGCAAATGTGAAGATTTCAGTTTCCACAAATTATGAAGCACTTACAAAAATGGCAATATGGGGTTTTTTGTAATATACACTTTTTTCTTTCCATTCTTCCTTTGCTTTTACATTTTTCAGAGTTTTAAAAACTGTTGTGTATTGCTCCACATTAAAAATAAAATTAAATAGAAGCTTCTAAATTTTAGTTGTTCTTAAATTGAAAGAAGTTGGATGTTAGGAGTTTAACTACTTGTTGGATCTGATACACTGAGTGTGTGGCTGACAGATTAGAAAGCTTAATAAATGAGTGTGCATACAATTCCTGTTTTCCACTTTTGAAATCCAGAAATAGGGTATATCCACTTTCCACTCTCTGTGCTTACAGTTAAAATTCTGAACATTTTCAGTTATGTATTTAAATGCCTTCTTGTCTTTTTAGAGAGTCTCACTTGATAAAGTTTTGTACAATTAGTTTAAAAAAAAATCTTTATATTTAAATCATAACAAAGTCTGATACAAGTCAGAAACATTGCAGAAACCTGGAAAAACATAATATAAAATATAAAAAAGATTCTTTTATATCGAATATGCTTTTCATGTTAGTTGTTTCTTAAAAGCATTTCACAGTTTACCCAACGTAAATTATATATATGATAATTAATAAATATGGATTTTCTTTTATTTTTCTCTTCCTATCATGTAGCAAAAACATGTTCATAGCCCTAAGGAGCTGCTATTAGAACTTGTTTTGTGAGAAAAAATCTAAACCAGTTAGGAAAATGTTAATACTGGCGTGTTAAATACCTTGACAAGTAAATTGGCATATGTCAGTCAGCACCATGTCGGAATAAAGACAGCAACTTAGTCTTTTGGGGAGAGTATAATTTTCCATTTAACAGAAAGCAACTATAAACAACAAACAATGTTTGACTTAGGTGTTGCTGAAACCCGTAACTACTAAATCACAACCCACCCATCAGTCAGAAATACTAAGGAGGTTGGTTTGGTTAGGAAACTGTCTTTTAGAATTGTGCAAAACCACCTTGACTTTACAGAGACTGTGGGAATGAGAACACTCGCAGGACCCTAAGAACTTTTCAGCAAAGTATGTATTGTACATACAATTCTTCACCTGTAGTCCAGTTCTATTTTCTGTCCTGGTTTGGCATTTTAGTGGTAAAAGAAACACTGGTTTGAAGTGTGTATGAAGTGGTTCATACACACAGCTTCTTTATTTAATTGTATTTTCTTTGGAAATCGTCAGTGTGAATTCTCAACAAATTTTAAACTAATTTATCCTTACAGTATTTTCAGTAAGGTAAATAAATATGTTACAGCTTGTAAAATGAATGTAGATAAAATTATTTGCCTGATTTTGTCTAGGAGTAATATCACTAACTTTGTCTGTTTAGCCATAGTCAGGTGTGTGAAGGAAAAGTCAGGATCCGTAACCTAACAAATAGCCAGTTAAAAATGTGGGAACCAGTGGTCAGGATTGTTTTTGTTATTTTTAAAAAATTTGAGGAAAACCACTCCTTTGTCCAAATTTAGACTGTGAGGCAGAGAAGGCATAGAAGACTTTCTCTACTGCTCTTACAGCCCAGAAAGCCAATTGTATCCTGGGCTGCACCAAAAGAAGTGTGAACAGCAGGGCAAGGGAGGTAATTCCGTCCCTTTGCTCTCATGAGACCCCACCTGGAGAACTGCATCCAGCTCTGGAGTCCTTAGCACAGGCAGGACATTTACCTGTTGGAATGACTACAGAAGAGGGTCACAAAGATGATCAAAAGGAAAGGCTGAGAGAATTTGGATTATTCAGCCTGGAGAAGAGCAGGCTCTGGGGTGATATAATTGTGGCCTTTTGGCACCTAAAAGCAGACTACAGGAGAGCTGGAGAGGGACTGTTTACAAGGCTGTGTCGAGATAGGACAAGGGGTAATGGCTTTAAACTGAAGGAGGGTAGGTTTACGTTAGATATTAAGAAGAAGTTCTTTACTGTGAGGGTGGTGAGGCACTAGAACAGATTGCCCAGAGAAGTGATGGATGCCCCATCCCTGGAAATGTTCAAGACCAGGCTGGACGGACCAATGAACAACCTGGCTTAATAGAAAGTTTCCTGCTCATGACAGGGGGTTGGAACTAGATGGTCTTTAAAGTCCCTTCCAAAACAAACTATTCTATGATTCTGTGATACTGGAAAAATCTTAATAGGTGAACAATCTCTGCAAGTGTGCATTTTAGAAAGTCATTAGGCTTTATCTTTTCTGCATAAGACTTTAAGAATAAGTTACAAATGAATAAGAACTTGCATTCCATGGCTGCATTGTTATGTGTCTCAGGAATGTGTAACCAGAAAACCAAGTCTACCACTTGGCTTTTCTGGGAAGAAATGGGAGGGGTTGTGTTGCGAAAGAAGATCACAAAACAATATTGCAGACTTACCAAATTTTGTGAGAGTTAAAGAGCAATGGCATCCATATATTAGCTCATTTGTTTCTAAATTACTATGAACTTAAATATTTTTTTCCTTCGTTTGCCTGTTTTTGCATATTCAGTGTCTACTACACTCTGGTCCTTTGCATTTAAATTGGATGGTCCTGTCAGCATTTAACTGCTAACAAACTCAACTGTGTAACAAAGTAAAGTGAGGAATATATGTCAAGTTTTAAATTTCTTTTTAGAGACTTGACTTAATTTGATTTGGGTAATGTAGTTAGGCTAAATCAAGTTCACATAACATAAATTCTGTCCCAGAACAGTGGCATCTACAATTTACGTGAGGAGGAAGGTTCATGTATCTTGAACTTTGAAGCAGTCCTTTTACAGGTTAAGCTCATAATTCCTAGCTCTTCTCCTGTTGTGTTATATGTATTTAGGTAGATGTTAGATAATTACTTCAGTTTCCAAAACTTTGTGTGACTACTTTCCTTCAAGGAAAACCTAGGATGGTTTTATGTATTAAAAAGAGTTAATTCCATATAACATGTGAAATAATTCAAAACTTTGTGAATGCAACAGCGAAAACTGAAGTCGAGCTCTGAAATGCTAAAACAAAGGCTAATTTTGCATTCTAAGATCTGTCTTTTTCCATAAGTATTTTTTTTTACATGATTGATGGCCTTTTTCCCCCTACTTCTTTTTCATCTGATAACCTCTCGCCTTTCTGAACTTGAACAGAAAAACAAACTGATTTTGTAAGAAAGGGGGATGAAGCACAAAGGTATTTATAAATGTGAATTTGTTGCCAGATGTCAAAAGACTGGACTAAGTGGAGAAAAAAGACCTAACCCAGGGTATAGGATGTGACTACAAAAGCAAGTTGGTTTGTTTGAGTTTTTCTATCAGATTCCATTGCAATCTCTCTCTCTTTTTTTTTTCTTTAATAGCATTAAGAAATCAAATTTCTCTTTTATATGAAGGATTTGTACTTATATATGCTTACATCAAGTCACTAAAACAAATTAAGTTGCAAAATATATTTTCTTAGAAAAAAAAAGGTGGAGGGCAACAAACAGCTAAAGTCACATTGGCATTTTTGCTAATAAGAATAAATCCCTGTTGAGTTTAGAACATTCTAGATTAATCTCAGCTGTATATAAGTTTTAATTGATATGACTGCTGGTAAAACATGGGTGTTACCAGTTTCATCTGTTCATCTCTAACTTTGCCAGTTGTATACCAGCTGAAGACTCTTCAAGGCTCTTCAAGTTTGCAAGCATGAACTGTTAAGTTTGAGAGTGAAAAAATATAGACCTTTCTTTCTTACTTTTCAGTCTGCCTCAGTCCAAAAACTTTATAAAAGAATAAGTTTGATCCTGTTCTGAATCTGGATGGAACATAGGATATATAGGACAAATATCTCCTCTATTGTGGATTATTTATTATGTGTGTGTGTATATAGATGTAATTCTTGTTTCCTTGAGGGACATCAAGTCTTTGAAGGCTTTCTACCTTGTTGTGACTTCCTTGAGCTACAAGTCCTCCCATTTCCAAAGTTAGAAAAAATTTCTACATCCAATTGCTATGCAGTGACAATTTGTCCAATATTCACTGAAAGTGAAAATTCTCACAAAAACAATGACCGAAATGCAGCCACCTCTGGTTAGGAGTACACTAACACTGCACTTCTCACTGTTTTAGGGTGTGAAGCAAAACAATAGATCTTATTCAGCTGAAATTGTGAGGGGAATTTAGATAAGCAGAAGGTAATTATCCAGGTTAGAATTTGGCTGTAACACAGGAGCTGACACCTCCTATCAAGAGGTATGTAATCACATTGCTTGATTTTCCCAAGAAACACTCTACAGAACAGGGCTAATTTTCAATGCTCTTGTGAACAGCATTTCGCAATATATGTTATTTTCAAGACTCCATGAAAATTCTCTGTAACTGCTTTTAAGACATTTCCCCTAGTGCAGAGATTTATTTTTCGTAAGAACATGTTCTGAAAAGCACTGACAGCCTCTTCAGCAGAAGAGCCAGGATTGTCAGCCATTGATGCAAAAACCTGAATCTGCTTTGACACCCCAGAATAAGCTTCTGGCAATGTTATGTCTTTCTTTTAGATGTTTGGATAAATCACACAGCTCAGAAGCTGCATCATACATTATGCCTAAGTTATAAACAAATGCTGCTGAGTTAAGGATATTTCTCAGTCCAACATACTGAATCTCTAGATGTCACTTAGCTGCCTCAGTAAAATGTTTGCTCAAGTCTTGGCTGTGCGTTTAAGTGGCTTATATAGATCTTCCATGAGACCCAGCCAAACAAATGTCTGTATTACTACTTGCTCCTTTCTTAAGCACTCGCGTTTTTCCACCAGCAGCACAGTGCTTGGAGTAGCTGTTGGTCCAGAGGAGATAAACCATAAAAAAGAATTTCTGCCATTCACCAGTGTTGTTCTTTATGCCTCTGCCGTCAGTAAGGCTTGTGATTATAGCAAGTGAGGACTTTCTTGCCCAGTGACTCTCCTCACGTGATATCTGATTGCTGCAGGTTCCTCCTTTCCTGTGTTTTGTGGTTGCTAGCAGCTGACCTGGACTGAAATGAAGGATCCACTTGGGTACAATGGTACTGTTGAAATATTAGGAAGCTTTGTAACAGGCTTACTTCACTATTTAATGACTGTTTAACCTTTCCATTTGCTCATGTGAAGCACTGATTGCATTATGTGTCTTTTCTCTTGAGTTCTGACCGAAGCTTCAGTGTTTGCTCCTGTTTGGGAACAGAGGCTTGGTGGAGTTAGTGCTGGAAAAGTCTTGCAATAAAACCACTGTGAGGGAAAATTGCAAAGGGCAGTAAACAGATAACATGGGAAAGATACATGAAATCTTAACTTTCTTCTAGTTTAAGGGGCCCTTTCACAGCCTTGAAAAGTGTGTGCACATGAAACAAATAATAAGCACAAAACTACAAAACTACATTCTCTGTTTGAACTCTGGTTTTTGTTTGTTTGTTTTTTGTTGGGTTTTTTTTTTCATAGCATTGTGTTTATTCCCTCTAACTGAGTATTTCAAAGTTGGATTTTCCCATGTTTGGTGAAGCAAGTATCCCTTGAATATGATTCCTTTCACTTTGAGTGTGCTGCATCTGCAGACAATTGTGTTTTAGATGTTTTTTCTATTCACTGTAAAAGGACACTTAGACTAATCTAGTCATGTAGGCTTCAGCTCCTACACTATGAAAAGCACCTACAGACAATTGAATTACTACTTTTTTTTGAAAAAGAAAGTGTTATATTGCTACCCATGGATATATGAGAATCAGACTGTATCATTCAGGATATAGAAGGTCTATGCTTTAAAACCTTTCTATTCCAAGGTGCTGTAGCTTGTATCTCTCACTCAGGTAAATTTCACCACTGGTGCCTGTGTCAAAGCTATCACAGCTACCAAGTGCTAAACTCCATAGTGTAACTGCAAATGCTACAAAACACACTAACCAAGATTTATTCAAAAAAACCAGAAAACAAATGTCTTGGGGTGACTTTATGATGTATCCCATATCTCCGTATCGCCAACTCNAGTGTTTATTACCTCCATTGCTGTATTACTTTGGTTTAGGCAGTGTGTTGTTCTGGGTTTAACATTCCCAGTTTGTTGCCAGATGTTCTGCTTCTAGGAGACAGGCAGTGGGTGAGGGAAATAATGAGAACTCCAAAGGTGAATTAATGAACACTGATGTTAATCTGGCAGATAACACCTCTACTGTGTACCTTTTTTAAAAACCTTTGTCAAATGGCATTTGATTTCAAATGCATGAGAGAACACATATGTGTCTTCATACAGTAGGTTTTGGTGAATTTCAGATTTTAGGGAACATGAGAAAAATAAAATTTTCCTCTTCTAAATTCAGTTGTGCATATGGGAGGCATCTAGATAAAGTCAATATCTATTCTTTCTCAAAAGTAGTGGAAAGAACCGAGCATGTCCAGGGCAAAT
>WEIV01006969.1:36619-57196 GCA_013390005.1 Calyptomena viridis
TTACCTCCATTGCTGTATTACTTTGGTTTAGGCAGTGTGTTGTTCTGGGTTTAACATTCCCAGTTTGTTGCCAGATGTTCTGCTTCTAGGAGACAGGCAGTGGGTGAGGGAAATAATGAGAACTCCAAAGGTGAATTAATGAACACTGATGTTAATCTGGCAGATAACACCTCTACTGTGTACCTTTTTTAAAAACCTTTGTCAAATGGCATTTGATTTCAAATGCATGAGAGAACACATATGTGTCTTCATACAGTAGGTTTTGGTGAATTTCAGATTTTAGGGAACATGAGAAAAATAAAATTTTCCTCTTCTAAATTCAGTTGTGCATATGGGAGGCATCTAGATAAAGTCAATATCTATTCTTTCTCAAAAGTAGTGGAAAGAACCGAGCATGTCCAGGGCAAATCTCCTCAGAATCTGACTTATTCCACCTTGTTCAGAAACTTGTATGGATTATATCACAGGCTGGAAGTATCATTCTCTCTGGGTTAATAACAGAGAAAGTTAAGACAGTTCGTATAAGCTAAAGATCTAACTTTTTTATGAGATAAAGTTAAATTACATGAATGTTAATCTCACCAGCATCTGTTGTCTGGTTTCCTTTGAGAGAGTGGTTGAGAGACTTACAAGACCGTTGAAGCATGAAGGAAGACAAATAAGGCAAAGGGCATTATGAGGACCAAAAATCATTAAGACAGATAGTCAGTCAAGAAATAAGAGATGATAGATCCAAAAAAGGGAAACAAGGAGAACACATACAGAACATTTCAAACTTTGTAACTCCAGTAGGTATTTTGTCAATAAGAAGGTAACATCATTGATACAGCCTTGTCAGACAATAGAATCTCCCAAAATATTTAAAAGACAAACATTGAAAAAGGAAATGGATATCTAGTTGTTTTGTTGACCCTGCAGAAAATAAAAAATTAGTAGGCATTTGGGCAGGAAAGGGTAGCATCATCCACCTTTGGATAAACAGCTGATGATGTTATAATGAAAGTGTGTGGTTTCCTAAAAAATGCCAGGGAATTTCCAGAACAACTCAGACATTGAGTTGTTATTGTATATTGTGGAATATACTGAGAATAAGTTCAGGAGTTTTGAAATAGAACTGAAAACAGACAAATCCTAATGCTGGCAAGCTTTCCTTCCCATATTAGGAGTGGGTAAGTGTCAGAGTCCAGGATATCGGGACTACATCTCAAATTGCCTTGGAGGGTCTGGGACCCTCACAGAGAACCCAGGAAGATATAGTTTTTGATCTGTGTCCCTGGGAAAAGCTTCCAACATTGATGGAAGGAGCAAAAGCAACCAAAATATAACTTAGATCATAGTTTAGTTTGTCATAGAAGTGAAACTTATAGTTTTAGGTTTTGTAGTATAGATATAAAAGAAGACAAGATGGAGGATTTTGGGTGTTGCCTTGAGTTCTTTCTTCTTCTTTGTACTGCAGTAGAGCTGGCACTTAGACATTGGTAGAATGGATTTGAGGTAGTGAAATAAAATGTAAGGTGTCTTCTCAAGTGGAGAGGTGAAATGAGAAGATATACTGGAGAGTAACATTATATGCCAAAATACAGTGCCAGCCAGTTTCAGGTGGGAGAATGGCTGTCACAGCAACTTTTTGTGCATAAAGTTATTAGCAACTAATAAAGAAATAAAAAGAAATAATTAGAATGAACTCCTGCTGCAGATCACCACACAAGAGGAGACAAAGAACTTAAAACTGCAAGCTTAGCTCTTGAAAGACAGTCCAGGACATTTAAAAGAACATTAAAAAAGAGGTAAAAATAAAACACATGATATGTTTTTATGAGTCAGGAAGTCTTAAAGGCAATGTCTCAAATTGTATTGAGATAAGAGATGCTACAGAAGAAGTTGAGGATACCTGAGGAAAAGATATATCCTAACAACCTCCTGTACCTATTCTTAAGCATGCACTACTGTAATCAGAAGGGATTAAATTTCTATATAACTAGATATTTCTATTAGTAGTGACACTGAAAGTGAAGGCAGCTTGCTGAATTTTATGAATTCCAAATGTTATTAGGGCACAGGCATTGTATGAGTATATGTTAGTGTATATGATCCCCAGGTGTAGCCTTAAATCCTGAGCATAATGCCCCTTTCCTAGGATCCTGGGTATTTCTAGACCCCTGCTCTCAAAAGATCTCTATCATTAGAAAATGATCTGAATTATGTATTGATACTTATTTAATGTGAGCAGGGTTATAAAACATGCCGCTGTTATTTCTGGTTCCTCCAGATGAGATCATAGTTGGCTGCTCCAGTCTGAAATCAGGCAGATGATCTTAAACCTGAAGCAGACATGGGGAAGCCCTCACACAACCTCACAACAGGCTCACCTAGTATGTGGCCACCAAAAGCACAGCTGTGCAACTGAGACTGTGCCTCTCTGCACAAAAAACTTCTCTGGAACAAACCAAAAACCTCTCGGTTGGCGCCATCTCACCTGAGAGGCAGCAGTACCAGCTGAGAGACAAATCCAGGGCCTGCTACCCTCCTCCAAGACATGTGCCTGCCTGTTTCCTAATTTGGAAAAAAAAAACAGTAGTAGGTTGCTTGAGGTCACACATGCAGAGTAATCACAGAGAAATATTGTGGTGCTGTGGAAATAGTCCAAAGGAAAGAAAAGAGAACAGTAGACGAAATGCATGCAAATTTTGGTTTCATATACAAAAAAAACAGCATGGAAAATATTTTCAGCCAGGACTATTATCATGTGAATCATGAGCTGTGTGAAAGTTATGTATATGACAACTAACTAGTGTCATTTTTTTCTGATATGGGGAAGCATCTTATAGAATATTGGTGGGTTTTAGGTTCAATCTTCTATCTAACCTTTACTTTAATACTTTGGAAGACACAATAAATTTATTGAAAGGATTCATGACAAGGATAGAAGAGCAATAAAATGCATTCCAGAGAGATTAGGATAGAAAACAACGAAGTCAGTTACATGCCGAGCCGTAGTGAGTTAACATAAGCAAAATAATCTGAAATACCAACACCATACAGAAGACGGAAACTGAAAGGATTTATGTGGGGTGAAGAATCATTATTACACGTGAAATTGACCTGTGATATGAAGTGACAGCCAAAAAATGCCATCCACTTTGGAATGAAGCACCTCACCAAAGAAATGAAGATAGTACTTTTCACTAAGACTCTCTGTGATCCCATCCACAGTACTGCATTCCTTCCTGGGTATCTCATTATCAGAATTACAGTTTGGAAAGTGCCAAAGTAGTTAGAAAACAAGAAATTGTTGGCACACAGTGGAGGGGGCAGAAATTAGTAATCTAAATGTGGAAACTTAGGTAGCAATGTTTAAAGGAAGAACATAACATATTGAAGATGCCCCAGAACTGCAAGGGATGGAAAAGAATTTTCTGATACAGATCTTGGTGCAATTGAGCTAAGACTGAAAAGAAAAATAGTAGATAAATGCAGACAAAATAACTAGGTATATTTCCTGCCAATTGTCACTATTAGGCTATCTTCCAAGAGAAGCTTTTTCACTTAGGACATTAAAAAGTAGATTGGACAGAATTCTGTGAGATGTATTGTTTTATAACTCAATAAATGGTTTCTGTCACTAATATGAGCCAAATGTATCAAGACTCCATACAGTTCCTGCTGCTATTAGGAGCGGGTATTTAAGCACAGAGTGTGTCTCTGTGATTTTTCTATGATGTTCTTCAGTGAGGTGCCCTTGCATTTACCATTTTCTAGAGATCTTTGATCTTCTCAATGGCATGTGACTGGCTTTAGGGAACATTTCTGACTGACTTGTACTTAACATGAGATTTCTAGCTGAGAAAGTGGGAACATGTATGAGAATGTGCCATTTCCAATTCACTGGACTTATTAGCAGTTTATACCCTGTATTTGGTTAAGAATGTTCTCAGACACTATTCTAAAGTGTTATTAATCCTTTTCATTGTTGTTTTTAATCATTGTGGGTACGTACTATGTGCCAAGAATAGGCTGTGAGGTTTAGTTTCCTTGCCTGATAATTTAATAATTCTCTCTTGAATAGGAGAACTTGCTTTCAGAAAGATTTATCAGGTTAAAAAAAGGTTGTGATTTAATATTTGAAGATGGAGTTAGCCTCCTGCTGTGCTTTAAGCATTTGAAAACCTGCTGCAAAGTGGCATTTCAAAGACAGCTTAATATTAAATTCAGTTTGCAATATTCATATCTAATTGTTGTAAGACCTGTTGTTCTGTTAATAAGTAGCAGAATAACAATGTTATTATGTTTGGTTTTCACATGCATTTTTAGACCTTTGTTAAAGGACATTGTTCTTGCAAAGGCTTTCCTCAAAGAAAAGAAAAACATTTACATACACAGTAGATAAACTCCTACAGCTTCAGAGCAGACTGGGTGTTTATCATCTTGTGCAGAACTGATTTGAGTGTTATTCTGCTCAGCTATTCTCAGCATACACATTGTATTCTCATTTATGTATTGGCTAGTTGTGTTATCCAAATCACTGCATTATGAAAATAAAATATACAAGAATATGAAGTTATATGAATAGGAAAATATGCTATTTTTTATGAACAGCATGCAATCTTGTCCTCTGTGTTTTCTTCCACAGCAGAGGTAATGTAATAAGGAATTTTGTATGATTTCAGCACTGATGTTATTGAGTGATTTAAAACCATTTTTGCATTGTAACTGAGCTGTTATGCATTTTTAAAGATTGTTTTTACCAATATTACTGAAAATATCAAGAGAGTAGCTGCAGAAGTGACACTGGCTACTTACTTCTGTTGGATGGCTTTTATCTGGCGTAAAACTATTAAGCATACAGTTATTATGAATCATTAATAGCCTGACAGCAAAGTTGACTGCGATGGGAAAATCAAATCAGTTTTATTATTCATTAAGACATTCCTGAAGGAGCTAACTTTTCACAGAAAGAATAGACAATAGAATTATAATATTTCACACTTATGAATGTGGTCATGTGTTAAACTACTTTGCCTTCTTATAATCAGATTTTTTCAGTTACTTATGCTAATCATTTTGGTAGCATTTTTATTGCATGCATTCTGCTTAATTCAAAAACTTGTCTTGCAGGATACTGAAATAATGTCTGAATTTCTTCATAATTATACACCCCTTCCCATATTAAGTTTTAGTTTCTCAAAGGAATTTTGTATTAGAATTAGGCCAACTATGCATTTAAACCTAGTCTGAAGACAGTGCCTGATGTTGAACTTCACATAGATTGTATGGTTTCCTAAACAGAAAAAAATCACAGGTTTTGTAAATATGTGTAGAGTTCTGATGAAGAATAATGTCATGGAAAGAAATATATGGTAGTGGCTTAATGTATACATTCCAATAAAGACAAGACCACTGAGACATTCAACTTCTTTTATCTTCCCCCCACCCCCCGCTTTCTTTTGCCCTCCTTTGATATGGGATAGTACAAGTAGCTCTCAAGTTGGAGTCAGAGATGTTGGGATAGGGTGCTATAGAGAGATATATGATTCCAGCTGTCCTTAGGATAAAATTTACAAACATTTGTTTCAGATTTGTGAACTCAGCCTATCTTTTAGTTATACTTTGAATACAAGTCCATGAACATGGTTGGTGGAGTTGGCTAAGACTTCACTTGCCTATATCAGAGTGAAACCTCCCCTTACAGACTTCTGTGTATTTAAGCCAGGCACTCATCCAGCATCTCAATCTCTGCATTTTGTTTTCTGAAATTTGAATTTCAATGCCACACTAAAAAAAAACGGAAGTCTAATGTATGACATTTTTTTATATTTTTGGTCATAAATGTAGAAATGGATTTTCCATATTTGCAAAGAGAATAACATTAAACTTCATAGATGAGATTCCTCCCATGTCCATGCACATGGAACATGGTGTTACTCCCTGCTTTCCATTTGGTCCAGTCTCTGAACTTATGTGGAAAGATGAGCTTAAATGACTGTGCAGAAAAACTTATTTTAAAGGAGAAATTCAGAGAAGCTCTGTCTCAGATACTAGTGTCACAGCTTGGGAAATCCAATGTTATCTCAAACTTCTTAGATTTTTCAGTACTGGCATTTTAAGATGAGACTTACATGAAAACCCATGATTCAAAATATCACATGGTAAAAAGGTGCATTCAGAGCAATAGCAACTAACATATCTAGAGTTGTAAGTACTGAATGTCTGTTTGCAAAGTTTAGTTCAATCAAACTATTGTGAAATAATGCTTAAATATTAATGAATCTAGGTAATCTTCCGGTACAGGTCATGCTTTCTTCACAGGCATAGAGACAGTTCTATTCGTGAGCCAAAAAGACAGAACTAAAATTAGAGAAGTGATACCAAAGCAGCACTACAGAAAAATTAACACATTCTGAGAACAGTCTGTCTTCAAGTAGGTTCTAGTATAGGATCATAGAATTGTGTAGGTTGGAAAAGATCTCTAAGATCATTGTGTCCAACCATTAACCCAGCACTGCCAAGTCTGCCAATAAATCATATCCCTAAGTGCCACATTTACAACTCTTTTAAATATCTGCAGGGATGGGACTCTGCCTGTTCCAATGCTTGCCTATTCTTTCAGCGAAGAATTTTTTTCCTAATATAAAGTCTAAACATTCCCTGGCACAACTTGAGGCCATTTCCTCTTGTCCTGTCACTTGTAATCTGGGAGAAGAGACCGACTCCAAGGTCACTACAACCTCCTTTCAAGTAGTTGTAGAGAATGGTAAGGTCCCTCCTGAACCTCCTTTTCTCCAGGTTAAATAACACTTGTTCCCTCAACCACTCCTCAGGAATGTGTACTTGGCTGCATGAGTGAGTGGAAAATGTGCATATTAAGAGATACTATACAACAAGAAATTGCTCAACTTGTAGAAGACATTGCTAGAAGGTTAATGATACCTTAGTCATCAATGACATTGGGATTATGGGCCTGAGTGACAGATAGAATGCTAGTATTCTTCACAGTGATTAGAAAGCACATAAAAATGGAGGGATTGCAAGGGAAGAATATCAATGCTATTTCAACCATGTTCTGTCATTGTTCCCTATGCTTAAGTGAAGAGGTCTCACTGTCTCTTACTACTTCATTGTACCTCAAAGAGCTCATCCAGGTCCTCATATTCAATCATTAGCTTTATTCCTTTCATCTGCAGTTTCAAACAGTGGTTCATACCTCTCATTTTTTCACAACCCTTTCACAAAGTTGTTTGGGTTCCTGACCTTTTTGCCTCTCTCGCTCTCCCCACCGGCACTTCAAGCCCATTTGCTTTTCTCACACTGTCTCTTCTCATAAGTTTCTAAAAAATATTTTTTTCAGTTAATTATTCCAGTATACATGACAACTCTTTCTAGTCAAGTTCCCCCCACACCTTAACTCCCAAGTTAACTTGAGAACTGGTATATTTAAGACATAAATATAGGCACTTGATATATACTAATCTGTGGAGCAGAATATAAAACCCCAGAACAAAATCATGGCTTTATTGCCAGTGTCATCCAAAGAATCTATAAATCTGAATTTTATATCTGCAACACAGGAGCAAAACCTGGCCTGTATTTCTTTTTAAGATATCTTCATTCTAATCATTCCTAACACTAACTGCAAGTGTCTCAAACTTGACAGCTAGTTTAGCATTAGACAACAATAGAATATTTCATTTCTGTAAGTTTAGTTATCTTGTTAAAATTCATATTTGCTTGTAAAATACTGAGAAAGGCTTTTAATCACTTGCTGTCAAAATGCCAGGAGAGTTTTTACATCAAGAATTGGTAAAAGCAAAAATTCTTTTTAAGTATTTTTTTAGAAAAAGGTAAAATACATTTTCGCACTGGCTGAAAAAACCCAATAAAAGATATAGTTTAAAAAGAGAGGGAAGAATGAAAGAGAAAGGTGGGGCTTGCAGATCTGTGGGGTTTCACTCCATAAAGTGTGTGTTGGAGCTGAGGTTAAGAAAAGTAGATGGAGGGGGAGTTCAGGTCTGAAAGAAGAGAAGAACCTGAAAGGAGGAGCTGCCTAAGATCAGATCCTGTAGGAATCACTTCAGAGAGAATGTAAGCAGAATGGAAAACAGGATCTACAATATGCTGCCAAGCATGAAAGAAGATGAAAAGTCTGTGAAGGACTGGGCAGAAGGCTGAAGGAGGAGGGTGGAAAAACAGTGAGTTGAAACATAGTCTCTGTGTTGGCAAAACAATCCTCTCCATAGCATCTTCTCACAGCCCCAGCTGTTTATTCACTGCTGCTCTACTGTGGTTGCTCTAAGACCTGTATGGAAACAACAGAGAAACTATTTTGTGGTACTTATCTTCTTAATGGTATGTTATCCATTTGTATTTATAGGCCATCCATGCCCAGGAGCCTCTGGGCACATAACAAAATATAACTAAAACACAGTTTAGTTTTAAA
Source organism: Calyptomena viridis (assembly GCA_013390005.1). Lineage (NCBI taxonomy): Eukaryota > Metazoa > Chordata > Aves > Passeriformes > Eurylaimidae > Calyptomena > Calyptomena viridis. Next base: position 45,054 of record WEIV01006969.1, read on the forward strand.
AAAGGCAACATGGCCCAATTAATTCCCCAATTAATTAATTTATTCTACATAGCTTTGAATTTTGGTCTAAGGATTTTATGTAGGACATTAAAAAAATTAAAAAATAACCAGTTCCACTGACAAGACAGGTAATTATTTTATTCAATGATTTTTCTCAATGCAAAACTATTAATAGCTGGATCAGTAGTGGGGGGCCAAATTCTGCCCTAAGGTAAATCCAGCACTATTTCACCAACTTCAAGGGAATTACTGTTTTACTCAGATCAGAACTGGGCTGTGAAATTATAAGAACCCAGTTATTCATAGAACTGAACTAAATTCTTTTTCTTTCCTTCTTTTTTTTTTTTTGTTCTTCAAATACAGAAGTTAGCTCTAAATCACAAAACCAAACCTGAAGTATATGGAGATAGTTCCTTCTCTAAGGAAAAGAGGAGAAATAGTATCCCTCCTAACTCCTTGGGAAGCATTCACAGGCCCCATCTGTGTCCATACAGTTCTCTCTCTGTAAAAACACAGCCAGGGCTTGACAAGCCCTCAAATACAGTTCACATTGTCAAAAAACAAATGACATACGTAACATAAAAGGACAAAAGAAAGACAAACATAGTCAAATATTTAATATTTAATCTACAACGCTGCACATCTTTTCTTCTCCTCTCAAATCCAAAACTTCTCGCACATTTATTACATTACTGAGTATCACAAGAAAAGTTCCTGGGTGCTTTGATTAGCCTTTGGATGCTCTGAAGAAGAAGGGCATTTAAGTTTTGGGATCACTGTGTCCATATACTGACAGCCTAGTGGTGACTCCTCATTCTTGTGAAGGGGGGGGAAGAGATGGGAAATGAATACTGATCTGCCTCTCTTCTCAGAATGGAATTCACACCCACTTTCAGGGCTTTCACGTGCCCTGCTGCATTTAAATACCTCATTATTACGATCATATTATCTGTTTGCCATAACTTACTTCCCTGTTTTGAATATGGATTACTGACATGTTTAGACTGACACTGACAACCAAATGCCAGGCTGAAAGGGAATTTGCCTCCTACATGGCAGCAAACTGATACACCTTGGTAGAATCCTTAAGAGAATGGACATTAACATTTTCCTATTGCATACAGAAACTTTGTGCCTTGAGGTAGCCCTGTCTTGTCTGTATTATGAAATGAAACCTGTTTGTAGCACATTTTTTCACCCAAAGATTTTTTTCATCTTTAACATCTTCCTTCCATCCTTCTGCCTGCCTTCAGCTACAAATAGCAAAAATAGTCTACAACCCCCCAAATTCAAATTGGAGTATAATACCACACTGAGAGGAAATGTGATTTAATAACTTGTTAGCTTGGGACTAGAAAAATTCATTTTCCAGCATTATTTTAGAGTGCTCTGGTGACATTGATCAAATCCCTCTATCTCTGTCTTTGCCTAAATTCCCCATTTATATAACAGAGGCAATGATTTGTCTTTACTTGTTGCTGTAAGGATAAGTACATAAATATTATAAAACTCCAACTGAAATAAAAGAGAGTACCTGAATAGCAGATATTTGCGAGAGAGCAACTTAAATTTCAAATGTGTATATATATATATCTGTATGAATTTCAAGTCCTTGCTCCCTCCTTTCTCATCTCCAGAGATTTAGAAACAGCTGAATTAGGAAGTACATCAGTTCCTCTCACTTGTAGAACTGGATGTTATCACTAATTTTATTAAAAATGGCCATATATATGACGCAGGTTAAAATCAACGAAAAATGACTTAAGATGTTTTCTTCTTTGTCTGTTGCTTAAAAACCACTGTAGACAACAGTTATCAAAACTGAACTGCAGAAGAATTTACTACCACTGATTAATTTACAAACATAGAAAAAAAAACCCTAACCAGTGAAAATATAGATTTATAACACATTTTTAAATACACATTTGTAATACAAAAATCATCAAAACTATGAATCTGTAGAATGCAAACTATTTTGAAAACAAAATAAGAGTTCCAAAACCTCATTAGCTCAGAGTCTATTCATTATTTAACTGTAAAACAGGACAGGAGAATCCATGTTCAGCCCATCGGGGACTCAATACTGTCTATAACTGTGTTTTGTTATAGCCTGTAACTGTATCCCTTTGCAGGAGTTATATTTCAGAACATTACTAATATGTATTCCACCAAAAACTGTTTGAAAGGCAGGGAAAAGCCACTCTTGATGTAAGTAATACTGAATAATTATGAAGAGAAAAATCTATTGTGTAAGTGTAGAAATCTCAGATAAATACACAGGGTGTGCCACAGTCACTACACAATGCTTCCAATCCAAATAATACGTTGTGTTGCATGGGGATTGTAAGACCTGCAAGGATTTGTTGCCAATGATTTTTATGGGAAAGATCATTGTGATATTGGTGTATTGCACAGAATTTGTGCTGAACTCACTCTAGAACTTGTGTTGTGACATTCTAAAAATTATTTGACATTTGTGATATGGAACTTGATGTCCTTCAGCTTTTAAATTTAGTTTTTATAGTATCCATATTGTGAAATCTTTGTTGCACACCCAGTTAAACCAGTTCCTTAAGCGTAGGGGAGTTAATACTGTGATTTTTAAGAAGGAATTCTACATGTTCAAAAATGAGTCTTGTGTCTGTACTACACGATTGTTTTACAAATGATGCCGTCCACACTGAAATTGAAGATAATAATATTTTACTACCTCAGAGACTAATGATATGCTATTCTTATGGTTGTTGTACTGTTTACTGAAGCGCAGGTAAATGACCTGCCTTGTTACTAAGATGTCTGTAAGCAATTAGTTGGAATCTGCAATAAAAAGCTTTAGTATCACAATCCAGATCTTTTCATTTCCTTTAACATTCCCTTCAGTTGCACATTGTGAAGTATTGTATCTAAGAAAAGACATGGGTCTGGGCTGCCTGCCAAGAGTTTTGGGTTCTTAACAGATTGTTTTTTCCCTGTGGGGTCGACTTCTTTCTGCTTGAGATGTCCACTTTTGTCTGTATTTCCTGAAACAAGTCACTTACATGCCTAACTCCTATACATCTTGAGTGCTTAGAGAAAAGAGATGTGTTGGTAATGTTATCACCAATTTTTATCACCAATTATCAACCATACTTAAATATAATGTCAAATACTTTAAAATCATTCTCTAAATGCTGTTCTCAAAATACCATTTGTTGCTTCAATTGCTTGTCAATCACTGCCCAGTCTCGCACCTCATCAATGAACAAAGCAATTTGAGACATCAGTAAGCCCTATAAGCCTATGGGTTGGTTTCTTATTTCAGTGAATCTCCCAGTAATTTTTCATACAATTGAGACATAGGTACGCTCAGGCTTTCCTGTCCAAGCAGTCCCCTGCTATACTACAGGTGATCAGACAGTTGGGCTGTAGCAAACGTGATCATGGTGGACACGACTGACCTTACCCTTGGGACTCAGTGAACATAAGGTCCACATATAAGACAAGCACGATGCAATTTAGAACTTGCATGCATTTAAAGTAGGTCACTGGAAGACATATTCACAGCTGGTCTTGACATTTTTTGTTCTGGACTGAACTTAGGTTTTTCGCAGGGGGATTTTAGCAATTAAAAACTTTGCACATCTTCCCAAAACTGCTTTTCAGTACAGTTTTAGAAGTAGAAATGCAATTGGTAGACAGAGTACTCTGTATGATCTGTTTCATATATGAGAGGACAGATTTTATATCCTAATGACAGCTGTAGAGGATGTGATCTTCTGCACTTTCTGTGTCACATCTACTGGGTCTGTGTGGGCAATCTATAATTTAAGACATCTAAGATTTGTCTGGCCATGTGTCCTTATGCCGTGAATGGGCACTGCAATGTCATCTATAGAAGAGGTTATTCTCAAAACTGAGCTTTCTATACATAAAGTAATATAGCTGGAGAGTGTCTAAACATATGGATGTGAACTTGTGGTTAGAATATTTATCATCCTTTTCTGTGTGTACTGCAAAATTTATATGTGTTTATGAATTTGAACACCTGGTGGATTTTTTTCCCAACTACCAGTTGTAAAGACAAGACTCAGAAGTCAAAAGGAGTAGCAATTAATAAACTGAGTTGGGAATAAAGGTATCTCTCTATAAATATTTGTTTCTAGTTTGCAGAAGCATTGATAAAATTATTTAAAAACTGTTGAATATGTACTTAATTGAAAACTTATTAATAATATAATGCAAATTTTCTGGAACAAACAGTAAGTTGCGTAGCGTTCCCCTAAATATATTATATATTAGCCAATAAACCAGGAACCAGGCAGAGTTCACAATGAAGGTGGGTTCTCTTGAGAATGAAATATATTGTCAGGGCAAACATATGGATTTAGAAACTGAAGAACAAGTTTTCATTTCTTTCATTTGTGGATAACAACAAAAGAACTAGTTCATCTTTAATTTTTGAAAGATGAAAAACAAACTATAACAACCACTCATGGTACATAAATAGAACATCAATGATAAATTATAAAACACATAATTTTCCTTAGTGAATAATGAACATCAAATGCTGAAAAATTAACTATTTAATTTATGTTGATAAAAAACTTAAGAGCACACTGAACTAAGTTTTTTGTTTGAACAGCAGAAAATGAATGACAGTTTCAGTTACTGAACTGATAATGAATTCTGGGTTAATTTGTGGTGGACTGTGCCAGTGAAATTCAAGAAACATTCAATATATTGAATATTCTAGTTATCATTCTCAACTTCTAGAAGTTTATCTGCTTCTAGATATGTTAACTGTATTCTTTTAAAAGTGTATGTTTAATGCAATATTCAAACATATTGCATCATTTATTTTGAAGCTTGCATGATATCTTCATATGAAGAAAGAGCATATGTGTCAATACGCTGTAAAGCTATGTATACTTCAGGTGTGTATGCCTCAGATATTTTCATGTTTGGGGCACACATGCCAACTATGTTTAAGGAATTTGCACCTCAAAAATATTTTTCTTTGCAGGCTTTCAGGTTATGTTTTGGATAAGCATGAGCTAGCACACTGCTTTTCAGCAGTATGATTTAAGTACACTTGCGTCAGTTTTGTCTCTACACAGTGTGATGGTGCTGTAAGCAATATAACCTGATGCTATGCAGCCTACATTCAGAAAGTGTATATCCATATCAATTCCAAGACAAAGCTTTGCTCAGTGAAGGAGCAATTTCTGTAATGCATACACTCATATACATGAATAATGTATTTCTGAGCTTAATTTGCTACCTCTGCACATTCCTGTTTAGGTGTGTTTGAAGGAACAGGACCCAAAAATCCCTTAATCTCTCCACAGAGGACAGTCATTTCAGAAGACGAAGAAGAGTGATGCAAACTTTTTCATCACCCGTGAACAGTCCCACAGTCCTGTGCCATTTTTTACCAAAAGCTCCTTTTACACTTCCAACCGAGGCTGCTGGCTTCCACCACGATGCCCCAATATTTGAGCATGTCTGGAAGTTGTGGAAGTTTGGTATTTCATAAAACTTTCACATTTCATGTTGCCTTACAGATATTGCAAATCTTTCTGAGCTAATATTGGGAGGGAGTCACTGACAAAATGCCCGATAGTCTATAGCAGAAGAGTTGAAGCAATATTTTAAAATTCTTTACTTTTTCCTCTTTCCTCTTCACTTCTTTTTTGTCAACAGTGGCATTTCTTTTTCTTTTTTTTTTAATCAGATGCCACCTAAAAAATATTAACAAAAGATAAACATATTTCTCTATTTTTTTCAGAGCTGGCCTCTAAATCAGGAGGTTCATTAGGAGGTTCCTGAAATGTGTGGAAGATAGCTTCCAGGCACAGTTGGCGACTGGGCCAACTAGGGAAGGCACTTCACTGGACCTAGTGTTTGCAAACAGAGAAAGACTGGTGAATGATGAGGTAGAGGCCACCTTGGGCATCAAAATCACAAAATGATAGAGTTTTTAATTCTTGGAGAAGTAAGGAGCAGGGTCAGCAGAACTGCCATTTCCAGAGAGTAGACTTTAGTCTGTTTAGGAATCTGGTTGACAGAGTCCCTTTGGAGGAAGCCCTGAAGGGTGGAGTCCAAGAAAGCTGGACATTCTTCAACAAGAAAATCTTAAAAGTACAGGAGCAGGCCATCCCCATGTGCTGAAAAACGAGCTGACGAGAAAGAAGGCTGGCGTGGCTGAACAGAGAGCTTTGTCTGGAATTCAAGGGGAAAAAAAGAGATTTTATGACCTTTGGAAGAAGGGGCAGGTCACTCAGGAGGACTACAAGGATATTCTGAAGTTATGTAGGAAGAAAATTAAACAGTCCAAAGCCCAGCTAGATCTGGCTACCAATGTAAAAGACAATTAAAAAGTGCTTCTATAAATAAGTGAGCAATAAAAGAAGGGCTAAGGAAAATCTGCACCCTCTCATGGACGCAGGAGGAAACATAGTGACAAAGGATGAGGAAAAGGCTGAGGTACTTAGTGCCTTATTTTCCTCAGTCTTTAATAGTCAGACCAGTTGTTCTTGGGGTTCCCAGGCCACTGAGCTGTAAGACAGAAACAGTGTGCAGAATGAAGCTCCCATAATCGAAGGGAAAAAGGTCAGCACCCTGCTACACCCTTTAGATACACACAAGTCTATGGGGCCGGATGAGATACTGGGGGGACCGGCATACGTGCTCACCAAGCCACTTTCAGTTGTTTATCAGCAACTGGGGGCCGCAGTTTACTGGAAGTTAGGAAGTGTGATGCCCATCTCCAAGAAGAGCCTGAAGGAGGACACAGGGAATGACAGACCAATCTGACTCTGTTGCCAGGGAAGGTCACAGAGCTGATCATCTTGAATGCCATCACACGGCACATACAGGACAACCATGAATCATGTCCAGCTGGCATGGGTTCATGAAAGGCAGATTCTGCTTGACCAACCTCCTCTCCTGCTATGACAAGGTCAACTGCTTAGTGGATGAGGGAAAGGTTGTGGATGTTCTCTACCTAGACTTTACTAAAGAATTTGACGCCATTCCCCAGAGCATTCTCATGGAGACCCTGGCTGCATATAATTTGGATAGGTATACTCTTTGCTGGGTAAAAAAATGGCTGGATGAGTTGCGAAGGCCAAGAGAGTGGTGGTGAATGGAGTCACATCTAGCTGGTGGCTGGTCACAAGTGGGGTTCGCTAGGGCTCAGTATTGGGATGAATACTGATGACGTTTTGGAGGGAATCAAGTGTACCGTCAGTCAGTTCTCAGATGACACCAAGTTGGGCATAAGTGTTGATCTGCTGAAGGGTAGGAAAGGCTCTACAGAAGGATCTGGACAGCTGGATTGTTGGGCTGAGACCAACTGTATGAGATTCAACAAGGCAAAGTGCCAGGTCCTGCATTATGATCACAACAACACCATACAGTGCTATAGGCTGGAGTGTGAGTGGCTGGGAAGCTGCCTGGCAGAAGAGGACCTGGGAGTGCCAGATGACAGCATCTGAACATGAGCCATGAGAAATGGAGTCCTACAGAAGATCTAACCACTCTCAGTAACTACCTGATAGGAGGTTGTAGCAAGTTGGGGGTTAGTCTCTTCTGCCAAGTAACAAGAAATAGGACAAGAGGAAATGGCCTCAAGTTGCCAAGAGAGGTTTAAATTGGCTATTAGGAGAAATTTCTTCATGAAAATGGTGGTCAAGCACTGGAACAAGCTGCCTAGGGAAGTGGTGAAGTCCCCATCGCCAGAGGTATTTAAAAAACATATAGATGTGGCACTTACAAACATGGTTTAGGGATGGACTTGGCGGTGCTGACTTAACAGTTGGACTTGATGATCTTACAGGTGTTTTCCAAGCTAAATGATTCTGTGATTATTTATAAACATTATCTGTGAATAAAACCATGGATATTATCTGGTACTAAGTGGACTACATCCTTGCCGTTCTGTCTTAAATAAAACAGACCTTGAAAACCTGTGGGCATTTAAATATCCAATACTTTGAGCACAGGCTAAACTGAAATGTGGCTTTTAAGTCCATGCAGTCTTTTAGCTCCATCTCTTTTTCTGAAGGGAATGCTGCTGCCTGATAACTAGCCTACCACTATCAGTTTGTGCCCTTTCTCTCCCTCCAGCCCAGATCTACTTTTCTTGCCTTCAAAAATATGACATCAACAGAGAAACTCCCTTAGATAACTCCCTTAGATTCCAGTGGTTCAAGCCATCAAAATTTTAAAATCATCTAAATCAATCAACTTAAGTTTTGTCTGCAATAGGAACTCACTCAAAAGTGGTTCCTACTGAGGTCTGATGCCTCAGTTACATTAGCATTGTCCTTGTAGTGCAGTTTGGAGGTGGATCCCCCAACTTCCCCACTTACTATGCTTGGGTCCATTTACACCATGGAGTGATTTGAACAAGGCAAATTTCTTTTCAGATTAAGTCCAGGCCAAAGGAGAAAATCCTTCAAATAGGGGAGATGTAAAGCTCCCAGCCAAACCAGTTCTGACCTACATATCCACTCTCACAGTGCAAAAACTCCTGGCTAAAACTGACATAATCAAAGGGAGTTTTGATGTGTTCCATTTGGTAACAGTATTATATCTGTGAAGTCAAAAAAATGGTCATTTTATGAAACTAGAATAGATTTAAAAGTTAAATGATTAGTTATATGAAATAAATTCACTCTGGACCTCTTAAAAAACCCCAGAACTTCTTGAAAACACAGATGCTGCTTTGAGAAAGCCACTAATTTCTGCACTATGTAAATGGGAAATCCCCTCACTTATTTATCTTCTTTAGGAATTGTACAAGTTTATTTTATGTATATATATATATGTGTGTGTGTGTGTGTGTGTTCTTCCAAATGATAGGGGAAATTTTCACTTGATCCAATTTTAGTATTTTCCCATTGATATGTGTTCTTTTCTTCATCAGACTGCCTTCAGCTTACTGTCATGTGCAGAGTCACCTCATGTATCTCTCTGTAGTAGCTGTTGCTTTTTTTCATGCTCAGTTGTAGCATGCATTCATTCACAGCACAGAAAATGCAATGCTTTAAAGATCCTCAGAGTGGAGCTCATCCACAGCCTACCAGAAACAGGATCAGGCACTAACACCTTGGTGCAAGGTCACTACAATTCCCTCCCTCTGTTTTTCTCTTTATCCCAATGGGAATTCAACAATACAATCTTGAGTGGAGTCTTCAGACTACACCATTAGCTTATTGAGTAACTGCACTTGCTTTTAAATTTTAATGATGTATTTTTAATATGATAAATGCATTATACTTCAATGGGTTTATATGCATGTCAAATAAACTATGAGTTTTGTTGCTCTTCAAATATTACTTTCCAAAGAACATCCTTGTAATAGTGCAGCTCACGTAGTTGCACGTGTTCCTGGTGGTCTTAAAATGACTGTGGTTCTGTACCAATGAACGCAAGCTACTTTTGACTGCAAATGGTAGTTAATTTTTTTGTTAACTTGAGAGCCATATCACCTAGAATCAAGCTTATAAAGCATTTAATCCATGCTGGGGGAGGAAAAGGAGTTTTTATCTGTTGGTTGGTTACAGCAGCATTCAGTAAAAATAAATGTTTCCAATATTTTGTTTGGACTGAGTTGCTGGAATGTGTTTGTGATATTCAAAAGGTTTTCTTGTACCAGCCAGATACTCAAGGAAGAGTTTGAAAAATATCATAAATAGTAGTTACTGATTTTATAGCAAGAAGTGGGTGGCTATAGTGAATAATAAGAATTTACCTTTTAATGTAACTACCAAAGGTATTTCATCACTGAAACACTGAGGTGCAAGATACAAGTATAGCAGTTTGGATATCTATATGTATAAACAAAAACAGATGTATGTTATTAGGGGTTTTTTTGCTATTTCAAATAAAGTGTATTCGACTTAGAAATATTCCCAAATAATTGTTACTGAATGGCTTGTTTGTTTAATACAGAACAAATACACTTTATCACAATTTTCTCCACCCTACCTTGTCAGATTCATTAGTAGTGACCTAGAATACTTCTGCATGGTTCAAATTAGTTATTTGGACTTTTTGCTGATTCTCAATAGTTGATTCTTTTTTAAGAGTTTTATTAAATGTGCCACAGGGATAAAAGTGCTTACTTCTAGACATTTATCTTCAAGGAATTAAACTGAGACCAGAAGCTCAATCTTGTTTTAGTGTAATGAGTTCCAGTTGTTGTGTTTTGGTATGTTTTAATAAGATTAATTACCTTTTGCCTAGGCTGATTCCAGTGGCTAACAAAGAATGGACAGTCACTGAATTACCTGAGCAAGAAATAATATCTAGTGTACGAATATTATCTGGCTGGCAAAGCACTAATATTACTGGTTTACACCAGCCTCCAGGCACAAATGGAGTCAAACATCTGTCACACTGCAGCAATTTTCATCTGGCTAATAGGCTGTTGGCTCTATATGCCTACTATCATAACCACGACTTACTTTAAAGTGTTTCAGACTGTTGCAAGATGATTTTCAGAATGAAAGGGTCTTAACCAGATCTTAGTTGTTGCCCTTTCACTATTTTCTATCAATGGATGCAATGGAAAATACTTCGACCTTGGTAGGGTTCCTTTCCCTTCCTTCCTTTAGAACACATATAAGATCCCTGCCAGAAAACATCTGAATTCATAAATGTCTCCAGTAGTTGAACATTTGGCAGTGATTGCATATAACTTCTCTTTTAAGTCTACAAGATTAATCATCTCCTAAATCAAAGCATAAAAGTGACTACAAATGCAACTTGTTTGGTTACCATCAGGCTCTTCATAAGAATATGGTCAGACATTCTACTGAACAAAGGTTGACAGCAAAATTGCACACAGTGACACCGATTCACTCCAACACCTTGGTCATACCGTAGTCTTCATTCTTCTGCCTGTAAATGATGTTTTCCTACTTAGGCTTAGAGGGTAAACCCCAAGTCCTTGAGTTGTACAGACAAGCGGCACCAAAAATTGCAAATTTCTCTAAGTTGTAACTTAATTCTGGATCACAGCATGAAGAATTTGCAACAGCAGTTGATCCACTGTGACTATGATATTGGGTTAATTCCCATAATAAAATGTTCATGGAAATTATGAAGAAGGACATATATAGATCAAAAGCGTGGACATGGTTTGTTCCTGAGAGTTATTTGGTAAAATTTTTCATTAGGAAAAATGAAAATAGATTTCACAAACCAGTATTTGCGGTTCAAGCCACCTTCTTGCAGGGTTGAAATAAATTGATTTGGGGCAACGGAATCTGTGAAATTAACACAAGTATCCTTCCTTCAAAAGTTTGGATGTGGTACATGTCTGTTTTCCTCTAGCAGCCTTTATGTTTTCACACTAGTAATCACTAAGTGCTTAATTGCCACAGTGAAGCTGTCTGGGGTTACTTCCCAGCAGAGTCTCTTGCCAAGGCCAGCTGGAATTCTGCTTGTATTCTGCAGCTGATTAGTGGAAGCTGCTAGTGTTAAACATAAATAAATAAGAGCCACACACAAGGAAAAAAGTGTGCGGTTCAAGAAATGCGTACTGCTCCCCTGAAGTCAAATAATTTTCTTCAAATTAGAAAAGTTGACAACCGATCAATACAGTAACTCCTGATACATCTATAAGAAGTAACCAGCTTAAGTAACTCAGTAACCTAACTGAGTGCCACCATTTTCCCTACAGAAAAGCAATTGAAGTAGCTTTTCTCTGACTTTACAGAATCAACAATTAAGGCTGACTTGATAATTAAGAGCCTAGCCAATGCTTAGTTTTCAACCGGAATTCAATGATAGGTGGGACAGCCCTATTGATCTTCAAAACAAATAACTTCTCGGTTTCCACAAGTGTCAAACAAATACACGTAATTCAACAAAAAAATGTCAGAACAGGCTTAAGCTGATTGTTATTGACATATGATGAAATATTTAAATCTGACTGCTTAAGAGACAGCATATGCGCAATTGCGTAGCCGAGTGGACAACTGAAAAAAGAATGTATTGACCTCCCTTAGATGCTTGTTGATGAGAAATTTCACAGCTGGATTTTATATGTAAAAAAGAATGCATTGTTCTTGGCCCAAATCCTGACAACTGTGTAGCTGTAAACCCTATATTATATAGCTTACTAGTAACTTTGTACAAGTTTTCTAAAA
>WEIV01006970.1:1315-33313 GCA_013390005.1 Calyptomena viridis
AGGGAGTTGAGTAGCCAGCAGTTTCCAGAAACAGCAGATAGCTAAAAATACTTAATTTTCTTTGCTTCTCAGGCAATGACAAGTGTAAAACTGGACTAGGTTGCTGAAGAAGTAAGAGACCTTTAGAAAGATACAGCTGTCACTTCCAGAAGCATCCTGCTTTTCAAGAAAAACACTGAACACAGGTACAATGTCATTTGAAGAAATACAAATNTTTCACCAGTTTATTAGTAATTCAGAATGGTATCTGTCTGACAACTATATTTGTACATTGAAAGAACATATGCAAATGCCGCATGTGATGTGAAATTTGCAGGCATGTGCTACGTTGTAAATCCTTGCTTATATTACACTAGAAATTTTTAATGTACAAGGAAGAGCCCCATTTCAAATAGTGCTTTACTCCTTAGTTCCTGCTGCATAGAAATCAATGGGCTTTTACTCATGCTGATTTCTTTCTGTTAAGCCTATGTTAGTAGTTGTACAAGGTTACCTCCTCAATCTGAAAATAATCGTGGGATTTCAGTCATACAAAGATGAGCAAGGTGGATGCATGAGAAAGACAGGATTTTGCAGGAAAAGGAACAAAGCAAGAATGCAGCCCAGAGGTTTTAGACCAGCACCCAGTCCATTAATTCAGAGTGATTGACATTAGTTTGCTTCTAGCTCTTTTTGCCTCTTCCTCTCTATCCTTACTACATTTTATGGTGTTACAGGAGGGATGAATATCACGATGTGAGATGCAATGCCCACCAGGTGTGCACGCAACACCTCTGTGATACATGTAATTTGTATTGTTTACATTTGTGGCTATGCAACATAGAAGAACACAAAATAATTCTCTGGAATGCTCCAGTTGCCAGCCATTTTATTATATTTTGTTATGATCTTGAAGGGAAAATGATCATATTAATTTTACAGGATTAAAAAGAATTATTGAATCTTCCTGTAAAATTGCAGTGTAGAATTTGTTGTGAACAAAATAGAGCTGACTCTGTTACTATAGCAGAATTGAATTATGCTCTTAAAATCTAATCTTAGTTCAGAAGTAAGCTGCAGTAGCTTCATTTGTGTCCTATAAGTTTTTTGAATTTTAGGAAATCCTAACTTTAGCATGTAAATGCAGTTGTATCACATCAATATGGAATATAAATGTGTTTTCATGAAAACCCAGTTTCAGTTACCGTGTTGAACCATTCAATACAACTGGATTCTTCATTCGGATTCTCTGTAAATTCCTGATTGCAAGATAATTCAAACACACAATTCTCACAGACTTTTTCTTCTTTGAAGCCCTTGCAGGACTAATCTAAACAGGAGGTGCAATAGAAAGCTCCACTTCATTATAAGACTGAAGCTTATCTATTGACTTCAGCAGAGTGTAAAGCACATGAGTTCTTCTTGTCTAAACTATTTTGAATGAGGTCTCTTTTACATGCTAGTTTGGCAAGCTTCTAAGGCATTTGTGTAAAGTGATGATGCAAGAGCAACCTGATTCAATACTGAGAAATTCATAAATAACATCCAGCAGTAATTAAAGTGAAAAACTACAGCTAAGAGAAGCAATCATCCTACAGAATCAGTTGAGCTACTATACCCTGCAGTGTTAAAAGTGGAGTATGTTTACTGGTGCCTTCAACTCAGGAGGTATCATTGTGAATTTTAAACATACCAAGGATTCATTCTGGGTTTTTTTACATAGATTGCATTGGAATAACAGTGACAAAAAAGACCATGAATGTATGATTATATGTATGTAAAGAAAGAGTAAGAGTGGAAGAAAAACACAGTGCCAGAAATTACTGTCTGGAAACACACTATACATTTAATATTTTTGAAGTTAATTTTGAAGACTAAAATGGTTTTAAGATAACCTAGCACACTCTATAAGGTCATTCTCAGGAGTGAAGTGTGCAATGATGATGCAAGACAGGGATATTTAGGACTTCAGTTTGAAGAACTGGAATAACCAGCTGATGTCTTTACCATCTTGATAAGAAAGCTTACAACACTATTTTCACCAAGTACACACTAAAGTCACAAAAAACCCCTTATAAATTCTTTGTCTATATTTCTCCTTAGGTTAGGCTTAAATGGCAGGTAATGCAGAGCTTAATTGTTCAGTTTTTATGTATGCAAATCTCAACAAAGTAGTAGAATTTAGGTAGCTAGTAGTATAGCAAATAATGGATATGTCTTAGAAACAGCATTCTGAGGCTTTTCTACTTGTTTCTCAAGTTCTCCTTTGAACCACCAGCAGAGCCTGAATTTTCTGGGTGGAACACCTGACCCTATATTGTGTAAAACTTAAATCTGTTCCTGTTAGGGTACAACTACAGCTACTGTTCTGTGGCACATAATCCATGCCTTTCTGGTCTTCAAAGAGAAGGTGAGAGTAGTTGTGGATACTAGTTCGTGCTTTGGTATAAAAAAGTGGTAGCTGGCCCAAAGCAACTTGAGACTTAACATGCAAGATCTGTAGCTACTGTGTGATATTTGTACTTCAGCCTGTGCTTACAGGAATTTCTGTGGCTATGGTTTCAGCCAGGTGTCAGGGGAATTCAGATTTTATTTTTACACCTTGTCAATACAGAATCATTTCAACTGTGTTTAGATTAGTTGATAATGAAGCCAGGAATAATTTATGAAATTCATTTCTAGAACTGGGATGGGATAAAAATGCTCTGGTTTAAAAATGCTCACAGTCAGATTTTGTCTTTTCGTGACTCTAGTTTTAGGTACTAAACTGTAAACATCACAATATGTAGTCTTCTTACTTAGGAAGTTTGCTGTATGCCTCAGTACTAGATACAAGATCTTTAGCAGGACTTCATGTGAGGAACAGTTAAACAAAAGCTTGTATGAATAAGGCACTAGTAAATGTTTGCAGCAGACAACAATTACAGTCTATATTCTTTCAGAATAAAACCGTTCTGTTTAAGAAATGCCTTTAACATGACAGAGTTACCAATGCCAGTTAGAAAGGAACTAGAGAAAGTGCATCTTTTGGATTATGCCTGTGAGAAACCACTGAATGCAAATCTCTCTCACATTTGGAAATAGCCTGTGATACTCAGGAGAGCTGAAGCAAGAGGAAACTAGTTTAGATTCGGATCCCTGCTAAACTAGTGTGAAATCACTGTAATGGATTTGCTTCAGATTTTTTCCAGTGGCAGAAGGATCTGAAGCCAGAATCAAGGCTGTTGTGGCAAATCTAGTCAAGCAGTAACAGCACTGACACAAAACAAATAATGGGCTATAATACCCTGAAACAGTTTCAAAAAAGAATCTGATATTTTAAATTTCCTATTTGCTGAAGTCCAAGGATGCACTTTGTCTTTTGGCTAATGTAATAGACCAAAGCTTTCTGTACTACTTTGGAACCGATGCCATTCTAAACAGTTATTAAAGTGTCAACCCACATTTTATACCAAATGAAATTTGAGTCTGCCAGTCTGTTTGTAGGATGGCTGATGCATATTTTGCATTAAAAGTTGTTCAAAAACACCCAAAATCCTCCATTCATAAAACCAAAGCATACTGCCACTTTTATGTATCAGCTCTTTGAGGGGGGGTCATTGAAGCACCAAGAATTTGTTTATCAAGCCAATAAGAATGCATTTGTAAACTAATGGATCTTGTTAGTAGATTGTATTTCCTTAGGATCTGTCCAGTAAAACTATTGTATCTGAACCATTTATTTGGTACACTAAAACAGTCAGTGGTAACTCCACAGTCTGGTTTTATCACTAAATCCTGCTTTGTAAACATACAGCTTTATCTGACAAATTTCTGTTCCACTCAGATCTTCCATTACTTATACAAGATATCATTTAAAAAACCTAAAACATTTCCAGTATTCATGATGCAAGAGGGAAAAAACTACATTGATTAATTCCTGTATATTATTGCCATCAGGTGCTACAATTAACAACTTCAGACAGTGGGTTTTTTGTTTGCTTGAATTATTGTGTGTTTTATGTAAGGACATGGTAATATGTTTATCTAAAGCTTTCAAATCACCCATCCATGGGCATCTCAGAAACTGTACAACTATCTTAACCAGCTTTTAAAAACGTGGTGGGCTTTTTGTTTATTTGTATTGGTCTTTTTTTACATTTGACTCGTAAGATTAAATTTACTGGTAGTATAACTCAGCTGAAATTTTCACCATAAATTAATATGGACTAATTTCTTAAACAAATAAAAAAACCCACAACAAGTAAGTTAAGTGCTGAGGATCTCTTTCTCATACTGGCTATACATACTTTAAGTTATATACAGAAGGAAGGAAATCCAGAAATTGCTCTTCACAAAGATCTTTCCTCATAGCAACTCAGGAAAACTTTTTCATTTTAAATATTTGTTTCTTATAAGAATGCCAGAATATATGGTTTTGTATGTGTGTAAGTGTGAGATTAATACATGGCATTTGTTTATCTGAATATAATAAAATGTTATTTAGTATTAGAGCTGTGCAAAATATTTTCTGTCAAAGTTGACAACTTTAAATTTTTTTTTCTTTTATCATTATTTTCATAAAGATGATGTAAATCTTAGCATTTGCAAAAGAAACAAACAGTCTTTGTCAAAAGTGTGCCTTTTGTGGTCATGATTGTTTTGTGGAGTTTCTGTGCACAATTTGAAGTTGTGCATATGTTGCCTTATTAGAATTTCCTAGGTTGTGCTTACTGTAAAATAAATTTGAATTTTTTACATTATAAGTGAAACCAATGTTTTGAAAGTCAAGGTAGATTTTTAACTTCTTTTTAAGATTAAAATAGTACATCGGAACATGGTTGGTCTTCCTTCTCTTTTTGCCCACTGCTTTCGAAGTGTGCCAGTAGATGAGAAAGGAAAGTCATCATTTTGGAAAGTGTTCTGCGGATATTTAACAAAAGGCAGAATGCAGTTTGCTTTCATAGCTGTATTTCTTCAGTGGAAGCAGAGGGATAGTAATGAAACATTTTTATTCTGAAACTACGATATTACATCTCTGAGTGGAGAAAAATCTGCTGTCAGACATTTATGTGTATTTCTCTAATGAACAAATTCACACTTTTACAGAGCAGTTGCTTCTTGGTGCAACTGAGTTGTGATTGTAGAGGCACGCTATTGACACCAGTTGAAACTGATGAAGGCATCACTTTCCTGTCCACGTGGATGTATTTACCCACGTGGATGAGATTTTAACAAAAAAAATGCCATGTCACTTTTTTTTTTTTCCTAAAGTAAAAGTTGGGAAAGAAAACACTTCCAGGTGTAAAAATCAAACAAAATTTCTATATGATCACTTAACAACAATTATTGCATGATTTTGCATAACCCTTGACCTTTCTAAAAAAGCAGTATTTGATTTGTAAATGTGCATTGGTTTGATAATGAGTCATCATGCAACTGCTGACTCACACTTGATAAACATTTAACTTAGGGAAGAAATATTCTTGAGATTACAAAAAAAAAAAAAAAAAATCAGTCCTAGGTCTTTGCTATTAATCCAGAGATTTTTCACTGTTAGATGAAATGCATGTAATTGACAATAACTGTTATGTTGAAGGAAATCCACATTACTTTAATAAAAAATCCATTTATCTGAGAGGCATTTGGGAATATGACAAATTTGATGAAGACAACCCTAATCCTTCAAAAGTTTCTCATTCTGTTAGAAGATGAACGAATTACTAGTCTTGTAACTCTAATGTATTTTAAGGCTATTCAAAAGACATGGAATAGTGATACTCAAATTAAATGCTCAAAACATTTGCATGACTGGGTAATTATTTAAAGGGAATGATTTATACAGGTGAAAATTTGCTTATTCCTTTATATATTCTAATACAGTAAACCTGCCATTTCTCTGTATGTCAATAATAACTGATCTTAGAATGCCATTTCATAGCTTGAATCTCCATTTTGCCTCAAGGTTTGTTCTAGCCAGGTTGGCGATTAGGGAAAGTCCTAGAACAGAAACATTGACACACACTGTAAAAGTCAAATGTGGAACATGAAAATTAACATGGAAATGGAAATGACATTCAGTGTCAGAAGTAACAAATTTGAAAGTCTTAAAGAATTCAATATAGAGAATATAGTTTAGACAGGTTTAATATAAGTGTGCTTTTTCCTAAAAACACCCCCCCAAACCAAACTTTTTTTTTTCTTTTTAAGTCTTTTGTCTGTAAATATGAAAGAAGGCTACACCCCAATGTAATTCTTCATTGCCATACTAAACAGTAAAATAGTCTTTCTAATTCACATTGCTCATGGCAGTCTTATTTGAAGTTCCTTTATTAAGTTTGTGATTAAAGCAGTTTGGGATTTTTGTTGGTTGTAAACTTTTGGCATAATGTGAATACCAGTCCCTTTCAAAAACAGCCTTGAGTTGCTTAATGATGCTTGTGCTGTTCCCCGCGTCTGCTTGGTTGATAACAAGGCCAGCTCCAGCATTCTGCGTAAAAGCATTTCCTACCCAATCAAAATTACCTACAAGTAAAGGCAGGAATATACAGTGAGTTTCTAACATTAAAAACAAACAACCAAACAAACCCAACCATCTCCCTAAAGGCAATCCAGCATGAAACACTATCAGTTCCTCCGGTGTAGAGACGGAAACACGTTTTCTATATTAATGAGAAAGAAAAAACTCTATTACATTACCTTGCATAGTGAAGATCGTTTCTGGAGGTTTAACAGCTCTAAGCCTTCATAAGTGAAACAGAGTTCCTCTATTTATTCAAAACTAATTTGCTTTTCCTTTTGTATATCTTGTATTGTTACTCCATTTACTTTCCTCATCGGCCTTTTCAGTGCCAAGAATGAAATTTTTTTTGCTGTATAAACAATTTAAAGTTCCAAACCAATAGATCTTTTACAGGTTACTTATTGATAGATATGATTTTTTATGCCAGTTTTACCACCTTTGTTGAAATCTAAGGTAAAAAATGAACACTTCAAATCCTGGTGATAGCAAGGCAAAGAGGATAACTGGTCTAATGGAAAACAGGTAAACAAAGTGTGTCAGTTACTTCTTTTTATTGCATGAGAACCGTGTTTTAAATTATATACTTAAAATACATGCAGTATTTTGGAGAAATAATGCTGTTACTAGAGGTCATCTTTTAAAATAATATCTGGGCATACAAAAAACATGAAGGTATCCGAGATATTTACACCCTTTTTTCCAGCATTATTTCAGCTACTTCAGCAGGAAATGCTAAGAATTCTAAAGTTGTCAAGAATGATAAATTGAAGCCTCATCGTAAGGGACATTTTTATCTACGATTTCAAGTAAAAAATATTAGCATGTATTTGTACTACTTTCATAGAGCTTTGATTTTTTTTATTTATGTGCAACTAAGAATGCAAGGACAATGGGAAAGAAAACCCCCAACTTGGATAAGAATCTATGCTCGTAGATGAGTTCCAAGGTACTAAGATTTGATTTGGCTATGTGAAGAAATTTAAAATGGAGTGGAAAAATAATATTTGGCGGAGGCAGACGGGCTCATAAAACCTTTCGGGAAATGAGAGAGGAACAAGCCGCAGTATTCGAAGTCAAAAATAAGATTTGGATAGGTTAAGATAAGTGTCTGTGTTTAGAGCTCATCAAGGTGGGCTTTTCAGAGTAGATGTTAGTTGTATCCTGCAAAACTTGGGATCCCCACTGCTGATGTGTGAGTGGGCCATGCTTCTGAGTTGCAGCCTTTGTCCTCCCCCAGTGCCTCTGCCGTCAGGGCTCTGCCTCTGCTGTGAGCCCTTTGCAGTGAGTCAGTAAGCAAGATCCCTAAAGCATCAAGCTGCAGCATATCAGAATGCATGTTTTCTCTCTTGGCTTTTTAACGTGTTATTTAACGTGTTGCTTTTTAATTCAATTATGTTTTTCTGATCCTGTAAGCTTATATACAATTCAGAGTTTTTAAAAAGTAGTTTTCAGCCTGCATTCCGTGAGCATTTGACTGATAAAGAACTTTTCCCAGGTGCCATACAGCAACTTTACTTAAATACACCTTTAACCCAAAATACCAGTTAGATATGTACTTAATGTTAGGAGGGTGTCTGAAATGTCGTTATAGAAAATGAAATAAGACTTCAGAAGATGAGGATGAAAGGCATCTGTACAGTATTTACCAGGATTGACCACAGCTTTAGTAATAACATGGGAAATGGAGAACAGTACACTGGATTGCTGAAAAAAGAGGATATGCTAATAATTTGATTTATTCCTGCTACATAAATGGTGTTATATTTATGTTTTCAGACTGTTTTAAAAGACTGAAAGCAGAATGTTGGTCTTGAGGAACTTATTCAGAGGAGAAGAAAAGTTTTTAAATGGGAAAAGGCTCAAAGCTTAGGTCATTCAGGTTTCCAAAGAAATGAACTATTAACAAACATATCAGCTGTAGACTGCTCATCTGCAAAGGGGTGTTATTTCAGGCTTTTGGATGCTAACTAGAATTTCCTGAGATGTGATTACTTACCAATATATGCAGCTCCATCGGTCACCATATATTTGTTACGATTTAATTTGGGAAGGGAAGTGTTCTTCTGTTCTTTAAGAAAGCACGCACTTTCCTCCTCAAGGTCAAAGAATTTCTGCCATAAAATAGAATGGAACACAGGTGAATGAGAGTTGCTCTATGGGAGACAGAAAAAATATGGTCTCTTCTCTAATCTTTATTGAAAATGAGTTAGTGCTACAAAGCAGCTTAGGTTTTTATAGCCAACCATTAATTTTAATAAAACACTGCACATTGTATTTCTTAGTAAATTCTCATAGGTTGCCTTGGTATTCTGGACTATACAAAGTATATGGCTACTGCATCCTAAAATAAATACAGTGCCAGGTAGTAAAGGCTGTCACGTAAAAAAAAAAAGCCTCATCTTTGTGTCCTGCATGGAGCCAGGAACTTTTCTTTAGCTTGTTTCCTTATTTGTCAAGGGACATTGGGGTTTGAAATCTGCTTCAGGATCCAGATTGGCAGGCATATCACGCATTGCATAGTTTCCAATAGGAAACTTGCCAGTTTAAGAAAATTAGAACCTTCTCAGGATTAAAGATGATATGAAGAGATCAAATTTACCAGGCAACAAGAAGAAAAAGCATCTGTTTTACCCTGGATGGTGAAGTCTGAGCAAGATTTATTTATTTATTTATTTATGTTTTATTTTGGAGCTATGTGCATTCCTTGCCTGATCAGACAAAAATGAGATTTCCAGTACAACTATAAGAAATGTTTGTTTCAGCAAGAAAATTAATAGCTAGACATAGATTCCAAAACCTGAAGTAGAGAATAACATGATGAAGGTGAAAGTAAATATTTACTGCCTGACTGGGAAACTTTGATTGAAGTGATGGTGAGATCCTCAGAGCGAACCTAATTCACAATATACTACTGATGAAAGTAACTGCCTATGCATTACAGACATTATATTTCAGACACAGACAAACAGTATTAGAAAAAAATCCACCCCAAAACTCCTTAATCATTCTTGGGGGTCTCTTTTCCATAATTCATCTCTTAAACCAGTGCTGGTTTTGATATAAACTTTGAGCAAATCCTTTTATTTTATGGAGATGTCTTTCAGAATAATCTTACTATCTGGAAAACTCAGCTGTCCAATACTAAGCTCATTATTGAACTGTAGTGGTCTCCGTGGTGCCCGATATCATCAGTTCCATTAAACCCAATACAGGTGTACCCACAGCACACAGTTGTCAGTTTTGTAAAGCATTTTTTACCTGGCTGATAACGTAGATAGATTTTAAGCTTGTTTGCAGTAAACTGCTTGACTATTGCAAAATATGTTCTTACCAATTAACAGGAACACCAGCTTTAGGTTTTACACCACTGGTTGCTTCAGAACTGCATATATATACTCATTTAGAAAACCTTCTGAGTCAAGAATCATGATTGTTACAGTTTGGTTTTCCTTGGAGAACTCTGCTCTAAGTTCTGACCAGGCTTATCTGCAATTAGTACTACCAAACCTAATTAAAATTGTTTCGTTGCAGACAGAAGGTAGAGCAGCCTAGAGGTTGCTGTTTATCTAACACTTTGTGCTGTGGACTCTGTCAGAATCTCTATTCCCATTGGAAAATATATTGGAGTAAATTTTATGTTGTCAGAGGTTGGACAAAAACTGCTTAGAAGGACTCTGTATGAAATACGAAGATTAATCCAGGCTCCTACTGATTCCAGAGCTGAGAAGAGTCTCTGTGTTTGGACTGATGCACACCCCTCTCCCTGCCATGATGGAAGATTGTTAGGGTTTGTTGAGAAATAAAAGTTGCTTAATAAGGAAGTTTTAATTAAGTCACTTTAAGTTATAATATTTTGTGATGTAGTGTGCGCTTTGCTTAGCTTTACTTGCTAAGCATGAGTAGCTTAGCTAAGATCTGCTGAAGTCTTAGGCCACCCCTTAGGCCACCAGCTGTGAATACATGCTTTCAGCTGGAATAAAGTTGATTTTCTCAGTAATTTTCCTAGTAGCTGGTACAGTCCAGTGTTTTGAATTTAGCAGGAGAATAATGTTGATAACACTGATGTTTAGTTATTGCAAAGCAGTGCCTACTCTAAATCAAGGACTTTTCAGAAGTTTCCTGTGCTCTGCCAACTAAGCTAGTGCACAAGAAGTATAAACTAGAAGCTAAGGAGGCTGCAGTCATCAGCAGGAGCTGCAGTTCCATAAGGTAAGAAGAGTTAACAGCCTGCTTGTTTGGACATGGAGAAAGAATCCAATAAGGTGTTGGAAGACCCCAGACCAAAAATTACCAAAAATTGTATTTGAGGTGCAGGCAAGGCATGTGAATGGGTGCATAAACTGTTCTGGCTTCCTTTCTGGAGGCACCCAGCTTGACGTATCACTCTGCATCACTCAATTATTAAATTATTTTTTCCTGCAATCAGATGTTGTGTGAGACTTTACTGCAGGAAACCTAGGGCAAAGAAATTTGGCACTGAAGCAAGTTCTTAGTGTATGAGAAATACCTTCAGTATTTTTTCAGTGTCCAAATATTGGATAGCACTGGGATGCAGTTTTGTGACTGATAACTTTCACAAAGTTGTTTCCTTAAAGTCTCTGAATGTGGTATGTCACTCCATCCTTACCTGTACATGGCATTATTACCTTCCACAGCTAAATTTTTGTAATGAGTTCAAATACTAGTAAAATACCAAAGATAGTGTTTTGCATTTAAAAAAAAGCACAGCAATGCAAACTGTTTGCATGATTGCTTTATAAAGGGTATTAAAAAAATGTAAATGTGTTGTATCTTTAAATGAGATTTATATTGTATATTCACAGCTACATGAGCTCCTTGGAGAAATCATACCTTTAATTACAGATTTTTATCGTCACTAATAATTACAGCATCACACTTTTAAAAAAATTAGAAGCCACCTTAGCAGCCATAAAGGAAAGTATGCTAGAAAGTTTGCTATGTTCTTTGACAACATCAAGACTGCAACTGTGTGCCTGAGGAACTGCTCTACAAAAATACTGAAAGTATGTCCTTGGCAAGCCAGAAATGGACCTGAATCTTTCTGAAAGGGTCTTAATTTTTTGCATAAAGCCAGAAGAAAATGGTCATGTTTTTTTTCAGCACAACAAAATCAGAATGGAGACATCCAGCAGCCACAGGTTATCCATCAGGGGTACTTGCAGTAATTCTTCACAGGGTGTGGATGATACTGCATGACTAATACTAATATTGCAGTGAATTGTGTAAAACTGGCAAATGGGCAAAGTATTCAGTGCTAGGAAACAAAACATAACAAGCTGTCTTCTTGCCAGGGTTATGAGACTTAGCAAAAAATTACACACCTTGATGTAAAAATAGTCAAGCACAATAATAGTATAAGCTTAGAAATGTTAAATGTAGGTAGGTTGAGCAGATGTGCTGAATTAAAATACCATACATTAGTGTTCTGTTTGTATAATAACTTTGTAAGAGTGAAAATTTCAGATTCAGGCAGGAAAAGATAGAAGAATATGGACACCAGTAGGAAAACTCATCTGCCCTGACAAAAAAAACATATAAACGTCACTTAGATGAGCAAGTGAACCAGCACTGGCATTAAGCAGCACAGTGTAATGCCTTCAGCAGAAGTACTGTGTTAATAATACATCACCTACTGGTAACATTGCATTAATCTTTTCTATTCTTATTTTAGGAGTTCTGAGCTTTAAAATGAAATTAGTGCTTAGGAGCAAAGGTTTCATAGTTAATTCATAATGCTCTGTTTTACTCATAGGGCATTTCTGTCTTTCTGAGAATTAGTGAAAGGTTCAGTTTTACCTTCCTCTTATTTGAGCAGGAATACACCTGCACAACTCAAAAATAGATTCATATGGAGGCTCAAGAATAACTTGTGCTGTAGATACACATCTGTTCCATGCCACTCCTTTGTAGTTTCCAGTTGTCTAAAGACATTTTGTTCTAGATCATACTTTCTGCAGGCCCTTCAAAAACACACACCTTTCTCTGTTCAGCACTGCACCCAACAGAGCTGGCCCCTTTCAGCTGCTACTTTGAGAGCTAAACTAGACATTCTTGCACAGAAGATGCATTTACAGGGTCAAGTGCACAAAACTTAAAGGAGTACAGGAATTAAGGTCCCAAGAAACACAATGGTGAGCTCTTCACCTTGAGTTTGCCCTTTATGGTTCAAGCTTTAGTTTCATGACCACTTGTGGTTTAGTGCATGGGACAGAGCTCCCTGACTGAGCAGCAGTTTGGTATGCAGTTCACTCCTTGCCATTTGGCTGTGTGCTTATAGCATTTATTTAGTTCTCAAACATAGCTTTCTTCTCTGTGTGAATTCTTCCCAGTGATCATTTTCTTCAGAGTAGAGTTTGCACTCTCAGAACAGTTTCAGTTGAATCCAGAAATTATTAATGCTTATGTGAATTGGACTCAAATGCTGAGAAACGCATAATGAGGGACTAAGCATTTTCTAACTGCATTGATGTTGATAGTTGTCCAATATTATCAAAGTTTTGTATCAAAAGAAAAAATACCCCTGCTTTTAGATAGAGCACACTGTTACAAATCTGTGTTCCACAACTAGGAAATCATTATATTCATTATATTACATCTCCTATGTTATTAAATTGAATTTAAAGACTTCGATACTAAGTTTTCTTGGTTCTTTTTTCTTTGGGGCGGGGGAATATATTTCAAAGCAGTATGGATTATACTTACAACTTTCAAACTACAGCTTGGAACTTCAGTGCAAATAGCTTTCAGAGATGAAACAAAGTTAAAAGTGAGGGGATCTGTGTCTCTTGAGAAACTTATGAGAAGTCGTACTTTAATACTTCGTAAAACTAATGCTTCTCTTATCTTCCCGTCTAAATATGGCCAGTACCTGTGGAGAAAGAATACAATATATACAGAGAAATTAAAAAAAAAAAAGGATTTTTATGCAGCAAAGTCTAGACATCATAGAGAAAAAAACCCCATATGTTAATTTCATTTGGTATCCATTGAAGGAATGCTGTTCTTATTTGAAGGGATTCTCACTAAATAGATCTGCCAGCATCCCTTTTTTTGTCATTCAGCCCTGTCCCAAAACTGTCACTGTCACTGTGGGGACAGCGAGGTTGTAGATGGATGAGTACATCTTCCACCTGTGTAGGTGCCAAGACACTTGCACAAAATACAGGTGCCTCGTCCATCCCTGGCTGGGAGAGTTGGTCCCGTGTCCCTCCTTCCCTGTCCGCGACCAGAGCAGCAGCACAAGTAGCCACAACTAGAGGGCGCTGCTGACCAGCCCAGGCACAGGGACAGAGGGATTTTCTGATGGTTGTGCAAGGGACCACCGTATCTCTCCCCCTGACTGCCATCCTTTTCCACCTCTATGTACAGGCTGGGAATTGGAATGCCTTCTGTAATTTCTTCCTTGGGAAACTGACAGCTGCTATGCAGGGTGCTGTGCCCTTCAGTAGCAGATGAGATGGGTTGCTTAAGGAGGGTACTACCTTTTTTCCTGATGAGGATTGCAGAAATTGTGCCATGAATGGGATGGTGGCTTCCATGGTGCTATTCTCACAACTGGTAGTTAGCTTTGTGTTCCTGACCTTTGGTGGGCCAGGACAGACAAAGAAAATGCATGTTTTCTTCATTCCAGCAGCATCAAATCATCGTGGCTAATGAAATCTGAGCTCTATAATGCCAGAAAATAACTTAAAAGTGAGAACTGGGAGCTGGCAAGGTAGAGCAGCTGTGGCAGCGCCTCAAACACAGAGCCATGCCATAGGAAAAACATTGAAGAATTCACACAAGTGGCTTCCCTGGATCTTTCTAATCCAGCAGATTTCTGAAATCTTCCAGCATGAGAATAAAGTAAGGAGGAGTATAGGAGATAACATCAACTGCAATACTGTAATGGTTCTACATACTAAGATCCTTTCCAACTTAAAGGAGAAATGGGAGGGATACATATTGTGAAAGTGAGGTTCCTACAGCACTGCCCATGATTCTTTCACTGTGATGGAGACTGTACATAACAAGTTTATTGGAAAAACTCTCTCATAGACTTGAAACAGCTTATACTTGATATCAGTTAAAGGATAGTTATTTTTCTTATAAATTTGAACAAAAATCTCTAAATATGCAAAACTGGAAAAAAGGACATAATCACATGCTTAGTTTGTCTTAACTGTGTTTAAATAAAGTGCATAGATGGAAAGGCAAGCTTTGCTAGATTCTCAATTCATCATGAGTACTTACAAGAGTTGGAAGAACCAGTGGATACTTGCCTTCTAAGTTGGATGGTTTTGTTGCACTGTGGCTCCAATTTTGGGCCATGAGTGCTTTTTCATGGTCCATGCACACAGGCTGTTTAAATATTATGTGGTTTTGTTTGGTTTTAGCAACTCTCAGTTAACCAAAATGTTATATAATTCAGATGTAATCTGTGCTGAATTTGGAAATTTCATGTATATGTGTATGTTGATAAAATAATATTTCCCACATTGTATACAAGAACTCACAAAAAATTTCTCTCTTAACACAAGTACTCTCTCTCTCATGTTGAATATCTGTATGATACTCATAAAATGCCAGTAGTTGTAGTCTCAAGATAGAGAATATAATAGTGTTAGAAATAGGATTCATGTACAAGCAGACTTGTTGTATTCCTGGGTCCCAGTCACTTGCAGATGGTCAGACTAGACAATTTCTGATCTCCTTCAACAGGCAGATCCAAAGTTTAGGACCCAGAACTGGAAAAGTCTTCTTAGGTCCCAATTCTGCTCCCATTTAAGTCAATGGCAGAACTCTCACTGATTTCAATAAGAGCAGAATTGGGCCCCAAGAAATTGGTCCACAGTAGTAACTAATCTCCTGTGGGTTCATTTTCTCCAGCAGACCTTTTTGGCATTACGATAACCAGCTAGTCCTGGGCATGGACACTCACCGTTTAGCATTGGTGTCAATGACGATTGGCAAGTAGTCCATGACAGCTATGTATACAAACTGTTTGGCATCATCGATAACACTGTATATAGCTTCAATATCCAGGACTCTGTCCTTTGGGCAGAAGAGTTTAGGTGAATTCTGTGGAAGGAAAAGTTCAAATATGGCATTTAAAATAACTGATTTATTTTCTTTTCCCCACAGTCTTCTTGAGATGGCAAGTAGAATATTTTAGTAGCAATTATTAACTGATACCTTTAACTGTCCTGCTAGAAAGCTAGAAGGAGAGGTATTTGCTTACTTACCCCTCAAAAGCCTCACCATTTAGAAGTAACTGTGTGTAAAATGCAGAAGACACAAACTTTAAAACATCAACTCTCATCAAAGAACCTCTAGTTTAAGTACACATTTGTGAGAGACTGGAATGTTAATAGTTAAGGACTCAAATAATCAGCCATTTGCAAAAGCAGCAGAGAGCTTTGCTAACAATAAGTAAAGTGACTGCCCAGGTGCAGAGGGGGTGCACACCCATCACTGGACGCTACAAAGCTGGGTTTTGAGCTATAAGTGGGATGCTGCTTTTTATCATGCCACTGTCCTTATACAAGTGGCTCAACTGTGAAAACTCCCTGGAAGTACCAGGACGTTCTCTGGTAAGCCTGAAGATATTCATCTCTTCTCATGGGACATAATTGACTCAACTACGCTGATGTAAGAGGAAGCTGTAACATCTTAGAAGGTGTCATAAACAATCAAAGACTCACAAAGTGTCCCATGATCCACACTATTACATCATCCAGTATAGAACTCCTCGCCCCAGGGGATGTACCTGGGCTTTCCTGCCCAGTCCGAGTATATTAACCCACAGGATACTTTGTGTTTCGTGGGCTTTCCCCCACCCCCGACGGATCAAGACTGTGACCGTTACTTCAACCAATGGATATTGAAATTGCAACAATCAGGTCTCATCAGTGGACCACAGGTGGTGCCTATATACCTTTCTACTCTTATCCTTTCTTTCTCTTCCTTTTCCCTTATACATTTTCTTCAGTGTTATTTTTATACTTTATATTGTTGCATTTCTATCAAAATGGCTACATTTTAAAATCTGCCAGGTACCTTATTCTACCTAAATGTTCTAAAGTTTACAAGTAAAAGTTTGTTATTAACCTCTTGAGAATTTTGTTGTTTTTCCTGCACACCACCCAGAGTAAATCAAACAACCTTCTCCTAAACCCACCAAGCAGACTGGGACATGACAACATTTCAGAGAATTTTGTTCCAAAGAGCTCCAGGACTGGTTACGATTATCAGGAGTGTTCATATGTTCTTGCCACATGAGCCTAATGTTTCACTTGTGAGCAGGAATTAAGTCTGTTATGTCAGTTCTATTTAAAGTTCCACAAAAAAACACCATTTGCTCAGGCACTCCTGCAGGTGGATGCTGCAGTTTTGCAAGAAACTTACCTTTAAAATCTGTCTTCAGGTATAAATTACCCACTACCGAACCAGTAAGTGGTAAGACCAGATTTCATTTTTTCTGGTTGTATGTAGGGCTGTAGAAGGTGTCAGGCAGCAAGGTGAAGCCAGAAGAAATTGCCTGTCTGTAGCAGACAGACCCAAGACTTTCTATTCTTCTGCACAAGCAGGTAAAGAGGAGCCACCTGTTAAGTTGCTTGCAAGCAACAACACTGTTCCTGAGAGAGAGGTTGTTAAAGGCACTTTACCCAGCTGGAGCAGGTGCCACTTGTCCTTCTCTTAAGCTCACCCTGCCAGATCTCTGCCTTCCTAGTGCTGTATCACCTTCTCACCTTAGTTACCTGCTTGGGTTGCAGATGACACCCAGGCTGGTATGTTCTCTCTAGGGAGAGATCCCAGGATTTTTATTAGTCTTACTTTATTTCAATACACTGCTTCTCACAGTGGTTTCTTAATAGTTGACTGTAAAACCAGAAAATACTAGAAAATTAACTGCAGCAAGATTTCAAGACCAATATTCCAGATCCACTCCTGAACACTAAAAGAAACAACCAAAACCTCTTACACTTTATCAGCCAGTCTTGAAGATGATTTTGTTGCTAAGCAACACTAAACCATGATTCCCAAGTATAACAAAAAAATTCAGTGACTGTGTGTCATGCTTGTTTTATACAGCATAAACATTGAAAGTGAAATACATTTTCAAAGAATGAATTTTGACTCAAGAAAAAAGTGTAAAGTGATTTAAATACAGTTAAATGTATAAATATAGTAGCCTGTTTTCAGGAAGGAAGAATTAGCCCAAGTGGCTGTGGTTACAAATTCAGGTAGCTCTTGGAGTTGAACTTCCATAATGTGAGCTTCTGAGTACCAGTGAGTCCTTTCTTTTGTTTTCTAAAGTGAAATTTCAAGAGAACAGGCTTCTATTGTCCCCAGGAATAGAAAGGAAAGAGAAAATACAAATCACAGGGTGAGCACTCTGTAAAGTGCAAAAGAAGCAGGTTTTTTGGAGTCTCTTGCCACCTGTCTTTGTCTAGGATCCCAGATTCCTTAAACTTGGCCATAACCAGCCTTCCATTCTGTGTGTCCCTCCAGGAGTGACTTTCAGCAGGATTTCTCAATTTCCTACAGATTGCTTAGAAGGGAGTAGGATTTCATTTCACAGCACATTTGCTAAATGTCAAAAAGTCAGGATCTCATTTAAGCTAGTCCTTAAGATTCTCCAGAATCAATGGACGTGTCCATCTTTTCAAACAGCTATTAATTCTGGCTGTCTTAGGCGCTTCCAGATTTTCACTCCAAAATAGTTCTCTGTCTCTCCAATAGTTGTACAAATATGAAAACTCCTGGACAGTGGAACATTGCCTGACTCCCAGCAGGTGAAGGTAAACTCTGCCCTGTATAACTACTCATCTGCACCAAAGTCCTATGCTAGAAACTGTACAACTTCATAATGTGTGCTACATGCCTTGTGTTGTTTTAGACACAACTGGCTATAAAGCAATGAGGGTTTTACCCCTTGTTTTACAGAAAATGGAAAATAATTATTAGTAACTTTGTTACATTCCTAATTTTGAAGGGGTTGTTTATACTGATGTAATTACCTATAAAATAAAAGACACTCTACATCTTTCATCATCTCTATCTCAGTGTGTACTTTTTTCCAGTTTTGCTACATTGCTGCTGAGATGGAGGACTGCTCCATTTCTTTCCATTAAAACTAGATGCACAGACAGTGCTTCCATGGGCATCACTGCTTGAATTTCAGAAGTTTTGAAATGTCATTTAAAAATAAAGCTGAAGTAGATATGTTGTACAGAAGTACGAATGCTTTCAGTGGAACAGGGTGAATCCCTATAAATTACTTTGATAAAAATGCAAGCTCTGACCTCAAGCTTATTCTCTATAATTTTCTATGTCTGATTAATGGTTGATTTACTTCCAAGTAATTCATGTTCTCTCTCTGAATGTAAATAAAAGAATTTGAATTTGAAGGAATTTTTGGAACACAAGTGAAAAAGTAGTGAACATTACAGAGAAAGGGAAAAAAGAATAAAGACAATAAAATCCTGCAGCACCTTCAGTCCTGGCAAACTGCACGTATGGAAAAATGTCCCAGAAATCTAAAAAAATTAAAAAAAAAAAATACTGTGCTTTGCCATATTTCCAGGTATTCCAAAAATCTGGTGGGTTAAATAAGTTTCTTCCCTTCCCTCCCTGTGTGCATCATATTTCAGAACTTACCGACACAAAAGCTTCTGATTTTGTCTCATTCAGCTGCAGTGTCAGTTTATTTTGAGTATCGTACACTCCATATAGTCTCTTAGACCAACTCGGAGGTATTTTATTCTTGTATCTTAACGAGCTATACAAGGCAAATATCCTTTGTAAATCCAGGACCAGGCAGCTGCAGTTGTATACAATGACTCCAAGTTCCTTCATCTGTAAAATTAGAAGTTATGTCATTAGAGATATTTTGGCTGATGGATCTGTAGAAGTATGCAGCAAGAACGTAAGATTGCCTGAGGGATACTCTTCCAGAAGTGTGCCTTGAGCTCATCAGCAGTACTGTCAACTACAAGAATGTTCATAACAACACTCCTCTAAAGGCAAACACGTAAGGTATACCTTCAAAGCCAGAAGGAGGCAAAAGCTGTACAGGATTTGCACATTCAGTGTATGACTGAGCTGCATGTCCTAATAGAACATAAACACACCTTATTGTTGCACACAAGTTTGGAGTGACACTCATCTGACATAGGCACCATGTTTGTTATAAGTATTGCCCAAGGTTTTACTCTGGGCTGGAGTGGTTTTTATTTACTCTTTATATTTTATTTAGAGGAAAGGAAACCTTTTTTCTGGATTATGTAGGAGCACTATCAGTCATAGCTTCTTACTTCAGAAAAAATTAGTTTTCTGTAAGTTCTGCCAAAGGTAAAAGAAATGGACTGAAGTTATTTATCTGCTGGGGAAGGAATGATGCTCTGTCTTCAAATAAAAGGATGAAATAACAGGTGTTTAATACTATCAGTAGCTAAATTTACTGTGCTATTACATTCAGCATGATCCAGTAAATAGTATACCTAGTTAGGACACCAAAAGGTTGGGTTATTACCTCCCCCACTGCTATGATATAGTACCTCATCTAGGATACCCCAAACTTCTGGTTGTCAATTTCTTCACATGTTAAAAGGAAGATAATGATATTTGAGTCTCATGAAAAGTACTCTGTAAGCTTCAACATTCTCACATATAAGTTATGAGGAAAAATAGTCCCAGTAAGTATATACATGAGAGTACAAATAAATTCTTATGCCTTCTACAGACCCAGTCTCACTTCTTCACTTAAGTAAAGGCATGTCTCCTGATCATCATACATCTCATTTTGGCAGAAATTTCATTAATTGTATATCCCTAGTACTTAGGTTTTTGACAAAATTTAATTTATAAATTTATTGCCTGGCTTCTGTAATCAAAGTGTAACCACATGGACACACTTTAGAACAGCTCATAAATGCACTGCTGTGGGCCCGGATGCTATTGACTTCTCATTACAGGCATTTCACATTAGTTCAGCCATCTCCTAAAATAAAGCAAGAAGAAAATCTGCATATATCTGTTGGAAAACAACGTGTAGGAGAAATAGTTAAGGGATCCATGCTGGCTATCTGCAAGCAAACTCTCTTGATAGCACGCCTGCAAAGTCTGCCTGGCATAATGAAGAAAATAAAGGGAGTACAAGCTCTCCAGCATGCTCACCCTTTGACACCCAAATATTCCCACTGATTTTATTCCCTTAGATGAGATCTCCACAGTCACATGGGCTAGTTTCTGGTAGAAGCGGCCCTGACTGAGAAGCTTGTGGAAACTCTGAACTCCACACTGATGTTATCTCAGAGCTTGTTCCTGCGCATTCTCCCTGACTGCAGATGAGAACCACTCTGCAAGAGTGGGCAGGGGGAAAGCAAAAGATAGAACTGAACCTTGACTCTTTCTGTGGTGGGTGAGAAACAACAAAACCAATACTCCAGTGAGAAAGAAACTCATGGGTGACACATTCTTCAGGTTCTTGACCTGGAAATACCACATACATAAGAATACACAACACTGAGCTGTGTCATTCCCAAATATTTGCTGAATAGTTGCAACTACAGGAACATTACCTAATATTTTTACTGTCTAAATCAGAATATTTCTGCAAGCTTCTTTAATTCAGAAGAAAAAACAGAGTTCCTCTGCACAAACTGAAATTTGTGGATAGTTGGAAAAGACAGACTACTTGCTGCACTGCAGCCTTCCATTTATGGATAAGCCAGTAAATAAATTTTGATTATAAATATGATCAACATTCCAGTCAAGGAGTCTATTTGGAATAACATCTTTAGTTTTTCCCCTGGGTGCTGGTATCTTTGAGGATGCTGCTATATCAATTTCTAGGCTGTCCCTGTACTCTGTGCACTGTTTGTCTCCAAACATTTTTAACTATACATTATCACTGTTTTCACTATGTGCTGCCAATACGGCTCTCTTAATTGCCAGGCATGCCATTGCAAAGGACTTACTAATAGTATTGTGTTACATCTATCTGCATAATGGGGTTTAATCGGCTTTTCATGGCTGTTAGTTGATTCTGACATAATTATGTGGTTACAGTTTTCCTTTCATGTATCAGTCCCATTATTACTATTCCACTTTATCCCTTCTATTAAAAGTAAAGATAAAAGAGTGTCCTCACAGTACCCCAGAAGCTGCCAGGATTGCATCTGCGTGAGCAGCTCTCCTCGGAACAGGAGTGCTTTGCAGCGTGTCCTCTCCTTGTGAAATAAGGGATGGCCCTTCTGCCTAAGTGCTTCCTCACGCAAGAGATAGGGAGGAAGCCAGGGGCACTAATGGGTTTTGTTAAATGCCGTTTTTACAGATCACCACCCAGTGTGACTGCGAAACGAAGCATTAGCCCTGCCTTACCGCCAGCCTCTCCCTGACACCAGCAGCACACGGAGAAAGCCCCTGTGGGACTGGAACTTGTGGCCCTTCCCTGGGAGCGGCGCCTGCGGGAGCGCCCTGACTGAGGCTCTGCCGCTCGCCCATTCCCAGCGGCTACACTCAAACCGCAGGCTGGAACGAAGCCTTTTCACGAGATGCATTTACAGCGCAGTAAGAACCCTGCCTTCCCAAGGTGTTGCAGTTGGCTTCTCTGGCAGCAAGCACTGATCAAAGCTTTTCTTCTGAAACCATTATAAGAGCTGTCCCCTACTACACGATATGGACAGGGCTCCTCCTTCCCTCACTGGGAAAACACAGTTATCTTCTACCCGGCTGCCTGTTTTCGTTAAGCTTTCATGAACTTAAGTTCAAATCTGACTGAACCTGAAAAGCAGATTCAAAGCTATAGGAAGAGGCCAGACAGTGACTCCGATGCTTGTTGCACAGACTGAATTTTCTTAAGAAACCAGGTTAGATGTCAGCCTTTGTGACCATCTCGGTTTGGGTATGATGCATCACCTTGAAATGCAAACAATACGTGTATACAGTAAAACCCCAGCCATCTTCTTTCTTGTACAACAGCCCCAATAGGTTTGAAAACAAAAAAACCCCTCTGTTTCAGAGTGTCTTCCACATTGACACCATTTTTACTCCCATACTCTGAGATGAGGAGAGACTGCTCTTTTTCTTATTAATCAGGAAACCCATCATCCTGGAGGCACAGGGGGCAGCAAGGATGTGCTAGTGACAGATTTAGTACAAAGTGGTATGACACCTAGATAAGGGAAAATACTCTCTCTTCCATTTGAGAGCTGCTGTCGTTGCCGACTTTTTTTTTTCTTCCAGTAGTCTCAGATGAGAAATAAAAAACATCTGCATTGAAAGAATCAAAATCTAAATGTTGTCTCCAGCTTGTCAAGACAGAAGCCTGCAGCTAAGCATCGTCTGAGTTATCTGTTAAGGTAAAATCCTTCAGGCAGGAGCCCTTAAGGCAAAGGAAGCGTTTCTTCATCCTGAGTTTTAAGAGCAATTAATACAGTAATGAAAACATCACTGGAAAATAAAAATGAAGATCTCAAGAAATCAAAATCTTAATAAAACTGAGGAAGATAAATCTGAAATTAAAATCAAGAGTCACAAATTTGATTACCTCAAAATGGAACAGAAATATTTAGATGTTAAAGTCATACAGTTGCTTGTGAATGACATTTCCGGGGCACGTGCTAGGGACTGGGGACACAAATGGTTATTCGCGCAGAGAATTTTGTGTCCTCTCATGAGCAAGTTTCTTCCCCTCTTTGTTAAGAACCACCATGCATGCTTTTCTCAAAGAACAGAAAACATGAGAGCTGGTTTTCCCTGTTCTTTTCCATGCTGTTTACATTTCAGCAGAGCAATTATTAAAGACTAGCAAACTACTGTTTGTTTTTCTTGCCAATAAGGGCTTTCTTAAAGCACTGTAAAAGTGAATAACTACACTGGATTCAAGAAACATATCTTCAACGCACTGTTCAATGATGTACAGAAATCAGTTAAGCTACAAAAAATAATAAATATGGCCTAGCTAGAAAAATAGCAGTTTTTATGTCAAGAGAAGGAATTCTTTACTAGTCTGGACAAAAAGCAAAATTTCACAGACAGGAATTTTTGCTTATTATTTTTCTGTGTATATCTGTAGGCATCATATGCAAAATGAAGAAAAATCATGTGAAAAGAACCTGAACAACCCAGGCTATGGACACATAACACTGTAAGCTTCCTAAACTGAGAAACACTGTTAGCAAAACTTTTTAAGTATGTTTGGATCAGGGGTCAGACAAGGTGTATGATGTGTCCTTACCCTGCACTGTGCAGACTAGACAGTGCATTTTATATTACCTTGAGCTACACTCTTAAGAGACAACCCCACTGCGTAGGCAAGGTACTATTTGACCTACATAAGAGTGGCACAATCTGGTTCACAGCTTGCAATATCTGAATTGTGGCAAATGTAGCAGGAAGCTTTAGAAAACTCCTTATTTAAAGAAAAAGTTTTTAGTAGTTGTTCACACAGGAATCTGATCCTGAAATCAACAGGCAGCTCTCCTCAGGCATTAACTGTCACTTGCCCAAGAGCTCTGGCCATTGGCAGGAGCCAGGTGTCCATTGCCTGTGCTACAAAACTCTGGATTAACAACAGGTTGCATAATGCACACTAAATTTACCAAAGAGACTTTTTGTATATGGGACTGTGTGTGCATTTGCCATTTGCTCATGTTTGAAAATGTATTTAATTGTGCTTTCAAGCCTCTGATTTTTTTAATGACCAATTTCTGAATGAATGACTGAGGAAAGCCAGAATCACAACAGGGTAGAATAATGGAGTAATAAAAAGCATATTATACTGATAAATCAATTACTAAGGCTCAAATGGACCTAAGATTTCAACAGCTTCTAAAGAAAAATAACATACAATGTATTCATTACCACCTTAAAGTAAATCACAGATATTTACAGTAGTACACTCATCTTTTTGTAAAATAAGCTCTAATTATCCAGTTAGCCTGTACTTTTTCATTGTTGGTCTTACCTGATCCCTGCTGCAGACCTCCCTTATGTTTTCATCTGGTATCATTTAATACTGAGTAAATATTTTCCAATCATAAAAAGAAACATCTTCAAGTTGTGTCTGTGCAGCTATTCTTTACCACTCACCAAAACCTGCTGGGCAGATGTGCATGCCCATGCTAGGCCCAGGTAACAGCCGAAGGGTGGCCTGTGGCAGCAGTGCAGGAGGAGAAGGGCCTTCTGATGGGAGCGACCATCACCAGCAGAGGGAGAGAGACAAAGAGATTTGAGAAAGATAGAAGTCTTTCTCTGTGCAGTATTGTTCAATGGATCTGTTGCAGCACACTTTTGGCAGCTGTCAGAGGATGACAGGAGTAGCGCTCATAACAAATGCATTCAGTGTAACGACCCCACTGAGACAGCCGTCATTTTGATGTAAACCAAAAATGCCACCTGACACTGAAAAGGCTACGAAGGCTGTGGCACTGCCTGGCTCCTCCCTCACAAAACCTGTGCAGGTACTAAAGGCCACCACAACAGCAAAACCATGAACTTCAGCTAACACTTCACTAGAAACTGCAACCTACCCTTGTGTTCCTGAGCCAAAATCCTCCCTCAGCACTTGGCCAGTAAGATAGTGCAGAGACTTCACACTTGGTTATGTTGAAATCGAAAGTAATTCAGTGAAATCCAAATCCAGCACAGTCCTGCTTCTTCTCCAACTTCCATTTTTTCCTGCCATGTTGCTAAGAACATGGAAGCTACACTAATATTGGGAAATACTGAATAGAAAAGATTAATACAAATGGGAAAGCACTGTTTTCTCAGGAAGTTAGAAAAACGCTGTCTAGCTTAAACTATCAGAAAGTGAATAAATCTAAATCTGGATGTAAACTGACTGTCAGAAATCATCTAGGGCATAATAAATGTTCTTCCTTGGATTCTCTGTTATTTTGACGACGACAAATTGCTTTTGAAGATTACTTAGAGAATTCAAACAGATTAAATTTTGAGATTAACTGTTTCATTGTTTAATTGTGTAACTATTCCTATTTTGTACAGACACTTTTACTGAGTAAATGATATTTTGAAAATCCAACATTCAACTCTTAACCATTCTCCAATTAATCACTTTGTGAGTCTTGCACTCGAATCTCTCTTGTGCCTGGCCTGTGTCCCACAGTTGTGTGGGTTTTATATTTCTATTGTCTAAGGACAAAGGTTAATTTTCTATCATCTTGGTCTTCAGTGATTTGAAAATAATCACCAGGCAGAATGCCTAATGAATATGAAAAAAGTTCCTTCCACTTGATAAAAAAATGCAGCCTCAGCCTGAGCTGGGGACTCAATCTCATCACTGAAAATGGAAAACTGTCACTCAAGTCACCATGCTGGAAATAAATCTGAGCATATGACCACAAAGAGGTGATGCATTTGATAGATAGTGCACCCAGCATTGGCAATGACCGTCAGTAAAAAGCCATGACATGTTTTCACTACAGGAAAGGAAGGGACATAAGTGGACTGACTGTACCCCGTTGAAGCTGATAAAGCACATTTGAATTGGCAGCCCACTGGTCTTTAATTCACACCTTTACAAAGTACATTTGATAGATTTTGGTCTGTAGTTCTTGCAGAATAAAAGTCATAGGAAGTTATAACTTCATATATTATTTTACAAATATTACCTAATGGCAAAAAGCTGCCTCAATAAGGCAGAGGAGATCTCTCAGGAGCTGCTAATTTTTGTGTTCCCTTCTTTTTTCTGTTGGCCCACAGGTCAAGAACACAAAGTTGAGGAATGATGCTCTACTAATTTCCATTTCACTTCAGTCCCATCATAATTTTGCATAGCACTCCGATCTTAAGTAGACCATGCTGAGAAAAAAAATTAGGTTACGCACTTAATTTCTGCTTAAAGGTACTGCAGCTCAGATGAAAAAGCAAGCTATACATTTAGGCAGATGAGGGGCTTGTTTTAAAACGGTGTGGTTTAAAAAGAATTTTGTCAGAAAGAGGTAGCAATGAATCTTCAAAACAGAAAACCAGAAATCCCCCGGGTCCTCGTCACATTAGAAAAAAGTCCCATCATGATTTTTCTTTTTTCAGCCTTCTGCTCTACTGATACAAAAAACTCAGCAAAAATAAATCTGTTTGTACAAACAATTCAAATATAATTTGTTTAACCATGAACCACTCTATGATGATGTTCACATAGAACCGACCACAGAATTGTGAGTGCAAGTTTGGGCTTTCTTACTGCTGCTGCTGAAGCTCACTAACAAACCCAGCCTGACACATTGCTCATTGTCAGAGCAAGCCACAAGACAGTACTGAATCAGTTAAAAATTCCTTGCTATATAATCTATCAGCATAATTAATATCACTTGGCATAATCACAGCCCAATTTATCCTTTTCAAATGACTTTTCAGTTTACAGTTTCATTACCCCCTCAAAGCAAGCACAAGTGTCTCTTTAGGGGAAATGCAAGCTTGCAACTGCAAGAAAACATTTTTCCAGGATCATATTTGATTATTTTTTGTTTTACTGCAGGAAATCTAATTAATATGAATTCTAATTTGATTCTGTTCCTCTTTTGAAACACAGCTTTTGTTCCTTTTATGAAATAAAAGTGCAGGCTGGGAAGAAAAGGACCATGTTGTGCTGGCCTCCATCTCACTGCTGGCAAGCTGCATCACATTTCAGTCCTGGTGTCATTCATACGACATTAAAAAATTCACTACCTCAGTGGAACTATAAAAAACCCAAAAGGTGAAATGAAAGATTCTGCTAGCTTCTGAAAAGGCCTGGATTATCCTTCACCACACACACGTGCATACCTCCCATGGTCTCTTTCCATCTTCCCTGCATCAGAAATGTCTTGTCAGCCCTTATCTTGCATTCTCTTCACGCAGCTGGAAACCACAGCATGAGCTTTTAGCATTTGTTCTCATCCTATGTAATGCTGCAAAGGGCAGCCTCCATATGTCTTCTGCTGTACAACAGAGAGAAGAGAGTGCAAAGGTCTGACCCCAGAATAAGGGCGATATTTATGTCTAAACATTTCTCTCAAAGCACACAGTTTCTTTGGGGCTTTCAGATCCATGGCCTTCAGGGAAATGCAACAGCACGTAGTTGACTAATTGGATGCATTATTTATAAC
Source organism: Calyptomena viridis (assembly GCA_013390005.1). Classification (NCBI taxonomy): domain Eukaryota; kingdom Metazoa; phylum Chordata; class Aves; order Passeriformes; family Eurylaimidae; genus Calyptomena; species Calyptomena viridis. The sequence continues at coordinate 28,913 of WEIV01006970.1, forward strand.
ATTGCTGACACTCACAGTGGATTTTCCTTTTGCAAACTGAATAGAGACTGGTGGCAGGCATGCTGAGGACACAAGCTGGGACAATGACACTGCATATGAATTATTCCTATAACTGTTGAGCTTTGCCAGACTCCCTGATCAGAATTAGAACCTTTTTTTTCTGGATGTAAACTGAGAGCCAAAGGTGCTAATTAATTTTTGACTGAACCTTGATTAAATTCAGTGTACAGGACCTTGAGGTAAGCTAGAAATCCAAGCAGTTTAGATAGGTAAGGCAATTTAGCAAAACAGTACACAGGCAGCCCCAGGACAATGGCTAACCAATATGAAAATCTGTTTCAGAAATCCACTGTTGCTTTTTGTCCTTTTCTTTTGAGTCACTGTATTAGATATTTGTGGGGCTTCTGGCTGCTTCAACATGAGAGCGCTGTCTCCTGTGAGGATATGGTCCTCGTATACGCTCCTAGGAAGAAAACTTGTAATTAAATTAATACATCATATTTGTGCTTCCTGACCCTAACAGTAAAATTTGGAACACGTAACAGAATCACAGAATGGGTAAAGCTGGAAGGGACCACTGGAGGTCATCTAGTTCAACTTCCCTGCTCAAGCAGAGTCATCCTAAGCACATTGCACAGGATTGCATCCAATTCGGGAATATCTCCAATGAGAGAGACTACACAACCCCGTATAGACATTGATGAGGCCTCCTCTCAGTTCTCTCTTTTCCAGAATAAACTGGTCCAGTTTCCTCAGCTTTTTATTGTGAGGTGCTCCAGCATTAAATTTGAAAGAAATGCCTAATAAGTCATCAACCTGATTGGAAAAACTGGCATGGACTTCTGCAGTTTTCTGAAGATACACTTAATTCTGTTCGCAAGCACTGCCTGCTCAATACACCTCCCTCAAGCAAGGATTAATAGTTCGCTGCTGAGCAGTTCCAGGGAAACATCACTGTTTTGATGACTCCTGTTTACTTAGAAAAGTCAAGAAAGTTAAAAAAGTTAAAAGTTAAGAAAGGTGACTGTATGATGACTTCCAAACCAGACCTTGATGCTTACGATGACAATATCAAAATCTGAAAAGGTTAGTGATGACATTACTGTTGTGCATTCATATAGAAGGAACGCTTTGTCAGAATCTGTTTTGATCTGGTTGATGACTTATGGATATAGAAAGACGAAATTTTATTCTGAACTGCAGAACCATTTTTCTTTTATAGAATGACTGAAATGATTGTCCTTCCTTACCCTGACTCATAGAGATTTATGGCATGGAATTTCAGCCTGATTTACTGTGTGTCTTTTTCACAGGACAATACTAAATCCAGTTTTCCATGAAAGGATTCAACTATTAAACCAGAAGGTGACTGGGCTCCATTTGGGAACCTTTTGGAGTTGAGGCAGTCCTAAATGAAGACATTTTTCCAGAGAACTGTCGTCTGTGCAATATCAAACTGTGTGCAGAAGGATGGAACCACATATTGGGAATACACTTCCATTATTATTTGAATGTTGTTATTTTAATTGTTTACTTGAACAAGATTGATCTGATGGAGTATGCTAATAACTAAATCCCTCTGAGAGGAATCTGCCTCCATGTATTAACATCACTGACCAAGATTAGTTGCCAGCAATTTCACGTGGAAGAGGCCAGAATAGATTTTTTTGCCTTAGCTCCCCTTCAGAGATTCAGCTGGGTCTTAAAGAACAAGTTATCTTCCAGCATAACATAAATCACATTTCTGGGCAAGTGGTGGAATTACTGCTTTGCATATATCCATGTAAGTTTAGTGCTTATTTTAGACTCTACCATCAGCTGTTGAGCCAGATGCTGGAATCCTGGATCAGACTGTATGGCCTGTATTGTTATCTAGGAAAAACAAAATGATGAACAACTGGACTTAAAGATCTTAAGGGTCTTTTCCAATCTACATGATTCTAAGGCCACTAGTCTTAAGAACTCTGACTCTTAAGGAAGGGAATGCCCACCCCTATGCTCCTGAACTCTAGCAGTAGGCCCTGGTAGAGAATTGCAGCACGAACACTTTAGCCCTGTCCAATGCAATCTGGCTTGATCTTGAGAACAGCAGTGGGCAGAACAGATAGGTGCAAACAGGTCAAGTTCTGCTGCCCCCACTTTGTGCAGGCTGCCTGCAAATCAGCTCTGGTGAAGAAACAAAAAAAACATTCTAGTGCAGCATTCACATTGATTCACATTATGGTTTCAGCATATCTTGGTGTTTCAGGGTTTCTTAATGAACTCAACACAAAGGAAACGACAGGATGTATAAGTGCAATTGGTTGGAGGATCTATAAATTCACTTTCAGCCCTTCCGCTTTATTGATCACTGCAGACAGACTTTATAGAAGTGTGCCTGGAAACCATTCTCATCACTGTGACCAATGCCTTATTTACTTATTTATTTTTTTTAGCAAGACAACTGCTGGGTGAGCTATTTGTGATAGTTTCTGGGAGACCCTCCCAAACAGTTTTTTGAAATTTCAACAGCTTAACTTTTAGGCTACTTAGTCTTATCCCTAGACCATGGACTCATGCAAGCGCACCTCACCGGTGCTGTCTAATTTCCACACTGCCTGCCTGCTTCAAGATAGCAGAAGGTGTCTTTAAAGCTGTCTCTTGTTTTGCATATATTTGTATGGATGATATTCTATCCTGTGTGCAGTGGTGTAATAGCAGCAAATTCCTGTGTGCCTCCAGTTCCCTAAACACTTCTAGAACCCACCCAAAACTCTTGAATCTGATAATCCTAATACACTGATATTACTTATCAAGTATCTGAGGGACCAGTCGTAAATCAGAACCAGTCACACTGTCTTTGCAACATCTATGACTCTTAATTAAGACATAGTGATGGTATGGCAAGTATTAAGAAAATTATTATGACGTTAGTTCTACTGTAGAATGGATTTTCTCTTTTCCTCTGGATTTTGCAGATCCAACTACCTAAGCATCCCATACTGCTTTGGAAAGAAGTGAGTTTATCTATTCAAACTGGATACTCCATAATTTTGCTCTGTAGATTTATTATTTATTAATTTACAATTTATTATTTATTACTTCAACATCAGGTAAACCTGTTCAACAAAACTTTCATGGGAACTGAAAAAAAAAAAATGAGAAAAGATCCGTAATTTCAGAGGTCAGAAACAGAGTGATGAACATATTCCTTCAGTCAACAGAAATCAAATAAAAATATGCAGCAAGATGTTGCTGTATTTTGCTCTCTCTTGCGTTAAATACAAACACATAATGCAGATGATGCATGTGAGAATGGAACACAACGGTGGGAGAAGTATGACAAACAGGAATAGCTTTCTAGCACTTTGGGGTTGGGAATCAGCTCTGCATCAAAAGAAACTAGCCAAGATGAGGAGGCATAAGACTTTTTGGCTCCAAGTGCAAGGTGAATATGCTGTTTTCAGCTGCTAAATCACAAAACCAGGAGCCCATAGGAGTAAGGAGGCATCAAGGGCTCTACCAGGCAATAACAAAGCACACTCAAGGCACAAGTGGAACAGCCACATTACTCATGATCCTGCCCAGCTTTACCCAGCTCTCTGTTAATGAAGCACAGCAATGGTAAGCAAGAGACAAATAGTCCACTTGCTTCACTGATGTTTATTTGTAAATCCTGGATGCACAGATAATAAATTTAAAGCAGAGCAAGCCTAATGGGCAACACTGACTGTCCTGATTTACTGGATCTAACAGAAAAAAAGTGGCCTGTCTCAGTTAAAGCATCAAACAAAACATCTTACTTCCAAAAATACAAAGTTTACACGGTGATAAATGCATGCTATGAGTTCTGCACATTTCCAAGAGCAACATATCTTCCCCTGCCAGCCCACCGCCTCACCTCCCCACCACAAAAAAAAAAAAAAAAAAGAAGGAAAATAGAAAAGCTGCAGTTTTGGAGATATATGTCAGCCACTAAACTTCTCTAGATTTGGTCAAAGATAGGAACCCTAGCCCAAAGCTCTTAGTGAAATTAATAAATGTATTTTCAGCCTGTCCTTTGAAGGACAAGCTGGTAATAACATCACAGCAGAGTTCTGAAAATATGACTAGCTTTCTATGCAGCATGAAATAGAAAAAAAAAAAGTAATGAATTGTCTAGGTAATAAATTACTAAAAAGTAATTAATTGTCAATACAGCTCTGTAATATTTCCTTATACCTGTTTTCTTCACATATTAACTTCACTGACCTATGCTTGAAGATGTGGGTTGCACTTTTATGCTACCTTTATAATATTAATTGGGAAATAATCCCATAGAAATAATTTATTCAGTTTTATTAACAAGGAAATACTAATTTAGATAGAATATACCAGTATTATGTTGCCTGTACTTTCAGTCTAGTATTTACCCATCTGAGC
>WEIV01006970.1:39254-56832 GCA_013390005.1 Calyptomena viridis
GGCCAAAGTGGCTTGCTGATTCAATAACCACCAGTCCTTATACTCTACAAGTCAGATAAAGAGACCATATGCAAATAATGAACAGCCCAGGCTGCCTTTTCATGGTCCTCTTCCTGCAGGAAAGGACCTGTAGAACAGGATGCAATGGGAAACATGCAGTGGTCTTCAGTGAGTCCCCTACCTCTTGCTGCATGACTGCAAAAGCCCCATCCCACAACTGCTGACAGTGCAATAGGAAGGACATGGGTCTAGATAGGCACTGTCTGCTCCCCTATTTACCAGGTAAACTCAGTCCTTACTCATTTAGGCTGCTTTGAGAGAAGAAAAGAGGGATCTGATCTCTCATTTGCAACTACACTGGGACTCTGGTAATGAGAACCCTTGGGAGATGTTTCCCCAATGTGGGCTCAGCTCGCTGTGGGTTTTAACATTAGGTCCCATTTTGCTCGAGGAAAGTACTCAGAATAAAATGACAGAGTTCTGTGCTTATTTTGCTTCTTATGTGAAAAGTTCAAGACAGATTATTATTTTAGGATAGCACATCAGATCTCTTTGACAGTTGCCCTGATTTATTCACTTGTACCTCTAGAGTAAGGGAATTGGATACTCGTATCTAACATCAACAGGAGCCAAGCATCTAATTTCCTTAGGCTCTTCTGAAACCCCAGCATACATTTCTCAATTAATTGGAAGCAGATTCTCTTTTACTGTAATTCAGAGAGATTTCTTTTTGCTCTTTACAAATATTCTTCTGAGCTTCATCTTACAACTACATATAAAAATATACTGTTATATGACAACAAGATAAAATAGATCCATGCAGAAAAGCATGATAAAATTAATGGTGAGGAACCACATTTGAAACACTGGCCCACAAGTAACTGGCATCAAAGTTTAACGTATGTATATTACAAGGTTTAAGATTTGCTTCAGCATGAGAAGACCAAACCTATATGGAATTGTGGCATCTGTGATAAAGATCACAAATACATAAATAATACAATGATCTGTGCAGTTGATGTGGTTCTTTTCTCCAAATTTATTATTTTCACCAGTACTCAAACCCATAATTGGAAGACACTTCAAAGCTAAATTATTTATAAGCTAAATAAATCTCATGTATTTTGTTATGACAGAAGAAAGTTTAGCTCATAAGGCACAGACAATTCACAAACCTTTTCTAAACTGTCCAGAAGCCCAAACTGTATGTTCTAACAGTGACTGAAAATACAACATCATCCTGGCCAAGACTTTCTCTGGTTTGCTAACAACATCATCTTTTCTACCAGTATTCCACATTCCTTTGTAAACATTGAAAAGGTTACCTTATAAATAAATTAATATCATAGGAACAGGAAAAATGCATTTATCCACTCTTTTTTTACTAAAATGGCTGATTTGCTTTTATTCAGACTTTCAGTCCCTTAGCTCAAAACAAATCTTAAAAAAATCAACATGACCAACAGACATCATCTTTACAAAATCATTAGAACCTATGCTCACAATTATTCTTGTATTTCCAGAATTGTGCTCATATTTAGAAAGTCAGCTTTTTTAACTGCAACTAATAACTACGTAGGACTGCTTCTTTCCCCCCCTCTGTCATTTCAGTCACTGAGACCTAAAAGCACAGGCTTTGCTCCATAAATGTGACTGACAGCAGCCTCACATGTCAGCAGTATATAGCAAAAATGAACATGATAGCCATTAATGATCCTGAGACTGTTGCAGAAAAAAAAAAGGCATGGATACATACAGAAAGGCAAATAAGCTGCATTACTGATGAATTACTTCTTCAAAGTGGTTGCAGACTATGAAGAGTTCTCAGCACTGGTTGTTGGCAGAGGCCCTAGTGTATATCCTTCAACTCTCATGTTTATGAAGAATAAAAATATGAATTCTCTCTAATACATACAGCCTTCAAAAACATTACATTATTTGACTTTCTGCACCCATAAATCTCACTCTCCCCAAAGGTAGTGGGTATTCCAGGGTAATACCCACTATCCCTTTGGAAGTTATTCCAAATATCATTTTTGCTTTTTTAAATGTCAGATCAGAGGGACTAGGTCATTCACATGATATGACCACAGAGTTTCTATAGTGGTGTCTTTATCAAATAGTTTGCTCACTTTTATTTTTTTTAATAAGTAAACTGGGACTTAGAATGACCATCACAGAAATCAATAAAAGCAATACAATTTTTAACATTTAAGCATAACCATGGAGGATAGCTGTCACAATGGAAAGGATCAAAATTTATAGTAATAAACTTCTGCCAACACAGAAGAGTCATCAAAATTATAGCAATACAGTTTTTGATGCTAGCACCTTTGCCAGAAAACTATCAGAAAACAGAGCTGCCCAAGTGGCTTCCAAATGTTTTTTTTTTTGTCCCCTCATTATACCCTCAAAGGATATAGGATTACTTTTTCAATTAAATTACCTGTCCCAACGATCTCCAATCTAGGCTGGCACTTCCAATGTATACATGCTGTTTATCAACAATCCAGAAAGATGACTGAAGCCGACCTTCATTATATGCTGACATGTTCATATACAACACTTCAGCACCTAGAGGTTTAAGGATAAAACAATAAATAGCATTACATTACTAAAAAAAGAAACACCTTCACATTTCACAGCCTCAGTTCTCAAAACTAGTGAGGGACATAATCAAACATACCATTAAGGTTTAAAATCAATGATACTATTTAATAATTTAATTAACATATATTCCAGATATACATAAAATATTTAACTATTTTATACATAAAATATTTAACTAACACGTTTCATGTATAGGGAACATTCCCATGCATTATAATGTTTACCTAGTTTTCTTCTATTTTAGAGTGAAATAGTTGGTTTTTTTTCCAGTACTGTATGTTCCTAAAAATAGTTCATTTTTAAATGTCTATTCTATAGCGCAAATCAACTACGTATTGCAAAAGTGACCTTTAAAATACAAATGCAATGAAAACCCCTTCCTAAAAAGCAGACTCTGCTCTTTGCCCTGTGCAATGATTTGAGCAGGTAGCCGCAGTGGCTGTTGCATGGAACAGACCCTGACAAGTGGAACGTGGGTGAAGAATTAAGGAGCAAGGAAGTAAGCAAAGACCTAAAGTATGCTGAAACTGCTCCTAATCCCACTAATCTGTGACATTCAACTACCACTTTGAACTGCACAGTTTTAATAAGGATTACAGGCCACTGAAATTAAAGGAGCTACTTGTCAGGTAAAGGCGGTTGACTTCATCACATCATTAAGAATGTCTGAATTGGCCTCATCACTATGTTTGCAGAGCTAAATCCAGAATATATGTTATATTAGGAAAATTTAGGGTATTTCTTTTTTATTGTTCTTTGGTGCTCCACTGTTTGCAAAATTAGGTGATTAATCTGTATTAATCATTGCTGAGGTAATTTACCCACTCATCTTCACATTTCAGTTATGACTAACTGGAGAAGAGAAGTGACAGTAAACAGCAGCCTGGGGGGCAGTAATGGTACCAGCCATTTCTTAATAAACATTCATGGGATCTTCAGTATCATGAATTCCAGTAATGGTTGAATGAGTCACAACTTCAAAAGAATTCTAGGATACATAATGAACTAAAACATATTTCTTTTCATCTAAATTCTTACCCCGACCTCCTAAGCAACACTGGACTTCCAATTTTGCTTAGAAACAAAGGGTTTTTTTCCAATTTCCTTGGAAGGTATGCTGCTACTTTCAATCCATGCATTAATGAGCAGAACTGTGCTAATTATTGAGATAATGTATGTGAAATGGAAAAGAAATCAGAAAACACTATAGCAGGTGCTAAATGGTTTAAATTGTTATTTGGCGAATAAACAAAACAAAAGCAACTGCTGTTAGCTAAGGATAACCATTCTGCAAGGCACTAAACATCTAGCTACTCATCCAAAAACTGTATTTAAAATCAAGTTTAACATAGCATTTTGCCTTGATGATGTTTTCTTTCTGTACATCCAGTTTGCAACATTAAATAGCAGTATGAATTTAACACCCACAACACACCTACATCAAAAAGGTTATAAATGAAACGGTAGGATTTTTGCATAGGAAAGGTAAAAGAGTGGAAAGCAACAACAAACTTCCTTCTCATAACTGACAGCTTAAAATAAAGACAATTTAAAAACATTTTTTAAATATCCAATGATAAAAACCCCCCAAACTGCTGACTGCCAAAGTTATAACAGGAGACTATTTAGCCAGTAATACTAAGATTAAAAATAGCAGACATCATCAGTAACTTGACATACAATACGAAAGTTGTAAAACACCAGGATTTGTTGGCATAAGCAGTGGGATGGGATCGTCACTCTAAAATATAATCTAGGCTTCGATTAGCAAAACAGTGAATATAGAAGTGCAGAATATATTGCTATCACATATATCACTAAGATCAAAACCTGGAACCCAATTTCTTTTCCTTCTGAAAACAGCCAACTGGTAAGTCTGAGGAAGCAGTATCTCCAAGTTAATTTTAAAAAAAGTCATGTGTTGCAAATAGCAGCTGCTGTGCAGCCTATTAATGAGCCCTTACCTTTTGATGAAAGGAAACATGTATAGGTATTGATAATTGCTTCTGTTCCAGAAGCCCTTGAGACGCCTTGTTAAAATAGGCTTATCAAGCTTTCAACACAATCTACCATCCCAAGCCTGGTCCAGGTCTCATGAGGAAATTAAATTGGACTGATCAATATGAGGAGCCACAACAGAACTATCATGCTGCAGGTCTCAATTACACAAAGCTGTAGGTCTACTAAGTTCAACCAGAAGGCTCATTCGCAGACTTGATTGCTAATAAATATGCCACATATATCCAACTATTTTGTTTCACTGGAGATTAAAATGCAGAGTGAGAACTTAGAGAAAACCAGTGCTGTCACTTAAAACTCAAATAAATTTGTCTGCCCGGTAAAATTGTGCGTTCTAAAGGTTGTTACAGATTACAAATTTTCTGCAGGAAAAACAAAACCTACTGTAGGGATCAAAGCATATTTTAAGTCACAGGCATTTATCTGAGTAGATTTTCTTCTAGGTGGGGAGGTTCTGCACACTATATAAGGGACATGACTGATGCAGTCTGGGATGCACAGAGGGGACCCTGCCTTTGAGAGCCTGGACTTTCTCCATGTGATGTGAACATATCCTTACATCCTGGTAAGTGCCAGGCTGTCACTTAGCTTCTTGCTTTGTCTCATAATGGAGGAAGAAAACAGAAGATATCAGTAGTATTGCAAAAAAGGCTGACTTTTCATCCATTTCAAAAAAAAAGTCCAGTTCCAATAGTAATCTCAAAGAAGAAGGATGGCACAAGCAAATCCCACTTACCATTTTTAGCCTTGCAACATTCTCTTTAGCTGCCTGCTGTCTGACACTTCACTAACAATGTCATGAAAGTCACGGAGCAAGCTTGACTTCAAGAATAGGGACTTGAAGAGAATTGGGATTATTCAGCCCGGAGAAGAGAAGGTTTCAGGGTGACCTAATTGTGTCCTTCCAGTGCTTAAAGGGGGACTACAAGAAAGATGGAGAAAGACTTTTTCCAAGGGCATGTTGGAAAGAGTGAAGGACAAGAGGGAATGGTTTCAAACTGAGAGTGTGTTTAGATTAGGTATTAGGAGGAAACTCTTTACTGTGAGGGTAGTAAGACACTGAAACGGGTTGCCCAGAGAAATTTTGTGTGCCCAATACCTGAAAGTGTTCAAGGCCAGGTTGAATGGGGCTCTGAGCAATCTCTTCCTGTGGAAGGTGTCCCTGCACATGGCAGGAGGATTGGAACTAGATGATCTTTAAGGTCCCTTCCAACCCAGGCCATTCTATGATTTTATGAACCCAAGGCTAGGACCTTTTTTACATATTTGAGTCAAAGCACTAAGTCGTTAGCAGGAACCTTTAATCCAGAGCTCACCACATACAAGCTGTTATGAAAAACTGTAAGTTATTGAAACACATTCTTTTCACACCTATGTTGTGGCAAATACTAGCTGTGGATTTTACTGTTGTTCAAGCAAGGTTACCAGACAGCTACACAAACTGGGAGACTCTTCTTCACGGGAGACTGCAGGAGGCTGGAATGCACAGGGCTGCCACTGGGCCTCCACATGGGTTTATGCAAGTCTGGAGAAGGTGCACCATGAGGCTTTGGATCCAATGCCTGTGAGCAGCCTGGGATATTGTCCTTGTACAAAGACAACATCATTATGCCAAATCACCTGTCTGGTGGATACAGTAAGCCATTTTTGTAAAGAAGACCCAGAAAGAGCAACTGTTTAGGCTGCTATTATCACAGCTGCCTTGAAAGCAAACATGCAAATTCTGCCTGCCACAGTTTTCAACAGCACCAGTTACAGGCTAAACTCACTCTGGAGTTAGCAAACATAACGCCCAAGAAACAGAAGCTGCATTTGCTTTTACCACGGCTAAAATTGGTCTTCTGTCTTCACAACTTCATTATTTTCACTAAAGCGTTTTTAAAACCAGAGTGAAAGAAAAATAAGAGGAAGAACCCCAGAAGTGAAAGGACAGCCAGAGTTATCTGGGAAGTTGCAGCAACAGTGATGGGCAATACACAATAGGCAGAGCAAGGATGAGAAAAGCACTGAAAGCCCTGACCTCATTAGCCTGACAGCAGGAAACAGTGCTGCAGCAGAAAAGGGTGTGGAGAGAAATGCAGATACATCATCTGATGGCACATGTTGGGAGTGCATTGTGCAGAGCCCTAGGAGAAAGGTCATGGAGCCAGGCAGGGCTCTGCTACCTCCTGCTAGGAATAGGAAAGTTGTAAAGGTGGAGGACATGAACAGGGGCTTTTGAATATTCGTCCTTCCCCGTTTGGGGAACAGGCTTCAGAGGCACAGCAGATGATGGAAGGGGAACATATTGGGGTAGGGGGAGCTGGGACAGGGAAGTGGGAAGGTTGTAGAGGGATCACAAAGCAGAAGGGACAGCAGGGTACAAAGAAGCAGTGATATATGAAATGGGTACGGCCAGTGAAAGCCACACTGCTTACAGCTCTCACATATTTGCAATTTGAACCTGAGAAATGCTCCTTCAATCCACTGTGCATCTTCCAGACACTGTTCCCCATATCACCACAAAGCTGGTCACAGTAGAAACAGCTGCCCTCCTCTGCTCACCCCATTCCTGCCATCCCTTCAGTCTCCTGATCACCATGTCTGCACACTGCTCACAGCAGTTTTTTCCCCTTTCCTAGTTCTGTGCAAATACTCTAAGTAATAAGACCTTCGAAAAGGAGTCTGAGAATGTGAGCTCTTTGTGGCCTCTTTGTTTCTCCCTACTGGTGACAGTCACTTGGCACACACAGATACGTATTTGTATCTATACTTTGGAGGGCAGCCTGAAGTCAGACCAGACTTAACCAGTCCACACCACAAACCCTAGATCGCACAAGGTCATGCCCACTTGAGAACAGCCAGCGTTCAAGCAGCCTGCATGACATCTTGCATGGCCTCTCTGGAGGGCTACCACATGGGTGGAGAGCAGCACACACAGCACTTGCCATTGTGCCATAGACCTTCTGTATTCTTTCAGCTAAATGGCATTTTCAGATCTGTATAGATGCAGTTAATCACCATGTTACTCAGCAAGATCAACAAAAGATCCTCTATTGCCCTTAGGTCCCAAGCTTACTTTTTAAAATAGTTTGCTCACTAGGATATGGATATGTCCATATATATATATAGATACACAAAATAAATGTCTCCTTCCCTACATTTTGCAATATGCACTGTTTTTTAATTTATTTGATTTTGATAAAAAGCCTTAGCACAAAGTACACCCATGAAAAAAAAAAAAATTATTCCACTAAGACGAAAATCCAGTGTTTTCAATACAAGTGGTCACAAGCAGCAGAGCAGCTGTCTCATTGGGGGCAGAAACAAGTGACCCAGGCAGAGGAGCATCTCCCCATGAATTTTCATGCTTTTTTCTCAACTGATGGCAAAAAATATGGAGTTGTTCCAGATGCTCCATTAGTGTGACCTGTCAGCACTCAGAGGAGGACAAGTACAAAAGCAGAGGAATGCACAACTTGACAACAAAGTTATTTTTACTAAGTCTCTGAATGATTAAAAGACAAACTAGACTATTTACTATTTCTATGCTCTTTCTGGAATATTGGGTTTGAAATGCAATTTAAAAGTTTGCCTGGCTGCAGAAAGATTAATGGTTCAGGCTTATTTTAAAGAGAACACTCAAGGACTTTTAGGGAAATCTCTGATGGTAATACCTTAACTTTGAATCAGCTGTTTTGCTTACATTGCCCTCTGCTTCTCATCCCCCACCCTCACCCCTGTCCTTTTTAAAAACTACTAGGACTGAATACTGCCACTCTGGGATTATGTGCTATTCATCAGCCTAAGCCCACAGTAATTTCAAAAAGAAACAGCGTAGAATAAAAACATTGCCGCCTTTTCTTTAGCCCCTCTATATTGAACTGTCACATACGCAAAAAATAAAATCATATTTACTCAAATAAATTACATTCTAGCACAAGTCCATAATCCCCAGAAAGCTTCTGCAATACAATTTACGTTCCCACTACCTTGGCCTGCTTTAAACTGTTGCACTCAAACTACCTGCGTGACAAACACTCACTCCCAAGGTACAATCAGCCACAAGCTATGTGCACATGCAGCTTCTCAAAACAGCACTGGCCGCCAAAGTTAATGCTGCCTTTAGGAAAACTACGCTGTTTCTGATGTAGATATTTTCCATGAAAATTTACTGTTGTGCTTATTGTCTTATTTTACACCACCTGAAGTCACTGACAAAGATAATGTTGAGGAAATCAATGCTCACGAGAGGAATCTGAAGCTCCATGAGCCCCTCTGGTCTCTCTCTGTAAAGACACAGGTGCCTGGAGCACCCACTGGAATTGCAATGGATGGGCTCACACGCTGCAGGCTGTGGCGTGGGTGGTTCAGGGACAAGACACAGTCACTCTCTGCCTCCTATGTGCTACCACCACTCATCTCCACTGGCACGCTCCCCTGCCAGCTCATGTGTCCATGTCTGGCTGGAGCTTGGAAGAAAAGCTGCTACAAGCGAGCAGACAGGCTGCAGTCAAGGATCTCCCTGTGGAGACGAGGATGTGAGACGAGAGAGGTCTCCATCGCTGCCAGCTGACTTCCCAGCCCCCTTTCCAGGCACTGAGCCAGCTTCTTGCCTGGCTCCCTTCCCTCCCCAGCAGACTGTAAACACACTGTTGGACTCTGCCCTGCACGATCAGGGGAACAAATACCCTCCACATTAAACCATTATGTTTTTTGCTTTGTTTTTCACTCATTCAGTGGATTAAAATAATTTCTGTGAGGCAGTACAGCTCCACAAACTGCTCTGTCCACACAGCTATGGAATGCAAGAAATGAGTATGGGGAAAAAGCAGGAAGAAATAGTACGAAATAAGCATTAAAACCCCCAGTTCTCTGACTGAAACCAAAGTATTACAGAATTACAGCTGGCATGTTTAAAAAAGGAAAAAAAGACCAAAAATGAAAACACCAACACCTCCCCCGCACCCCCCAGGTAATAGTAGCATGAACAGATCTCATCTTTAGAAACCCTTCTCCTTCCCTCCACCACCTCCTCAGCTGTGCTGAAGTAGCTTTTTCAGGGTCCAGGGAATGAGCTAGATCAAAAAATGGATCCAGGTTAAAAATAAACAAAAATAAGAAAGTTGTTTCAAATGTAGAACAATTCAGTAGTCCAGTTCACCATGTGGCAGTAAGCAATTTTTCCAACACAAGTGAAGTCACAGCACTAATGTGGGAATGAGGCTGAGGCTGGCTGCAACAAGATGCAGGAACTGCTTATACCAGTGCTGCCATTTAAAGGTACACCCACATACTCAGCCTCCATTTGTCTCAAAATCAGGCCTCAGAAATTCCAGGTGGCAAGCTCCAGTATTTGTTTGCCTTTTATCTTGTACAACCATTTGCCTCATACAAATGAAGCAGATAGGAGGGCAATGCTGGCATTTGGTTGGAGTGACATTTCCCATGTGCTTACGCAGGGGTTCAGAGTGACACAGCAGATCCAGGAAAGATCCACCAGAAGACCCCTGAGCATGCAGAGTTTGCTCACTGGATGCAGAATGGCAAATTTTTGAGAACAAAGGAAAGGTCAGAATTAATTTCTTCCAATTGCTTGTTTAACTTCAATGACATCTTGGGAGCTAGTTAGTTCCCAACGTAACATTTATCTAAATACACTTACAGTGCCTTTGAAGGTGTCAAATATTGGCCTTTGTTGCTAGTCCAAGCCATCAAAACACTGATTTCTCAGCTAAGTACCCAGCTGTAGCTGGAGTTCAGCACAGAAGTGTTACAGCTTTCAGCCATGTGAACGCTGGGCCCTTTTCATTTACTGAGCAGCAAAAACTCAGAAGTATGACCAGAGTGCTTCTCATCCCATCTCACAAGGAGAGACAGAGAGGCCTGATAGTAGTTCTTTCTCATACTTACCCACCCAACTACACATTTCTGATTCACTGGCAAAAAGCCTAAGGTTGATCACAAATTTGGCAGCACAGAGATAAAAGGTCTCCTCTTTACTCACAGAATAGATACAGCACAGGACTACACTACTTGAGCTTCCCTGCAAATTGAATCATAGAAAGATTTGGGTTGGAAGAGACCTTAAAGGTCATCTAGTTCCAATCCCACTGCTCTGGGCAGGGACACTTTGTACTAGACCAGGTTGCTCAAAGCTCCATCCAACCAAGCCTTGAACACCTTCAGTGCTGGAGCATCCAAAACTTTCTGAGCAACTTGTTGCAGTGCCTCACCACTCTCATAGTTGATTAATCATGTGTGGACATGTTTAATTAAGCTATGCATAGAATTTTAGACTGCAAACAAGGAATAAACTCATATGACTACAGATCTCTGGTCCTTCCAAAATCCAGGGCATCACCACGTCCTTGAGAGGCACGTGCTGCCATCCAGTAGAAAATGCAAGCAGCCAACACTATGGCTCACTATGTTGAATGAGGAAAGCAGACATACTTTGACTCTACACTTTCTCACCTAGATTTGGCCTCTGAAGTCAGTGATTTCTGTGCTATACTTGCTACAGAAACCCTTACTGTTGAGGCCAAAGTTTAGGATTTCCATTTTAGTCTGTCTTTAAAAACAAAACAATTAAATCGAGTCTGTGCACAAGAATCTAGTGTAACTTAAAAAGCTTCAAAAAGCTTTTCCTTTCCTTCCAATAATTGTATTGGAAGTAGCAAACATTTTCTTCCTTTTTTAACAAGTGTTTCTGCCTGATGTCTCATTTTGTACTGCCTTGGTATCAGTGTTTTGCAATCAAATTTTTCCTTCTTTTGAGCTATTTGAGGTATTTCAGATCAATAGTCATAGATTATTTTGAATAAAATTCTGAACAATGAGAGCACTGATGATCAGTTCAATTCTTTCCCCTTAGCAGAACTCAGCATTCCTCTAAATGGCATTTTCTTAGTACAAATCTCTTTTAAGAGCCTGCAAAGAACTAATGTACAACAAAGTTTGCAAGAATATTTAAAAAAAAAATTCCACATCTTTTTTTGCCCTTCATTATTGGAGAATAGGCTGCTCATTTACTAGATGAAGCTATAAAAATGATTGCTTGAGAGATTGAGAAAAGTAATTTTCTTACTTAGTTGATTCAGGCAACAAAGCATATTACTGCTTAAAGGAAGACTATAATACAGTCAGCAAAAGGATTAATAAAGCTGGATTGTGGCTTTCTTTGCCTAATTATACTTGCATCATTTTTACTATAAAAGAAAGCTATTTTAAATATAATAGATTAGTAAACTCGCAAATGGCTTACTCCACCTCCCTTCAAAGACTCATTTCTTTACTTCAATTAGCATTATGAAGCACTACACTTATTTATATACTTCTTAGATGAAACATCCAAGAATTCAGGGACATTTTTTAATTCTAACAGAAGAGGAATTAGAAGCACAACCTTCTATGAATGAACTAGGCTAAATCGCTACCAGGAAAAATGCAGTGACTGTTTATCCCCATCTCTCTTTTTAACTTAGCTACATGATTTCATTCTGATATTTATATATTCTAAAACCATCAGTATTGGCAACAGTCACTTCTAAATGTGCTGACTAGCAACAACAACACTTGTGCATCAGTCTCAAAATGTGGTTCTCAGACATTTGGAGCTCTGCTTTTGGATTCTGTTGGTTTCCTTCCTGTGAAGTAGAAATCTCCATTCTGGAAGGTGAGAAAGCATACTGCAGGGCAGGCAAAGAGGCAAGGATGGAGTATGCCTCTTCAGGTGGCTACTGCTTTTAATTTTTACAATACCTTCATAAGAGAATCTATTTTTTTTCCCTGCACTTTCATTAGCTGATTCTTGGAGCAGCTCTAGACTATTATCTACAGGCTACCAAAAGCCAAGAGCAGTAGCTGACCTGGACTTCGCCATGCAAGAAAACAAAGGCACAACCAGAAGTAACCAGGTCTGCCAGTGCTGCAGCCATTACCTTTTACTACTTCTTCTCCCTTGTCTCTCAGCATCTTTCCTTACCTCTTTCCTTTGATTCTATCCTGTTATCCTGGCAAGTCAGCTATTGACTTTTCTACTTTTCTGTCAGCTCATTCCTATCTCAATTGCAATTATTTTTCTCTCCATCTATGTTGTCCCAAGCCCACCAAGAACACACTTCACCTTTTGACAACATTTTGTTCTGATCTTTTCCTAAATTAATTACTCAGTTTTCAGTTTCTGCCCCTCTCTTTCATCTGATTCATTTCTCCCTTCTACTTCATTTTTGCCACTACTTTCTCTTGGCATCATTCTTCCTCCCTCTCCTCCTCTTTGTTCCACTTCATACTCAGTTAACAACTTCACTCCTGCCCTTGTCTACTCATTCATTGTTTCATTTATCACATATATTAATTCAGTTATTCATTCACTCTTCTGCTCTCCAGTTACTCGAGGACCATATTTTATTTTCTCACTACATAAGCATGATATATTCTCCAAGCCTTTACAAATAAAGTTGGGTAAAGAAAAAATATATTTCCTTAAGAATTTCAAGGCTAATCACAGTTTTGGGATACCCAAATTGATCCTAATTTAATTTTATTTAGCATGTGCTAGAACTTCTGGAGGTATTAACTCACAACATACAACCCAAAAGTAGAAAAAGACTGCTGATGGTTGTTGCAGATTGGGAATCCGGGAATTTCTTCTTGCTTTCCTAGTTCAAACAACAAATGAAAATGAAATTTTTTTTGTTGCCATGGGTCTAAGGCTCTTGAAAGAACAAGACACTTCTACAGCCTCTTCTTTTATCAAAGTAAGCATATAGAACAGACACTACAGCTCTGCTGTAGCCCACTGAAGAGTCTCGCCCTCTTGATTCACTATTAGTCTGACCAGCCTGTCAGATGCATTTTTGAGGGCTTCAGCATTCTAGCTTGGTCAGATACTTCATACATTAAAACTGAGGCATTTTAAAGAGACAAATGGACATGGTCTGATGTCAAAAGCAGAAAAATCCACACAATGGAATTTTTTTTGAGGAAAAAAAAAAGTATGTGAGGAAATAATGTTTTAATTTGCGGAAACATATAGGGGATACAAATCAACAGCTTGTCAGTTAGCAGCTTTTTAACGCAGATTGACTTTCCTCCAAACAGCCTATTTGAAATGTAGAAAGCAAAATAAAAGTTATCCACAACACCGTAGATTCTATGTTATAAGGTAAGTGAAGGACACATACAATATACAGTTAATAAAAGTGACAGCACACTAAAATCATGGAGGATTTTAGCATTCCAGAGGGACTAGACCACAAATATTGCCTCATTTCTCCAGTGTAAATGTCAGCAACTGTCTGTGAAGGACAGGAATACAGGTTTATTACTCCTGTGTGACATTTTGAACTGGTGGAGAACCAGGTCTATAGAACTTTTTGTCTTCAAACCACACAGGACAGACAAAATTAGCTCGAGGACAGTAAGAGACAGAGACAGACCAGTTTGGAGCCATCTGGGATGACAGCAGGGTACAGGACAGTGGCTATGTAACTGGATTGCCTGCAGTTGCCCACTGAGATCTCTATGAAAGTGAGACCAGAAGGCAGCACATGCACTTAAGTCTCAGTAATCACATCACGGACTTTATGACAATCCCTTGTTCTATGGCTGAGAACAGCTGTTCTGTGATTCTTTCTTTAGCAACTGTTGTTTTCAAAAGCTTCTCTTTACAACCATCATATTGTTCTTTTGAAGCTTAGTATAGACATTTTGTAGTCCTATAACTGCTGGCACTTTTGTCCATCAATTTATGCAAACAAGACGGCTGAGATTAAAAGTATCAAGAGCAGGGATCTGTTTTGTTTTGAGTCCCTGAAGTAACTGTCAATTTCTGCACTACATAATTACTAATATTTACACATTGCATATAGTTAATATTCTGTCCAAAGGAAAGAAAAGAGGCTGAATGCACTCTGTTCTCAAGCATAAGCTTTAGGAACAAGGACAGTATAAAGGCACATAGTGAGAAATGGAAATGATGGAGAGTAATGCTGATATCAATCTGAGAACTTCACTTCCAGCTGAATTCCTTTAGAAGAAGCTTAATGTAATTTTCTTTCCAACCGCTAGGCTGTGTAAAAATTCACAACACACCAAAGTGCTATAGAAACCTAAGGTTAATTTGAAAACTGCTATGCAATTATCAAAAAGATCAGTATTCGCATTCTAGTGGCAAATCCTTGTTACAAAGATCATGCTTGGGAACTGATGATGTATAAACCAGCAAGATTTGATCACATGGGTTTACATTATTCTACAATTGTGCTGTATGCAACAACCCAAGGGCAGGCACAGTTGAGTAGCTTTTTCAGTGTTCATCAAATGAAAATCAAATGGTGTCAATCAAAAGTGTCAGTTTGGTTTGGGCATATATTATTACTCTTAGATGCTTTTGGCAACTTCTTATATGACTTTGAGCCCACAATAATTTAGTTGCAGTTTTGATGTAGAAATGTTATATCGATTGACCTAAGTGACAAAGAAGCTAAAAGAATGTAATTCAAGTGTCTGTGTCTTGTCACTTCAGATGATGGTCTTCTCAGAGCTGCCCAGGTTTGAAGTTGCGCTTCAACCTAGATGGCATAAAAGACTTGAACAAGGTGAGAGACAAAACACTCATCATCACTGAGAAAGCTGAAGCCTGCTTGCAAAAGAGTAGCAATCAAAAATATACCAAATCATAGTAGCAAGACTGCTGTGACTAACCAAGACACAGTTCTAGGAAGACAGTCAGGCTTCAAGTGGTTATGAAACACATAGAAATCACAGGAATGGACAAACCAAAATTGATCTAAAATAGANNNAAAATTGATCTAAAATAGATTAGCCTGTTTTCCTTGGACTCCGTTGTAGGACCATTGGCCTTCATGTCTCTTCAGGATGAGATAATATTAGTGCTTTTGCATAGAAAAGAAAGCATGGGGTGCCAAAATTTCTGCAAAGGAAGCACAACTACCTAAGGAATGCTTTTTGAGCTCAGATGGCCCTGGCAACTCTTTCCAGCTCTTCCAGTAACTGTAGGTAGAAACTTGCATGCTATCCATATGTTTTAAAAATGTCACAACTAATTTCTGCTAATGCCATCCGTTATTGGTTCCTCTGTATTAAAAAGTGTCAGCAACTCACACAAACTACTGCCATACAGGAAAAATCCATTCCAGCANNAGCACGTAAACTATCAAGCAAGATTTGGAGATGATCCCTATGGTACAAGCCTGCTATGTTGGACCTGACTAGTTACCACCAGATGAGCACTTTGGCTGTTCACAAGATGGCTGGATTAAAAACGCTCATAGTTGTGCTGGAGCTTATTAAATACAAAGTGCCCATTTCTGCCAAATCCATGAATACATGCACATTAGTAAAAGACTTGAGTGCAACAACATTTGCAAACTGAAATGATGTACTAAAATACTGATCAATCTACCATGAAAGACCTTTTCTATTACAAGTTTTAAAGCAGAAAAACTGTGATAATTTTTTTACTAAACACTTAACACCTTAAACATGCCTCACAGTATATCTAGCCTTAATTCATCAGGAAAAAAATGTATTATTATTTACCTATGCATCTTTGAAAGAGTGACTACAGATACTGAAAAGCATGTGACTGATATTTCATAATGCAAAAGTACATGTTACTAATTGGAGGGTACTGTTCTTGGGTACACAGCTATTCCTCTCAGCAAAGCTATTCATTTCTAAGTCTACAGACACAGATGCTGTAGAGTTTAGAATTAGAATTTATTGCTTGCATATCTGGCTCTAGTAGACACAGAATTTTTGGCTTAAGTGAACCTTTTCCCCTCTGCAAAACAAGGCAGTGCAACCCAAGGCTCTGGCTGCCTTCAGAATTTAAATTACAGTGAGAGTTGTTTTGGTTTGATTTTTTCCCTCTGTTGGCTAGGGATATGACAGCCTATACTGCTAATTCTCTCATGCTAGAGAACTCTGCAAGGCAGGCCATGTCTAAATCTTTTTAAAGTTAGTGCAGACTCATAGGAAAAAATACACTCTTTCACATTGTGATCGAGCATGGTGTCTGATATGGAGATTAGTTTTTATTTGGTTTTGTTCCCAGATTAAGCATCTAGTTCCCTGTTGAAGCTAAATAAAATTTGGATAATCACCAAGGTTTGTTTTTACGTTTGTTTGGTTTGGTTTTGTTGTTTTGTTTTTGTGGGGGTTTTTTTGTTTGTTTGGTTTTTCCTGAGCTAAAACACATCCAAAGGTGGCTGCAGACAATGCCAATGGAAGGTATGTTGTTTACCCCAGCCCCTCATTTGGAATTTCACAGAAGGATTGATTCTCCAATGAAGTATCAAAATCCTGTCCTACAGTCAGAACCTTAAAATAATTCTTTCACAAATAACGGCAAGACATTTTTTTCAGAATGGATCTTGTGGCAGTAGCAGGAGCAGAAGACGACTAGTAACTGTAAGACATTTCTTCCATCAAAAATGAATGTGTGACTACTACAGCCATCTTTAAATGCAGATAGAGGTTAAAAGTTTTTCTGTAAACTATCAGAACTCAAATAGGAAGGATTGAGAGGCACCAGTATAGAATATCCTCTGCTTTTCCTGAACCCTTGTGATTGCAAACTCAGTTTTAAGAAGTTTAAGATCTTCAATGTTAGCCTAAACAATTGCCTTTCTCTCAGGTGCCCGGTAAGGTAGACAGCTCTTCTTCAAGTTGTCAATTTAGAAACCTTCAGACAGAGCAGGAATTTCAACATCATCTTCTGCAACTCAGGGAGATGTTCTGTGTCAAAGACATTCAGTGCATTGATACACGCCTAACAAAATACTGCCCACCTGCTCTCTTCAGCCATGTTTCATAAGGCTGGACATGGGTTACCTTACAATGCATGATCTAGCTCCCCAGCTGAAATAAGTAAGAAACATTGCAATGTTTCTGCATGTTAGCATTGCCTAGATGTTAGGTAGATACCGGAATACTTGAA
>WEIV01006972.1:269-27028 GCA_013390005.1 Calyptomena viridis
ATGGCTGAGTTTGCTTCCCAGACTTTTGCTGTTTATTCTAACTTTAGGTTTTAAATCTCACATCTGCAAATTTGAGTGAATCTGCTGGTATCTGGTTTTTTTTGAGTTGTATTTATCATGAACACTGCATTCATATGTATTTATATGGCCAAATCTGAAAGCTTCATTCCCTGTATCTTTAGGTAGTTGGATCACACATGGGTGTGGTGTTGAGATAATTGACTGTGAGGCTCCAGGTTACAACAGTTCTTATCCCAGCAATCAACAGGGAGGTGTCCTGAAGATTGGAGAAGAACATTTTCCAGTCCTTCCAGCAATTTCAATTATAAAGTTTGTGAGCTAAACAAACACAAGGCATCTCTGAAGCTGATTTGATTTACAATTATCAGAATATCAGATGTTTAACACCCATGGTAAGGAAAAATCAGCAGAGACTTAGGACATTTCTATGGCACTTGCAATTGCTATGTTCTTATTTACTCTTCTGACTTTTGAAAAAGTGATTTGTTTTACCTGGATCTGTGGCAGACATCAGCGATCCAAAGAATAAACAGTCAGTGAAGTGGAATTCCCACTGCTTTAACTGGCCAGTGTGTACCATGGCCTTCACAAAGCCATACATTATCAACCTGTCAGAGGACAGATAAGACAGGCATTCAGACCATTTAACACTTATGCTCAATTAACACTATTAAACAAGTTCTTATTTTCTTCAGCTTCTTTTCAACAAATGTATCACATTTGAATACTGAACATAAACTGTTATCACGTGAAAATTCTATTTCCTGTTCAACTGTCAAATATTGTATTGAAACACCAGAGACAATTCCAAAACAAGGGCTTTTCTGAATAACTGTCATCTGCTGGTAGTAGAGGACAATGGTTTGAGCTGTTTATTTTTCAAAAAGAAAGATAATGTAAACTTAAGAAAACATTATTAAGAGTAATTTGTTTGATGTTGTAGAACATTTGAACAAAGGCAGTTCCACTATCAGCTCTATGGCTTGCTCTAATATTTCCAAATGAATTGTTTTATTCTGTCAGCTATTAAATGTTAGCTGTACTCAAAGTTCCAGATAAGGTCTCCAAACGAGGCATATTTAACAACTCACAGTGACAGTGAGGCAACAAAGTCACACTTCAAACTGCTCTGCTACATCCTCACTAGTTTCCCAGGAAGTGTTATCACTGGTTTATATAACTAGGCAATGCCATCTGAGAGCTGCAGTCTAGTAGGAATCTTGAAATACTTTGAAAAAAAGGGATTCAGTTGTTGCTAGAACCTGTAGATTTTTACAGTTTTGTAGATTTGCAGTCTAGTTAATAATAAATTCCATTGCATTCAATACCTTTTCCATAAACACAACACGCAAATTGACAACTGTGCTCTTCTAATCACAGACTTTAAAGGGATCATTTAAACAGAACTCTGTGCATGCACATACTGGGCTGTGTTCTGCCTCCAGCTGTACCCCTAAGGTGTTTCCCAAGTCACAAATGTACAGGAGATCTGAGGGACAGATAAAGGGCTACTAAACAAACAGCCTGGGAGTGAATTACAAATTGCTTTCAGAGACTTTACCAATCTTGCTGTATTCCACTAGGAGGGAAGTGGAAGGTCACCACAGCATTCCCCAGTGGCCCTGAGTATTAGTGTATGTATTTACATAAGCTGCCTAACAAAGAGTTCACCACCAACTGCCCTAAAACAATTTATCCAACTGTGGGTCTGCTTGATTGATGAGCTTATTTTCTCTCCATTCCCAAATGACAGACTCAAGACCCTGCAATGAACTTAGTCTTTTTATCCCCAGCACAAATTTGTCAGCTTTAAGGATTGAGTCCTTCAAAAACTAACTATGGTGCTGCTATCCCAATTTGCAATTGTCTCAAAAGCCACAGCAATACAAGTGAGCACAGTGTTGCCTTTTAGAAATGATTTCCCAAAGCTGCTTGCAGTTTTGATTTGGAGATACTCTTCTTCCTCATTTAAAAATGATTTTAAATTAATAAATAAACAAAGTTCTGACTACTTGGAAAATTTAGTAATGATAATTATACATGTTGAAAAGTTGGATCTCAGCTGGATACCAGAGGTCCCAATGGTAGTGACATTACATGTCATCCAGTAGTACACAACATAACTGTTCTGAAAACTTCTTAATGACTTAATGATGGCTCAGTGCTGCAAATAATATTTGTGAATAACTGTTTTAGTCATGGATTTGGAACATTACAATAAAGGAATACAACAGAAGAATAAAACTCAGATGAGCTTTGCTGCAGCAGACCTGACATTTTCTACACCCAAACATATTTTGTTTAAATTTAGGGAGGAGCCCATAAAGCTAGAGCAAGTATTTTGCCACTTCGACAGGAAAAGAAAGAAAGAGTAATGTAATGAAACACAGGAGAATTCAGAATTTTCCAGATTATGCAAGTCTGGCATTTACAAAGTGCCTCATCTCTAAAAAATGCTACATAGAATGTAGCATTACACAGTAGAGGAGACATCATATAAATATTTGACTTGCTGAAGTAAGAATCTTCTTCTGGGAAACTCAGCTTTAACTACCATAATTTCCAGTATGAATCGGCAAGAAACCCACATAAATCCTCAGCACAAAAATGCAAAATAAACTTTAGGTTGGCAAAAACCAAAAGTAAATAACAGACACTGGAGAACCAGAACAAAAACTCTCTAAAGCTTTAATTATTGTGAACATAGGGTTGTCCTTACATTTTTGAAGCTGGACTGAATTTTGAAGCTTGCCAGTGTGAAAAAGAGGGGGGAGAATCTCCATTTGTAAAGGGTCCAGGTTTTTTGTACTACCACAATTCTGTTGCTAATAACCTTGTATTGCCATGTATTGAGGAAAGGAGTTTGGAAAGCATGTTGTCTGGGTACTGCTGGAAGTTTCCAGTGGATTTGTTTATCAAGCTGCTCTCTAGGAAGGCTACTTTGAGATTGGGACATTCTTGAACTGGCTGCTGTTTACATGTAGAGGGGAAAAAAAGAGAGCCCTCTCCTAAGGCTATTACAGATAATTACTACACACAGAGCTATGGCAGGTTGGTTTATAGAATTCTGGTTCTTTGATAAGTAACTGCATCCTCACATGCAAACTAAAATGGGAAAACCTACCAGTTCTAAGAGAATCTACTCTTAAT
Organism: Calyptomena viridis; assembly: GCA_013390005.1. Lineage (NCBI taxonomy): Eukaryota > Metazoa > Chordata > Aves > Passeriformes > Eurylaimidae > Calyptomena > Calyptomena viridis. Next base: position 3,441 of record WEIV01006972.1, read on the forward strand.
TTAAAGCTGCAGGGGACATAATAAGAATGTAACAGAACCTGCTAAGTGAAGATGTACCACACCCCCCATATCCTCAATACAGACAGCCCCATCTGCCTGACGAGTTTATCAGCAGTTGTATTTCTTCAGTTTTGCTATTCATTGCATTATCACTGCTGAATCTCACTAAGGGTCTTTATTGTTTTAAAAACCTTTTTTAAAGGTTTTAAAAGCGTAATTCTTTATTTAAAGTGTTTGTGCAGTTATGCTGCGTAGAATGAAAGAGACCTGTAATTTAAATCTTTCCTGCAAAATATGTTTTCTAGTCTGCAGAGAATTTTTCATCTCATAGCCTAACTCCCTACAGAATCCTACTTTATCTAGACATGATTATCTTGTAGCTTGAAGCCAGCTGAACATAGTTACAGATTGTAATCATGCAAGCAAAAGATGAAAAAATATTTCTTCCTTCACATGTCTTCCTTTTCACAAGCAATAGTGGTATTAATAAACCAATGATTTTATTTTTGCTTGTATATGAAGTAACATAGTAATTGACTGATACCGTAATAGAAATAAAAAGTCACTTGTCAGAATTTGAAATATATGATGTAAAACATCAGTAGTAGAGATGAAAATTAAATACTCATTCCTTTATTTTCATCTTTCTATTTCTACCATACCAATATATTTTTATAACTTTTTCCCATACAATGGAATGCTTCACATCAAATGTTCTGTCTCCAGTGATCCATTATTTCAAAGTGCTCTATGTACTCTTATATCCTTCTTTTAGTCATCTTTTATATCAATTTTGTCATCAGAAAGGGTAATATCATGGGTTTTTCTTCAAAAACCTATTTGCTAACTAATCAAAGTAGGGGAAAACCTTCATGAAGCTTGTGAGGTAGCAATAAACCAATAGTAAAGTTACCTTAAGTTATTCTGTATAAAACACACAAGAAGAAAACCCCTCTGGCTACAGAAATAACTGAAAGATCAGCAAAGGACCTGGCTTTACAAATCCACTGCATACCTATTACCTACTACATGCAAAGCTTTGGCATCACTGGATCTGACAAACAGCTCCAGGGAGCACAGCTGGGCTCCAGTTAGTAACCACGGGTCGGTGGAAGGTGCTCTTGCTTAGCATTCCCCAATGAGTAATGCAAAAGGTCTACCACTGAGAGTTTGTTAGTATCACAGATTGTCTTGTTTGCTTCTTAGACCAGAAGCTGTGATGGGAATGCTGAATGGAGAGAAACATGCTTTACACCTCAGAGATATGATGTATGTGGGTATGGGTAAGAAAGGCTGTGTTTTAGTAACCACGGGTCTATAAGTGCCTTGGCTCATTAGATAGTCCTGAGGTATTGGAGTTTTGGGAAAGTGATGGCTGTTCACAATTATTCCATCAAGCAAACAGAAACTGAATGTAGATAAAAAAATCCAGCCCAGGTTTCTATATCAGGCAATTTGGGTGCCTTTGGTCACAGACAAAGTGAAGGGATCTGAAATAAGCTTTAAAATCTTTACCTTAGGTTCTACACCCCCCCTTTATTGGTGCAGAACCACAGTGAGTGTCTGTCCTTAAGCTGGAACTGGAGAAATCAGTCAAACCCCACGCACACACGTGCAGTGATGTGCTCCAGCACAGCACAGCCCTACAAGATGCTGATCTGTCACCCCTGTGTCCCTACAGCAAACCCAGAGGTCACAGAGCTCCCTGGTCTGGCACCTCTTGCTCTGTCTCTGCCCAGCTGCCAGGCTGCCATGCCCAAGTAAGCCAAGTCATTTCATTTTAGGAAAGACCAGTGTTTGTGTTTGATGCTTTAGGACTGGCCTGAATGAGATTATGCACAATGCCCCAGTGTCTGATTCTTTGCTTAATTAAAATCAACCTCCTATGGATTTGTGCTCATGAAAGTAAAGAATTGCTACGTGTCAATGTGAATTTTATTTTGGTTACTCTTCTGTACTACACTCAACCCTGGAAAATATCTATTGAAATATAGAAATGCTTTCCTCTAAAATGGAGAAAAACATTTTGCCCAGGTTGAAAATTTCAAGATGCAATTGTAGATTTTGCTGATAAATGCTAACAGTGTACCGAAAGTGAGGAGTGATAAAAAAGGTAGTAAGATGTGAAAATACATGAGAAAAGTTAGTTAAGGTCACCAGTCATTCCTGGAAACTGTCAGTAAATGGTATTTCATGTTTAGTTGTGATTTTTTTTTTTAAATCTCACATCTCTTTTTTCTAGACTGACTTTCAAATTGCCCTTACTGTGGGATAATTTTACAACATTTTGCATCAAAGACATACAAACCAATTCAGCACCACTCACAACTGCACAATATTATTTAATGTGTTTTTAATATTTCTCTAATTAGCACAACACAGACTTAGGATTCCTGTGTCCCTGATCTCCATTTAAATTAGAGCCATTATGCATTATATACATAAAACCCTGGACCTCTGCAATGAAAAAATTGCATGCGCTTGATCTTTGAGTGGTGAGTAAAATCTAATAATTACTTGGGCAAATGAGCCATGAAACACTGTTGACTGTACTGAGTCCAAATCATAGTGCCTCTTAATATTTTATTGCACTACAAGGCTTAACATTACCTCAAGATTTACTTTACTTAGTGTTATAAATTGTATTGGAGAGAACCTCCAATAGATAATGAATTACTGACAGTCTTACACACATATTTTGAGACAGTAAAAATAAAATCTAAAAAATCAGACATAAATATAAGATTTTCCAGTTACAATAGTGATAATTATTTTACAAATTCTTAAATCACTATTTTACAGAAGGTGGTGGAATTCTGAGAAAAACATTAGTGACATCAAGAAACTTTCATTATGGAAAAAGAAGAACTGAAAATACCCAGTTTACAGAGGCAAAATAACATAGTGACTGTACTATCTACAGGAGTTAAAAACATTGTAATTAAATGTCAATAACTCTGAGTTCTCAGATTACACAACTGCTGTCACATACACTAAGGCAGGGTGTTGGGTAAATTGGGTTCACTAGTTAATTGGCTCATTCATTCAGTCACCAATGAATTCACTTCACCAATGAGATATTTCAATGGTTGTCACACTTCTACCAATCATAACATGGAAGGTTCTATCTTTACCTACAAGAAGTCAATATCCTGGAGAATTTAGTCTGGTCTAAATATTTAAGGGTTTTACAAGTTCAAAAAAACCTGTTGCAGCCCATTATAAAACTGCCTTCAATAAGAGAAGTTTCTCTAGTTCTCAGCCTGAGTGGGTGCTTTCTATTCTGAAGTGTGAAGACCCCTAATCCCATCTCATTATCAATATAAATATCTGACTTTATTAAGGACTCTGATAAATCCATGGCTTTAACCCCACCTGATAGCATTAAGTGTCACAGATTAGCTGTGGACCAAGAACAAAACTTTGTTTCCTTCACCTTTGAAATGTGCCAGTGTTTAATCAATGAGTATCACCTCATTATTATATTGACAGAGGGATGTATGAGGATCATTTTGCCTTTTCTTTTCAACCTCGAGAACACTCCAGGTGTCAACAAACTTCTATATGAGTTTTCTTCAGAACTCCATGTAACAGCAAAATCCTACTTCCCAAAATAGTGGTCAGGACAGTTGAGAATGTTACTATAAAACACCTGTCTATGGAAAGACTTCAAACCTCACAGGCTAGAGTGATTAAAAGGAAAAAAAGTTTGATTCAGCAGAAATTCAGAAGTATTTTGAGTCAAGAAAGGAGAACCAGTAATGTTGTGAACTTCTTCTCCAAGTACAAAACCATTGCTGGATACTAACCTGCTATCAATCCATGTGGAAGACAGACTCATGCTTGTGGTTATTATTCATGCTGAACTAATTAGTGAATAATTCAGCTATTCTCTAAATTTCACAATGAACCCCCCGTAAGATTCTGAAATAGCAATATTTTTGCCCCTCATTTGAAAATACAGTGTAAATATTGAATTTAACATGTAAAACATGCAAATATTTTAATTTAATACTTCATAGAAAAGGACATAAACCCCATGATCTCATTTGCAAGGAACTGCTACAGTTGGTTTTCAATGGAGCACCTGATGTTGCCTTTAAATGAGCTTGTATTACCATTAAAAGATAATTATGATCAGTTTGTGATTTCAGAATAATGTAAATTAGGTAATAACCTGCTCTAAAACAGGGCATCATGACATGAACTATAGAGAAACATATTTGAAACCATTTTAGCATTTTTATTGGATTAACTCAGTCAAATAGTGATACAAGTGCTGAAGAACAAAGAAAAGAGGAATTCATACATGCACCCTAAATGGAAATTTTCAGGTACCCTTGATGGACATTTAATCTATAGTGCAATTTTCAAATGTAAAATTTATTGTTTGGTGAAATAGTTGAATGTGTTTAGGACAGACAGGGCCCTTGCTAGGCCTTGAGAGTTTCCAGGTGCCTACCTGGGCTGGGTTCATCTCTTGTAGAAATAAGGGACACTTTAGAATGTCAGCCCTGAGTTTCACATTTCTAAATTAGGATGTGGTTACCTCTTGGGATATGGATCAGTCTTGTGCCTTTGTAATTGAAATCCAAATATTAGACCTCTAAAAGTGTGAAAATCTCTCTTAAGTATGTAGACAGAAAAAGAAAGCCATTAAGCCTTTAACAAACATATTAAGCTTGGGTTTATTTTTTAAACAGCATTCTTGTTATGGCAAACAAGAATGGAGAAGAATGATAAAATTTCTTGTGTCCAGGCTATTTCCTGTTTCTAGGGATAAAAGAGTATCAATGTGCAATGATGCTCATTAGTCAAGTAAAAGCTGAGGTTTTATTATTGGGAAGAAAAATACTGGAAGGACAGGCGTGCAGGTAGGTCTAAAGTGACATTAAACTACTGTGATAAACTTTCAGAAATAGGAACCTTCTATGTCAATGAATGACTTCTCAGGGTGAAAGGGTGGTGATATGAATCAGAATGAATCACCGAGACATGAGCTTCAAAACAAGTTGTGGCAAGCAGGTAATCTCAAGCTTATACAGTTATCTTTAATTGGTGTGCTAGATAGAAATGTTTTTTAATACATTAAATATAGCAGTGAAGTCCCAAAGAAGCCCACTATTGTGCTTCTGCATTTTTATTTTAAAACCCTCTTATTTATTAGGTTTGTGGATTCTGAAGCTGTAACAATGGTTGAAAAGTCTTACAGAGCAGGAGGCTGTGGTTACAAATCTGCCCTCTGGTGAGAGTTGCATCTTCCCCATCACAGTGTTCCTGTATCATGGATTACAGAGTCAGGAGGAACACAGACATTTCAACCAGTCTCTTCACACACTGGTGTTGGTTCTGCTCTGTGGGACATAGCTCTTTCTTCATTATAGCTTTGTTATTTTTTATATCAAAATGCATCAACTACGTATCTGTTAGAAGAGTTCTTTAATTATGGCTAATTATGATAACGAGAATCTGGTGCAGAAGATTTGACTTTTTTATCTCTGATGCCTCAAAACATGTATGGCAAAGATAGCACAGTTAGTTACTACACCTGAGCAGCACTGGAAAAGGGGAAAGAGTGAATTTGGGCACAAGATGGAAGCAAGATGACTTAGATTTCATAATTCCCTGTCCATTCCAGTCCCTGCTCCTCAGGCAGACTCAGGGAGTGGTTTATGCCAGTGACTGGTCTAAAAGGTTCCAAAAGTTTCTGCCAGATTAGTTGCCAAAAATATCTGTGTTCAGCCTCAAGAGGTCCAGCCTTTTCACAGAAAGTCCCTTGGGGAGAAGACTAATAATAATCCAACACATTTGAAGTTGGGCAATGCCAATGAGAACTTCCTGTGCCCACTACCAAGAAAGCATTAGATATTCTGAGTACATGCTGCCTTCCTTCAGATCTGGACATACCAGTAAGACCATCACAGGCTTTAACCCTGTAAAAAGCCCTATGTAGAGTTCTTTTTTCCCCTTTTTTTACTATAGTTCACACTGCACAAAGCCCAACCACACAGCAGTATGAGTATGTTCTGTGGCTCTATACTAAACCCATACTCCTCACTGACAACAGCCAAGGATAGGTCCCATTTAGGAATTACCAGGAATTTGGTTAGTTATTGTTAGTAGAAGGTAGTAGGTAGAAGTTATTTCTTATTCCTTCTGGGGTTTAGGATATAAACCTAGAGGATCCTGTAGGATATATGATTGAACCTCCAGCATAAATCTACAGACGAATCAAGATCTACTTCACTCCCTGTTTAGTTTTTAATTTCCTTTCCCCTGAAGGCAGAACAACCTTCTAAATAAACGTATTTTATTTTTCTAGCACTACGATCTGATTAAGAAGACTTACACAGTTGGATGTATAAAATAGAGTTCTACCACAACATTTCTGAATAGTTTGTGGAAGTAGCATCTCTAGGACACCATCTAGGACATCTCAGTAGTGGCATCTCATGAAGGGCACTTCTCTAAAGGTTAAGGATTGCACATGCCCAGTTACAGGACAGGCTGTTCCCATTACAGGATATTTCATAATTGTTGTGTCTTGTTTAACAAATAAAATTTCCAGTTCTACAAGATGAGGTTAGACAATCTATAAAATCTAAAGCTACTACTGTAGATTTTAGTTGAAATGGTTAAGTGGAAAATTGCCTTGGATTTCCTGGGTGAGGTGAAAGAATGATAATTAAATTGATGAAATGGAAATGCAGTTGTGAGTATTGGCTGCTTTCTTAGGGAAAATTTACTTTGTAAATACATGAAAAATGAATGGTTTTGATGAGAAAAGATTGAGATATTTGTATAAAAGATTTTGATTTTGGAACAGCTCTAACATAATGACAGTGGATTACAGGGAATATAACTCTTAAATGTGTAAGTAAAAACATCAAGCCATGGGACAAATAATTTTAGCTCATGTGCATTATGTATCAAATTAAATAAGGCAAGCATATGGGATTTGGCTAGTTGAAAATAATACTAAAAACTCTTATGTCTCCTTTTCTTCACTTGCTCAGCTTAACTACAATTCTTAGCACTGACTCTTGTCAGTAGGGTGTAAAGACAGAGTAATTGCACGAATAACTTTGGTTTTACATTCTTACTCACTGGCCCTGATTGTCATTCCCTGGCACCACCCTGAACATGTTTTGTAGGTTTTATAGATCTTTCAGTGTTTGAAGAGCTTGGAGAAAGAGTGGCCTTTTCTTTTCTAGGCACGAACAATCCTGTCAGATGAAGCATATAAACATTTGCCTATTGATAAACCAAATCCATGTGATATAATGCTTTGTAAGACACATTATATACTAACATAAATGAACTGATAGTAAAAAGGTAGAAAGTAAACTCTACTTCTCCTGTAAAAACAAGTGGATTATTTCATTGCAAGTTACACTTTTTGTTCCTTTTTTAATGGTTTGCTTTAGTGGTAGCTTTTTTTGGTTGTTTTTTTTTTTTTGTGTGTGTGTTTTCTTTTGTTCAGTTTTTTAGTTTTTGTTGTTGTTGGTTTTGCTTTTTTTTTTTTTTCCTGTGACAGCTAATTAAACAACACTTTCCCTTTGCTTGGTATATTAGAGCTCCTTCAGCTGAAACAAGGGCTATCAAAGTGTGAGCACAGCTGGAACTGAGGAGGAATAAGTGATCTGTCCTCACCCCTTGCATGTCCATTGCTCACAGGAGCAGTTTGACAGTGTGCCAGCTCTGTGCCATTCCAGCCACCTCGTTTTCCTATAGGGATCTTTAACCTGGCCAGGTGACAGCCCTTCTGTGCTGGGTGATGGAAACAAAGTGGCAGTATCAGACCCGAGAACTGTGCTCTAAGCTTAAACTGACCTTGAATTTCCAGGGTTTGTGAAGGCAAAACAAAACTACTTATTAGTAGAAAAGCAGGTGCAGCTCCTCCAGATTCAGGGTAAAATTACAGATACATGTCACCTGTGCAGTTATGTTTGCATAAGAATGTAGCAGTTGCTCGATAGTGCTTAGCACTGATAAAGTGTGTAGAACAGGGAATAAGGAACACAGCTTACAGTCAAAACTGCTGGGGAAGTCTGGGTGAGAAAAATGCAATGTAATTATTATGGCTAAAGCTAGTATGGACATTGGGGCAAATGTCACTATTCCTGCAAAAGTGTCCAATAGGATCTTTATACACCCATTATTCAGAGTTTTACAGTTCTAGAAACACAGATACCCCTGCATGTTACACTGGACAAGATTCTATTAGAGGTGAAACTCACATACTGAACCACTGACACACACTGCTGTATTGTGTCCTACATGCCAGCATTGGCTTCAAACATTCTCACCACAGCCCTCTAGTGATGTGGCCCAGGACATGGGTGGATTGCAGTAATACTGCAATCACACAGAGATTTGACAAGAGGCTGGGAAATATTTTTCCAGCAATATGACTGATTAGGCATTCATAGCTAGAGCTGAAGCACTGTAGAAATGCAAATAGATTGGCTCTCTATAATGGCAGCAATTACTGCTTTGCTTCATCCTATAGCTGGATCAAAGCAGAGAGAAAAGGACTGACGTTTTTGCACGCTGGAATTGCTCCTTCGTTCCTTCCATGCTCCCAGGTTTTTAGGTATACTGGACAAAGTACTCAAGAATGCACTGCTGAGTAGTCTTTTAGGGATGGAATAATGAGCTCTATGGTCTAATAGCTCTTTTATTGCTCTAATTTCTGTGCCTCCATGATCTACTCCTTCATTTCATCACTTCGAAGACAGATAAAGATTATAGTCCTAAATGAGCAAGACTAAAGAACATTCCCTTTTTGGGAGGATACCGATACAAATGTACTGACACTACATCACTGAGTATTGCTAACTATGAACTACAGTAACTTCTGGTTTTGATTTTATACAGCAGCTGTAGCCAAATTTGTTGAACACCATATTGTGTTTGGCAGGGGTTTGGTAGTGGGGGGGCTAAAGGGGTTCCTTCTCTGAGAAGCCAATGCCAGTCAGCTCCAAGATGGATCTGCCACTGGCCAAGGCTGAGCCCATTGGCAGTGGTGGCAGCAACTCTGGGATAAGGTATTTCAGAGCAGGGGGAAAAAAACCTGTGCAGATGGGGACAAGAATGAGGATATTTGAGACAAACAGCCCCGCAGACACAAGGGTCAATGAAAGAAGGAGACGAGATGGAGCAGAGATTCCCCTGCAGCCCATGGTGTAGATCAGGGTGGTCTCTCCCTGATCTCAAGCCAAGAGCCTTTCATTGTATTTTCTCTCCCCTGTCCAGCCAAGGAGGGCAGAGACAGAGTGGCTTTGGTGAGCACCTGACATCCAGCCAGGGTCAATCCACCACAAACACAGTTTCACAGAGGGTCTACTTGGACCTCACTGTAAACTGCAGAAATATTTTTTCCCCTTTAATCTCATATGGACAACTCATTACTCAAAATGCTTGCCAGGAGCAGTTTGTTCTGTAGGCTGAACCACAGTTCATCAGATACTGTGCATGCCACATTAGAGAAGTCTTTCTTAAATCAGGCCAGCCTTCCACAGATGGAAAAAAAGTTTTGAGACTATTCACAAAAGTAAAAAGTGGTTCAGAAATAAGTAAACATTATTGTTTTAGGCTGCCTGTTGGTAGAGCTCCAAGTAATTAAGTCAGTATTTCTGGAATTTCTTGACAAAACTTTGAAAACTGGCCTTAAGACCTCTACTTCCTTCAGTTTGGAGTTCTTGCTGTTGTAGTTTTACGTTATACTTTTTATATTACATTTCAGGGTTTTTTTTACACAGCCTTCTTTTTTCATGGCGACCTCTTCTGTACAATAATCAATGATCTATGAGAGCACTGAGATGTTACAGAATTACTCACACTCCCCAAACCGAAGGCACCAGTCACTTGGGCTGCACGAGACAGTGATGCTGATGTTTTCTCTAGTAACAGAATGTATGGGGAAACCAAATGGAATATGAGAGGCAAGACAGAGGAGCACAGCAGAACTGGCTGCAGCAAAGCAACAGCATGAGCAAAAAGCGGTCAGGGAGTACATCTCAATCCCACACCCAGGCTGAGGGAGCCCCGGGGTGGGCAGTGCCTGTGGGATCCCACCCTGGCCACGGCCCTGGGCAGGGGCAGCCCCTGGCATCCCGAGCCTGTGTGGCTGCACTTTGCTGGCCCTGCAGTTGGGATGAAACACTGAGTCCAAAGGAGAGGCAAATTCTGCACCAAAGCTTCTGGCCTAGAAGCTGGACTGTCACCACCATGCAGTGTTATGGCTTGACCCAGTCTAAGGAGTAGCCAAGGATGGATTATTCCCAATTTTCCTGCTCTTGAGCAGGAAGAACTTGAGCCTGAAGAATATCTGTGCCCTGTTTGTCCTAGAAAGATTGTTTGTACCTGCTTTTGCCGATTGAAAATACTCAATCTCAAATTAATTTTAGAGAGTGTTAGAACTTCTAAAGGATTAAAAACACTGATCCAGGGGCTCCATTTACATTCACTGAAGCCTTAGTCTATTCGGTTGCATAGAAAGCAGAACTGCCTGCAACACCTTGCCAGGAGAAAAAGCACAGATGAAAGGAGGAATCACAGCACTAAGGATTTTACATTTCCGCTGCACTTTGATGTTCCTCTTGCTTCCCTCCCTCCCTGAAGCAAGCTAACACCACGGTGTGTGACTACATGCTTCTAAGTGGTTGAATCTGCCTCCAGGCACACTCCTCCTAGTCTTTCTCTACATTTGAAAGATCAGCTGCCTCCCCAGCATCTGTTCATGAGTGATGATGATCAATGCTAAAGGGAGAGAAAGGGCATCCCAATGGCAATTTTATCAACTGGAAATCGTACATGAGGCTTTCAAAATGGGCCAGCAAGAGGAAATTAAGAATAGGTTAGACTATAATTATCAAACAGATCAAAGAAGTGAGAGAAACGGGAAAGCAACTCAGACATCATTTTAGAGGCAGAAAGCCCTGCAGGAAAGGAAGTATGAAGGCACAAATATCTCAGCACAGCATCTTGGCACTGCACTTTTTCACATTCCCTTGAGATAGCATGTCTTATACAGTATCACTGTGGAAAGAAGAAAGTATTGCAGCAGAGATATTCACTGAATAATATAACACTGTTTGCATCCCAAACATGTTAAAAACCCACCAAAAGATAAATTCTAAATCCTTAAGATTTTTATTAAATGACATAGTTTGTATTCTTTGGATTGTTCAGCTTTTAGTTTGCATGTGGATCATGTTTTCCAGTTTTTCATCATAATGAGGCACTAAAAAAATAATTCAATATGATGTTTTTGTACAACAAGAATATTCTCAAGAGTAACACTATAATTAAATTATCAAAGATAACAAGGTTTGCAAATAAACCCAGGTTTGATAACACAGAGGTGTGGCACTCCTCTGAAATGTGTTGCCAGGCTTCAGCCATCTGTCCTGGCTGTTACGGAAGGTTTTTGTCCTTGTAACACAATGGGGATAGTTGTTGTTGAAAAGAGATATGTAGGCAGCTTGAATAATTAATTCTTTCAAAGCAGAAGCCACACAGGGGCCAGTACCTAATCAACAGGGGAAAAAACACAGAGGAGAAGGAGTTTTGAACAGTGTGGCTACAGACACCCTGTTTACAGCCCATGACAAGCTCCCCTCAAGGTGTGGCATTTTTTTCTCCTTGGCACAAAAGCCCCTCCTGAGGCTCTGTAATCAGGGGGGATATTATCTGAGAAGCTTTGTAGAACTGTTTGTCCCTCATAGAGCATTTCTGGGCAATTATTGGGAAATGTGTTAAACTGCTACCAGTTTAACACATATTAATAGTACTGATGTGGAAGCAGCCTGCTTGGATGCTCTGCAGCTTTCCCAGGTCAACTGAATGGAAGAACAGCCTGGTTTAAACAATCTATGAGAAAAATTGAGACACAGTTGAGAAATAATGATGCTCCTGTACTACAGGCATCACACATGCTGTCAGACAGACTGTGGTGTGAGGGACACTGAGGGAGTGCTTGGGGACACTTGTGGCAGACTGATTCCTAATTATATAAATTTATTGTCTTAGTGGAATACCTGAACAAGACCACTTACTGCCTATCTGAGAACAACTGCTACTGACCTATAGTAGTGTGAGTACATTGCAAGTCACTATATCATTGATTGATTAATCTGTTTTTCAATTAAAAAAACCACATATGTCATCCTTGCCATATAGAAGAATTATATAGAAGATCCACACCACTGAAGAGACAGTTTTGAGGGGAGAGGAAATTACTTTATGTTACTGTATGCGTCTTGGCTCCCTGGGAAAATACGTCAAAATTTATGTTCTTATAATTATCATTAGATCTTAGTTTTTGGCAGGTTTAACTACTACCTTCTCTTCCCATTTATTTTTAAGTGAGTTGTGTGTTCGCGAATGCGCCAGTTTGATGGCCCCAAAGACAGAGAGCATCTGTTTGCCTATAAAGGAAATATATTTACAACATTCGCTTCCACAAACTGCTCCCGAAAGAGCGCTTCAGTAACACACTTGAGGGCTAACAAGACGATCAGTAATGTAAAACCCCCGTCATCTTGCCAAGATTACTAATGAGGCTGCAATTTGCCGGTGAGAGGTTGAAACTGTAATGGGTTTTGCAGTCTATTCGTTTTACTAGGAGGGCATTGTAACAACTCGTTCAGGCTTCTGAGTCACTTCCAGTCCTACAAGCGTTCCCACAAATAGTGTAATTTTGGTAGTGATGACCTTAAATCGCTGTGCCACAACTCCAGTAACTAAGTTCATAACTAGAAAAGTAGAGAAAAACATTTGAAAATGAGGCTGATTACTAAGATTCTGACGTTTGGACAGACTGGACAACAGTTTTAGCTGAAAGACTCCCTCATGTCCCCAAGACATCCCTAGTTTTCTAACAATGTTCATCAGAGTTGTTTCATGTATTGTGTTATTCAGAATTCCTGTGTAGACCAGTGTTTGAAGAGTGACATGTAAAGGATGATGCTTGTTTAGTGAATTGTAGTATACCCAGTACAGCCCGTGCTCGAAGTGTGAGAAAAGAGAAGGGAGTCTCCCGGCTGCTGCAGCCTTTGGAAGCTGCTGTGTCACAGGACAAACAAGAGAACTGGCACTGGTTCCTCCGGATTCAGAACTGCGGCGCTGCCTGACCACTTATCCTGAACCCGGATGCCCCACACTGGGCCCCCACATGTGGACCGGTGCCTCCAGGACTAGCCTAGAGAAGCCCCGATTAGAAACTAGGCACTTGAAATAAAGTTTTGTTCGAGATAAAACGGAATGTTTCTTCCCCTCATTAACACTTTCCGTTAATCACCTACAACCCCGCACAGGCTCCGCCGCTGGCTGCGGGCGGAGCGCGGGCGCCACCTGGTGGGTGCTGCGGGCACTGCAGGCGCCCCGGGGGGAGCGGGCGTTCTGTGTGTTCCTCACCGCAGTACTGGATGCTGCTGCTAAATACTTCTGTCTGCTGTTGTTTGCATTTTTAAAGCAGTCAGGATGCGTTTTCCCTCCCCTCTCTGAGGCGTAGGAAGCAAAGCCGACGGCTCCTGTCTAGGAACGTTGGGAGTTAAAGCAGTAGAGTCGCGCGTGCTGCGTGTTAAACTGCGCTCTGCAGCAAAAGGGGACCATTCAGGGTCGGAATGAAACCAGAAGTGAAGCTCTTGCACCGGTCTGATGGGGGATCAAACACAAATGGTCCTTTGGCCACAGCTGAGGGCCGCTTTGGAAAGGTGCCAAAACGGGATCGGGATTCGGACAGGAAAGTAGATCCTGAGTATCCCTGCTACATCGGTAAGGCTCCTGGGAATGCTCCTTGGTGCCGGCCTCAGCGGGGCGCTTCTCCTTTCCACAACACATGAAGTTTTGGGCCATCTGAATGGTGGCAGAAAAGTGCTGCTCAGATACTCGTGGTTGTACAGCAAATGGTGAAGCACAGCCCAGGGCAGGGCAGGAGGCTTTGGAGTTGTCTCCCAACTCTGTCACATCCTATAACCTGTCAGCAAGTGCATTTTTTCCACATCTAAAGTGAGTTCAATATTCTGCTTCCTAGAAATCAAGCCAAACTTAAAAGGTACTTTAACATCTTTCAATGAGAAGGTCTATGTAGCAGGCAGGTTACACTGGTGTTATGTTATGCTTTAGCATAACTGTGGATTTCTGTATTGGACAGATAAGACAACATTCATAGGAAGATTACTAAAAGCTGGTTAGGTCACCTACCTTGGAAGGGCTTGGAAGGTGGCAAACCCACCTTTCTCCTGGGCTCAGAGAGTAACAAATACTGGTTTGAAATCCATCTGGCACTTGGGTACTAGTGCTGTTCCTTAGAGATGGACACCAAGGTGCATTCAAAACGGGGCCAGCAGGCTCTGAGAAACCTGCTCGAACTTGTTTTCACCAAGGGGTTGGACCTGAAGGTCAATTCCACCCTAAATTATTTGATGGCTGTGACAAAAGCATGGTGAAGAGAGCAATCTCACTTGTAATATTATTTGAAGGGAGAGAGACTGAAACCAGCTGCATTCAGATCCTGCTGAACACTGGAAGGCAACTTCATAAACCAGATGGAAGATTTGCAAGAGGACTGAACAACACCAGATAGGTTCCACTGCTTTCCTAATTTCATTTTATGATACTCACGGTCCATAGAGATTGCATAAACACACACTCTTTCTCCTTCCAAAATCAAATAAATTAGGATCATTCTCAGGGGACACATCTAATGTTTTCATGTGTGATCTCACTTGGGTTAAATAAAATAGGTAAGCAGAATTCTGAAAATAATTCCTACTCCTCAGCAAAATGTGTCTTTTCTTGTTTTCACCACAGAGTCGGTAGTAAGGACGGGTGAAAGAAAGGTGAGCAATTTAAAAAAATATTTTGTTTTTCCTTTTCAGTCTGAGGAATAGCAATCCTCTCATACATCAGCAGGCTCTGAAAAGGCATTGCTGGTGCAGTCCCTGGATCAGTCAGTGTACTTATACGTGACCTTAAATTCTTATTGCAGAGGTTTCACTATTAGTCATTGTCTTTTTACAGATCAGGTGAGGGTTTTTTACCAGTGAAATCATACTGCTCAAAATTTGCAGCGTGTACATAAATATCATATAAAAGATAAAAGCACCCGTGCTCCCAATAATGGAGAGGTCAAAAAGGAGTAGAAAATTGTGGTCTTTTAACATTTCAATTTTGGTTGCTGCTTCAACTGGAGAGTGGTTTACTGGGGAGAAGTGGTGTTGCAAAGAGCAAGTAAGTGCCCAATGAGTGTATTACAGAAATAAAAGTGATTTTTATTTTTAAGGTATGGAGCTAAAAACAGAGGCTAATGAGCATTTTAAGAGCTGTCTTCATGCATAAAGTTCTTGCATCAGCAGGAAGTGAAATAATTTTTCTTCAGGAAGACCTTTTTATTGCAGATTTCATATTTCAACAAAAGGTGGTGAGAAAGAAAAACTTCCTGGAAGCTGACTGTTGGATATGGGTTGATAGGGACCAAGACAAGTAAATCTACAGAAAAAGTGGTAGAAAAGTTGAAAGTAGAAAATGGCTGAAAGGGATGGACTAGGGATGTTCTGCTGTAAGGTATATATTTACAGTAACACAGAATTGTAGATTAACTTATATTAGAAGGGACCACAGGATTTCTCTAGTCCAAATTCTTGCTCAAAGCAGGATCAGCTATGAGATCAAATCAGAGTGGTCAGGACTTTAGCCACTTAGGTCTTGAAAACCTCCAAGGATGGAGATTGCAAATCCAGCATTTCTGGACAATCTGTTCCAATGCTTGGTTGTCCTCATGCTGAAAAAGTCTTTGCTTATATCAAGTCAGACCTTTTTAAATTATAATTTATATCTCTTAGTTTTGTCCTCTCACCATGCACTACTGTGAAAAGCCTGGCTTTATTTTCTTGATAATCTCCCCTAGAAGCCCTTCTTCTTTAGGCTAAAGGAGCTCATCTTGTTCAATTTCTTCTTTAAAGGGCAAATATCCCGGACCCTGTCCACCTTGATGACCATCCACTGAACTTGCTGCAATTTATCATCACAGTCAAATGTATGGAATATGGAGAGAAATGTAATGGAGATCTCAGACAATGAGTATTCAGAAGAGAGCCAAGACTAGAGAAACACTTAGATGATTCATTGTGATCTTAATATTCAGGAACAACCAGGAGCTGAAGAAAACCTCTGTATAGTATTTAAATGTCATCTATCTCTCACTATGTAGATTCTGTCTACCTGATCCACTGATCAGGTAGATCTACCTGACCACTTTTGTAGGTTCTGTCCCCACTGAGTGTAGGATCTGTCCTAGAGCCATCATGAAAACTAGTGTGTTCACAGAACATTTCAGCCTAATAGCAGTAAAAGATTTGCCAGATGCAAGTGCACTACTTAATCAACTGGCTCAGAAGGAGGATATGTAAAATGGTGGTGGGTGGGAGAACAAAGCATTCTTTGAACTGGCATATTATGAAATGTTCAAGCTAACAGGAGATCTGCATCACCCTCTCTCTTCCTGCTCCAGTGAGCTACTGCCTGTACACTTCCAAATGTTGCTCAGCACTTTATCTAACAGTAAACCCCTCAGTTTGCAGAGACTAAAGGTTGCAGGCAGCTCCATGCTACTGAAGTAGAATAAGTTTTTCCCCCTGTTTTAAATTTCTCTTACACCTTTCACCGTGAAGCAGCTCAAAGCACTTTGCAGTCAATCCACAAGTTCCTGTGTACATAACAGAGGTCATGTTGTTGCCCATTTCGATTCAGAAGGAAACATGGCCTGGGTCACTACCTGGCAAAGCCATACAGGTGTGTATGGACTGGAGCAATGCACAGCATGGGCTGAAGTGGAGATATATTCCTGTCATAGGCTTGGTGTGCAGGTTTCTCATGCAGTGTGGAAAAATATCTACACAAGATGGAAAATGAACTACTACATCAGAGTAAATATACCTCCTTCTCCTTCTGCTTTCAAAGCCTGGAACTGTTCTGAAAAGATAGTATGTACTAAAAAAGACAGAGGATTTCAGGATAAGGAGCTATAAGGGATGCATATTTTCCATTTCACCAGCTCTGTAAAAATGTTTTCCCTGAAAGTCAATATGGAGACTGCAAGAATAGTCTTGCAAACTTGAGACTTCTAAATGATGCTGAAGCCAAGGAAGTTGTCTTGCACAGACGTATGGGTGGGGTGTAGCCAAATAGGGGAGGGCAGCCTTTGGAGGCCACATTGAGTGTCAATTCTTAAAGGATCCATGAATTGGGAGATCTATCCAAAAGTATTCATTCCTGCAGTAAAAGCTTTGACTTTAAAGGAAAACATTTTGTAAAAATCCTCCACAAAACAAAAAAAACTCCAAACACAAACAAACTCTTCCTCCAGGGTGGGATTTTTTCTTGGGAGATATCTAGACATGAGTGTTTTGCATGTTTTGCAACAAATGCCATTTGTGTGTTTTTCAGATGAGTGCATAATTTAAGTTTTTTGATGGATTCCTGGAGAACCTACTGGGTATCAAATTAAACATTCCTTTTTTTTTAAGTTTTAGATTAATCTCCTGTTTTAGATTAATCTCCTGCTATTCCAGGTTCTGCAGCCCCATAGCTTTGGTGTTCCCTATAATACATCTCTTCCAATATCCTTAGTATGCTGAGGGGTTCTTCTGGATGATACAAATAATTACACCCTGCTGCTTACCACATCTGTTTATGAGAAGAAAAACTGTTTTCTGCATGATCAGCTCTGCTGCAGTAAATAATGTCAGATGTTTATTGCGAAATAGCTACAAATTCTGACTGAACTTGAAGCAACACATACTTGGAGGCATCTAAGTATTCTTAGAAGAACTTTGCACTCTGTATGGGTGTTAGGGGTCTGGAGATACTATTTTATATCTGTGTCTTGATTTAACCCAGCTTCTTATCCATAATTTCACAAGTCATACAAATAGGAGGCTTTTTTTTCCCAACACTTTATAACTTTTAGTACTGCTAGAACTGTCTGAGAATTATGGCTATGAGGAAGCCTTTTCCTTCTTTACTCCCTGTGCAAAATTCTCCAACTCTGCTATCACAGTGGGTGTATATTGTCAAGCTTCTCTAAACTCGCTTTACTAACCCATTTTGGATTTCCACACACCTTTAGACAAAAATGATAAGCAGGAACTATCCCTTGCAACTGCAGCTATGAGTTGCAGGTGGTAACTGCACAGACTGCAACAGAATTACCTTAGAATTGGACTGACCAAAGAACCAAAGCTACTACACTGCAAAACTGAGCTGCATATGAATAAATAAACACCAGCTCTTTTCCTGCTGGGACTCATTGTTAGGCTGCCTTCTTTGGAGGGCTCTGGAGAGACTTAGCTTGATTTTCCAGCTACATCATCTCTGTTGAGTTTCCTCAAGTCAGTGCAAAACTGGGGTGATAACTGTCTCATGACTGAAAGAAAATGCCTGCATTCACTCCAAGATGGGACATGAAAGCAGCAAGGGTACCAACACAGGCACTGTACTCTTGCAAAGGTTATACTACCTCCAAATGAATGTCTGCTTACTAGTTTTGGCTTTATTTCCACTCATAGGCTGAATATCTGGCTTCAAAAGTTCATTAGAAATTACTAAAGCCAGACATCTGGGGGTTTCACCACTGAGGAGGGCAAATGGTCTCTATATAATTTTTCCCTCTTTCTCCCTCAATTAATTTTTACAGCACCAGGATACTTTAACACTTCCCCTCACCAGTTTCTATTTGTACCAAGAATAGAACTTTTGTTCTTGCCTGGGGAGGTTAAGCATTTGCTATTTACAGGTGATGTCCGGAGGAAAGATGGACCTGGGGTTTTTTAATGTGTCATTTGATGGGAACATGCAGCAGAAAACAAATTTTAATTGTAAAACCCCCCCTACTTTCTTTGAACATGAACTAAGTTTAAATTATTACAAAAGTTATAATCTGAGAAGTCAAGAGCTTGGTTGGTGTAGCACCAGATAATCCTTGTAAAGGTATTTACTTAGTTTATGGAGAGCTATGTAACTGAGATTTTTGTTGTTGTTGTTACCCTTAACCTGGCCTCATTTTCCCTTGCAGCAACAGTTCCAAAATTCAGAAGAATCCCACAGCACTGCACAGTAAATTCAAGCCAAACAACATTTGGCTTTGCTCTGCTGAAGCACATAACTACAAGTGTTTGGTTTCCAAGTTGTAAAGTCTATCCAAAAATCCACCAATGAGAAAGAACAGTCAGATTATAAGCCCAGTACTGTTTCACATCAGCAGATCTCATTTGTAAATTCCATTAAGCTCCCAACAGAAAGTAATAAACACACTCATAACATAACTACACTTCCACCTAGCCTTTGCCAAACTACCAAAATATCTATGAATATAAAAAATACCCCCAGTCATGCAGTGCTCAGTAACCACAACCATTGCCTGCTGAACCTCTCAGATGTGGGTGGCTGCTCAGTGCTCAGTGAGAGGTGGAACCTGTGTCCTGTTGTCAAGTATCTGTGCACCCACAGTCCCACCTCAGGTTCCTGTGAGGCCACAGCAAGTGACTTCGAGATGAGAAGGTGGCTGTAAAAGCAGCTGACTTTTCAGAAGGAAAAGAATACACCACACACACACACAAAATGTTACACTTTTTGTGTAATGTAATTTTTTCAATGTTTTGAAAGACTGTTTTCTAGTAAAAATTTTTAATTGTAGTCTTTTTTAATGGTATGCCAGTGGAAGGAATTTGTCTCCTAACTATTAGAATTGTACTTGGATAGGTATAATGATAAGAGAACTAAATGTCTGACTGTATAGTTATGTCAGGATGCACCTTACCCTTGTAAACTCTGTGAAGAAAAGTCGAACATTTCTTGCTACTGCTGGATTTGAGCAACAATGTTATGAACTCAGCCCAATCCTTCCTCCTGTAGGAGGCACAAAGAGTGGCTGCTAAAACAGTGAAGAATTAAGAAAAAAAATTAATGCAATGATAAAATCTTCATACCACGTACATTTGAATGGAAAATGTCTACTTTCATAGAAAGATTATGATGAAAACCCAATCTCATGTCCTTTTTTTCCCCTACAAAAATGTATGGATTTGACTTTGATATTTCTTGATATTTCTTTCTTTCTCTCTTTTAGAAATTTTTACTTACATATGTTTATGTCTCTATATGGAAACAAAAAATTGTTCTGGTTTTCAAATAAAACCATTTAATATTCAGTTTTTAAAAGAAAGAATTTAGAAAATTATTATATCATATGGTATTGTATTGTATTAGTATAATCTCAGCATTTAGTGATCATATGCCGAAAGCATTTAAATAGTCATTTGTAGAATGGTAAAGAACAGCAAGGGAAAGAATTCTTGACTGCCTGTGAGAATCAAGTATGATGACTTATTCCTTACACTTGAATTTAAATGTCAGAAGAGACTTCTTTGTCCAAACTGTTCGTCACTGCAGTTAAACACAGATGCACAAAAGAAATACTTTGATTCTATGTAGTTTTTTTGATTAGAAGTTGAATTTTGAGCACTGATTACCATGGAATGATCTGATATGCTTAGTGTAAAGCAAGGATTCATGTGCTCAGACATACTGGAATTAATCAGGCCAAACTAAGTGACTGTGGCTCCTGTTGAAATATGGAGGAGTCCATCTCTCCAGCCAGAGAAGGTTATGCAATCTGAGGAGCTAAGACAAACACCAACAACTTTCCCCTCTAACCAGTGATCATCTGGGAATGACTCTTCCTAACACCAGTATTATCAGTATTGTTTGCATTTCATAACTTCGCTTTCTTGAAACTACAATTACTCTGCTTTTTCTGATCCAAACTCCATTTTCTGTCTCAGCTTTATTCAAGCAAAATTCTCACTGCAGCCACAAAGACAGATCAAACTTGGCCTAAGTTGTCTGCAAATACATTTGTTATTTGATTTGCACACTCAGAGAGCTTTAAATTCCAGAAAAATCAGGCCTTGCCAAATGTACTAGACAGGCTGGAAAAATACAAGTAGGTGACTGCAAACATGCTGCATTCTGAATATATTGAAAATGTGGTTTTGGCATTGCAATTCGAGAGAACCCAAGTGAAACCACATCAAAAATCACAGATAAGGCCAGCTTAATGATGTCAGTGCTCCTGTGCATAGGCATCTTGGTCCTGGCTGCCACTGAGAATGCTGATCAAGGAAGTTGAGATGATTTCAGCAGGGGGAAAAAAATGCAAATCTTTCTACGCCCCCTGCCACTCAGTATGTTGCTCTGATAGGTTGTCATAGTGTCAAGATTATTCCAAATACTTGAGCACTCTTCCATTATCAAAATTGGAAATACCGATGACAGACATCAAATCTGGAAGATGCATCCCACTACAGTTTATTAAAAATAGAATCTAAAGGAAGGGAACACTATTCCTTGCAGAAGTTGAAATTAGGCCTTTCTCCCTGCCTTTGCCTAAGATGTCAAAAAATAAATTAAAAAAAAGGCAAGAGGGGGCAGATGTTCATTTAATTTTTCAGCAGTCCAGTTTTCATGCACTCACTGAATAGTATCAGCTCAGTGATGCTTCAGCTTACAATAATAATACAGAGCTAATATTGAGGTACATATGGAAGATGGAATAACCCTGTGCAACAATCCCACAGGAGCATGGTTGGTACATAGGTATGTGTGGGAAACCCCTGGAGTCCAGGAGGATATCATATTGAGCATGAGTCAGAAGGACTCACAACAACTATGTGAAGCTGTGGACTTCACAACAGCTATGAAGTGTGCCTGCAAACCACATTGTGCTCATGAAAGCACAGTGAGCAAGCCAAGAGAAGCCATTAAGTCTTTTGTTGGCACTTCTGAGGTGGCATCTGGGACACTGTGTTTAGTTTTGGATTTCCAGATAGATGGGAGGCAGTGGAGCAGGGAACCACCAAGGTAATTCAGGGGCTGTGATGTCTGAGAAGAGGCAGCAGCTGAGCTTTCTTTTGTAACTAGGAGGGGAGCTGGCTGCTCTCTTCAGGTACTTATAGAAAACAGGAAGGCACCTTCTGAGAGTTGATAGGGAAAGGATGGGAGGTAAAGGTTACAAGGTGAAGCAAGGGAAATTCCAATTGAATATACAGACAGACAGTCTTTTTGTGAAGGTGGTTAAGACTGGAACAGATTTCCCAGAGAGCCAGTGGAAGTCACATTCTTGGAGATACTCAAAAGTTGACTGGACAGGGTCCTGAGCACCTGCATTTAAATTTGAAGCCAGTCATGCATTTGTTAGGAGGTTGCACTGCAGACAGGCAGACATTGCTTCCAACCTAAATTATTCTCTGAGTCTATGAAACTCAAGTACTCTGCTACAGCAAGAGACTGCCTGTTGTGTATCAGAGAAAGCCTCAGAGAGACTGTATGGTTTTTCTTAGCAATAAAGACCACTCTCCATGATCATCCCATATTATTCTTCAGGAGGCAGGAAGCTGGAACCACTAGCAGAGAAAAGGTCTGTTGAGAGGCTGAATCTTACATGATCTTATGTCATACAGACCCAGAGTCAGCAGACTCTTTGCTGGGAAGGGGACAACTTCACCAGTTCTGGGAATTTGATAGGGCTTGGAGTGGGGGAATTTTTCCTTTACCAAATGGGATCTTTCTGCATGACCTTGCTAGTCAGACTTGGTGCAAAGGGCAGAATTTTGCTTTGCTGGGAGACCCTGGGAATTATTATAACTTGCATGTGTGTTAAGTGGCCGAGGACAGTGTTACAGCTACCATGGGCAGGCATTCCTCAGAGCAGTATTTAGCTGAAAGCAATTACATTTCAGCACTGCCTTCACTAAAATAAAGCAATCCCTCTCACCCCTCCTTCTCCTGCCCTCAGAGAGAATATCTGGTTATAGCCTTTTCACTCAAAGCTCCTCTTTCTTGAGGCCTTTCACACAAAAGCAAAGACTCACAAAGAGGAGACAGGCACCATTGTATCAGTGTATTCCATGGCAATGTTTTAGCACTCTAAGAGTTTGCAACAAGGCAAATGATGTTTCTGTCCTTTATTAATGATATTTCCCAGCTGTTTCTGGTTGACAAAGAGAGGGCTCATCCTTCTTTGCGACAGGCTGTGCCCTGTCACTACCTCAAGCCCCCTAGGAGGGTTCACACAGGGAGCTCTGTAGCTCTCAGGCAGAGGAGCACAGTCCCAGTGAGAGGCTGCAGATACACAGAGCCTGGATCTGTGGTTATTGAGGTACTGTACATGCATGTGTTATGTTTATATAATAATTATTAAGCACATGTTTAATCATACCTATGCACAAAATATTTATCTACAGCAGTGCAACCTAGAAGTACCTCGGGGTTCTCTCTTTTCTTTTGTAATAGCAATCGTAGTTCTTCACCCCTTCTCCCTTAGGACATGTTTTTCTTTGAGAACTTATTTTTTATTCTCTTCAGTAAAGTTTTTATATCACCTTTCTTCTTCATGCACTCATTATCTCCTTCTTATCCTGACGTGTACATTATGCAAACATGCTTCACATTCACATAAGCCCTGCTCTGAATATATTTTACTGCCTTCTCTGCAGTTGTTCCAGTGGGGCTTGTGGGTTTGT